>JANIJN010000024.1:0-221734 GCA_030557975.1 Soucietia sequanensis
ATTTAATTTATTATAACATCATTTATAATATATACTTACTAATATAAACTTCTCAATACGAAGTGGAAAACCACATGTGTTTATTTTATTCAAATTTCTATAACATTGGAATTATCTACCAGCTTTTTTTCATATCAATCTTGAATAGCCGTTAAAACTATGATCAATTTCATGAATTAACCTTATTCAACTCACCATCACTGATAACTATAATTTCATTTCAACATGATTGTCATTTACACATTTGTATCAACGTATAATTTGGAAGATTATTTTCCTAATAACTTTCACAGGGTAACAATTATCATCGTGAAAGGGTGAAATTTATTGAGTTTGCTCTTTTCATTTTAGGTGAAGTATGAAAGAAATCTATATTTTTGATTTGAAATTATAAATCGTTCCCTCGAATCCTTTATTTGTAGAAACAAAAAAGTAATCAACATTTAAGGAGCGATTACAAAGCATTTGGAGCATCTTGTTGTCATAAAGGAAGTTTTGATAAATTCATGAAGGAATTTTTATTTACGATAACCGATGAAGATTAAACATTCATGTTGCATCGTCAAAGACACCAAGTTGTTTTGATACGCCAATGACGGTATTTGTTGAGGTTATATGACTTGATAATATAATTATGATTGAACTCATTGTCTTGAATCTCCGAATTTCTTTGTTTAGTAAGAGAGAAAGAATCATAATTTTTCAACAATAATTGGATCAAAGTATATTGATTGAATTATGGAATTGTCTAAACTATATAAAATGGACTTACATGTATACTTAGAAACGCAGTCGGTCAGAATACTATTGAATCGGAAACTTGGAGGAGCATTAGGGGACTACTAGTGTTATGTCCTGGAAGTTATAGACGACATTGCAGCAGGTTATTGGGGTTTGCATACGTTGCCTGATAAAGCAAGTATTTATTTGCATCTATGAAAAAAATGAAATATGAATTTATTCCTACATATTGTTAATTAATTATATTAATATATAGATTTACAGAACTATAGATGACCATAATTACAGCAATACTTGTCCGTTTGTCGAGATTGTATACTCAAAAGTAGCTCATTCATACAATCAACATGTGTGTACGATTTGGTTGAGTTATATTTTAGAATGCCTGAGAAATTGAATGACAAGTGTGAAATGACCACTACTGACTCAAATGAATCTGACACCGACAAATCAACTAATTTATGAATGTATTTAACATCATTAGATTACTCAAGAAATTATCATCACTACTGTGGTCTTATTTCATAGTTTGAATTATTATCTTGACAAAAATAATATGGTGTGAGATTACTTGAGCTCGGAACAAAAACAAATGTGAAATTTCACAAAAAAATTAATTGACCTGTTCTGACGGAAGCATTAAACAGACATTGAAATGACATGGATTATTTAATTTGAGATCTTCAACATAAGTATTTTCGTTTAAAATTAAAAACCTGAAAAAAAACTAAAAAAACAGTAATAAAACTCCCACAACAGCAGTTCGGTAACTTCCTCGCTGTATCCAGTATAAATCAATTCTCTGAAACTTTCTCATCATTTCCCTATTATTTTTTCATGTGTTGAATTATTATTTTGCCATAAATTGATATGATTTGAAATAGATCGCAGCTATATTTCAAAAGCTTCCGCATATAAGAAGGAGCAACAAATCAGTCAAATACCTCAAAAAATACGATACTATACTGCAATTAAACCTCAACAATTATTTGATGATGTGATATTAAAAGAAACCGCCACTTTACAAGATAAAAATATACACAATACGCTACATGATTATGGTAGTGGTGAACTTCATGAGGTTTACAAACCAGAGTTTGTGAGAAAGAAAGAATTGAATATACTGAGCTTATTGATAGCAGAGGAATCAAGCATAGGGAGTGAAAGTGTTGCAGAGTTGCCTGTACGTACAAGTAATGAAGGACTTGTTACCGAAAGCAGCAAAAGTGTATTAATACCGAATAGCGTAAATGAGCAAGAGCAGAGACTAAATTTTGTTGATTCGTCTTCCAAAGAGGAGACCAATTTCATGAATGCACCAGGTCTTGACTTCACGAATAATTTTGATCTTTCAACTATGTTTCCGGGATGGGGCGATGCCATGAAAATTAAAGTTTAATCAAACATACAAAGGACGAATGAATTTTCACATGAAATAGTATACAGTTTGTGTACTTGAAGGTCCAGAGCATAATAATAGACATGCTATTTGATGTGCCTAACAAATAGGAGAACATATATAGCGTCGATTAATATGAACTGGTCTTTTACCGCAAATTTGAAAAAAACATATTGAGGTACTTTTGGAAAAACGTGAAACGCCCATATTCAACTAGTTCATAAATAAATATATGAATAAAATTACACACATACTATACAAATAAATGCACATATCAACTTTTCAATCAAAATCAATTGAAATCAATTGTACGATCTACAGATGAAATTTGGATACTATATGGAAAGTCATACTACAATTCATGCGGGTTGGGCTTCGATTTGGTAATGCTTGCTAAGATAATGAAAATAACTGAAGATGCACAGCAAAGACTTGAGAATAACTGGGCTAATCTGATTCCTCTTTCATAATCTGACAAAACGATATCTTTAATATTTTCAGATAATTTGAATATATTATCAGTAGATTTCAAAATTGAAGCAAGTACTTTGTCAATTTGGTGTTCGTTGAGCAGACCCTCGTCTACAAGATCTGTTTTAACCGTATACTTCAAGTAGCTTTGTATTATAAGAGAAACACTTTGTACACCCCAAACACCACCAATGCTTCTCATAAGATAAGTGGTTGAAGTTGAGGTTGCGTGATGGGCGGGACCGTAAGCGAAAACAAAAGTGAATAGTGATGAAGGATAACACAAACCCTCACCTAGATTAGCAGGGACCAACAATAATGCCACTAACCATGAGGCAGTCTTTTTGTTCACCAATAAAACAATGAAATTACCAACCGTCATAACTAGTGTTCCTGAAAATACTAAACGACGAAGGTAGTTATACTTATTCATGAGTACACCTGTTATAAGGCTACCGATTGGGGTTGAAAAGGAAGGAATGGCAAGTCTTAAGCCCGCTCGTGAAGTATCATCACCTAACACCAATTGAAATAATTGGGGTAAAGCAAATAAATAAGCATATGCGGATAAACCAATCATGAAATTGACAGCTAGTAAATAAATTGTGAACCAATTTTTATAATGCTTGATTGGCATAATCGGATTTGCGTTTGTATGTGATTCAATATAAATAAAGTATGCAGTTGCTAACAAACCGGAAATCCCTAATGTTATTAATCTATAATCCAACCAAGCCAACTCATTTCCAAAAAGAGTTAAGAGCAACAACTGAATGGTTAATGCAATGACCAAAACAATTGCACCCTTGACATCAATTTTTTTGAGTAAATTAAAATCGAGTTCACACTCACTTTCATCGAAGCTTTTTTGATTCTTGATATAAAAATAGCCAATATATAAACTCCAACAACAAGGTAATATTTGAATAATAAAACACCATCTCCAACCCCATGCTTGAGTTATTAAACCACCAAAACTTGCACCAAAGACAGCACCCATTCCATGAGCTAAATTTTGACCTGCTTGAACCAAACCTCTTTTTCTTGTTGGAACAATATCTGAATTAACAATGGTTGATAAACTAAATAATCCACCACTTCCAATACCAGTCAAAGCTCTCATAATATTTAGAAAATAAATGTTTGGTGCAATTGAACAACCAAGGCAACCAATACTAAATGTTACAATTGCAAAAAAAACACATTTTCTTCTACCTATAACGTCGGATATCGATCCATATAAAGGTTGAAATGCGGTAGAAGTGATAAGATAAGAGGTAGTTATCCAGGAAGCCAAACTTGCAGCATTGAAGTAATTACCAATAGATGTATAAGTGGAAGCAGTCACGGTACCATCAAATCCCGAGAGGAAAACGTTTGTGAATAATGAAACTTCAATGAACGTGAAATTTGGAATACTTCGTAAACTGAAATCTTTGGTGTCATCATCCAAACTTTCTGGATTTGTAGCCAGTTGATTTGTTTCCAGAATTGTACAGTTCAACAGATGCGAAGCTGATTCCGGGTCTTCATTGATCAACACCGAGGTTTTAATTCCTTCGAGTAAAACAGACATTTTGTAGTGATACAGATTTAGTTAGAGCGGTGGACACAATGAAAATGACAAAAAAAAAAGGAATTGAAAGCGAATTTATTATGTAAAAGTATTATGCAAAAATGAAAACTGAAAAGTAAATCGCTGATGCCAAAGAATAATATATGAAGGGGATGATGATGATTACACTTGGATTTATAGTTGCAGCAATAAGAGTAACAAAAGTTTATGACTAATAAGTGAAAAATTACATCTGGGCTATTTTTAAAATCAGTGTTAAATTTAAGTTTGCCAATGCCCTTTGCAAATTTATTAGTTAAAGGTATCCAAGGTAAGATGCAACATGATTGGACCAGACAAAACAGTGTACATTGAGCGTTTGACAGCTAGCGGAAAGCAATGAAACTTAATATGGCAAAGCGAGTACTTTAATGACAACACAATCATATCTATATAAAAGTCTTATCGGAGAGGTTCCTTTTTTTTCGATTATGCTGATAGACTAAACTGGAAAGATAGCGGGTAGCTTGAAAGAGAGCGGATAGCTCGAAAGATAGCGGATAGCTTGAGGGACCTTATTTTTTTCGAGTTACTCATTTTCGTCTTATCAACGCAAGGACAACAGGTGCTAGTTTCTGATTTACATGAGTCTGGCATTATATGTAGCTGTCTACTTGGAATTTGAGCTGGATGCAAAAGCGCGATAGTAACATGAGGGTAGCTAATCTAGCGGTTACCCTATACCTGAGTCTTAAACGAGTATCGCATTCAGCCATTAACACCCCCACTTTTATGAAAATTAGCTGGGGGTATCTTGCGTCGTATCGGTCGTAAGTTATCACAGTATGGGAATTTATTAGATATATTGGCTTATGGACAATAGAATTAAGACGTGCGCAAATCCAATTTGAATGTTTTTTTTTTTTTATTTACAAAAATATGAAACTTACATAATACCCAAATGAAGGTAGCCTTTAGTCAATAATAACAGTATCATATAACATATATGACGAGCAGGTCGCAAACAAACACTTACATCGAAGATGAATCTCATCTGGGATTACTATCGCATATTGTCAATCTTGATATATCTTTTCAAAATGAAAAACAATCTTCTATAGCGTGTAATACTTTGTCACCAGATCCAATATGAAAGCTAACGAGCTCACTGTCTCTTATACTACCAAGGATAACTAGCTAGTATTATGTTTCAAAGGTGTCAGCGATCGAGTTATCAGAGTGGCCATAAGTAATGTCATTGATAATCTCAAAACTATAATTGAATGCATGGATGAGTTTGATGGGAAGCAAACCATTTTATTCACCGAAGAGCATAAATTTAGCATGACTACAATTTTGACTCACTCAAAGTATTGTCAAAACTCAATACACGTTATTCGTGTTAATTGCATGTTTTCAATTTGCAAAAGGTCTGTAATTTCATTGTATTGATATAGGATATTTACTTTTTATGTAAGTCATAATTTATAGTTCATAAAAAAATGAACTATAAATTTATTCCGGTATATAACAATTCAATTAATAATTATGATATATAGCTTTACAGAACTATAGATGAGTATAACGACAGCAATACTGGTCAGTGTATCGAGATTGTATACTCAATAGTAGCACAGGAACATACTTAGCATTTTTGAATGTTCCAGTTGAGTTTTATCTTAGCAAGCCGGAGAAAATGACTGACAAGTGTGAAATGATGACCATCACTGACTCAAATGAATCTGACACCATAGATCAACTAGTTCATGAATGAGTTTAAAATAAATAATGAGATTCTTCAAGAGATTCTTGTCATTTCTCTGGTCTTTATTCGTAGTTTGAATTAATATTCTGTCAAAAAATCATATGGTGTGAGATTACTTGAGCTGGGAACAAAAACAAATGTGAAATTTCTCAAGAACATTTATTGACCTGTTCTGACGGGAGCATGAAGCAAACGTTGACTTGATATGGCCAATTTAATTTGAGTGTTTCAACATAAGTATTTTCGTTGAAAAATGAAAACTTGAAAAAGTTAGAAAATCTGTAATATCAATCTCACAACAACAATTATCTGTATCGGGCGAGCATGGATCAATTCTCTGAAGCTTTCTCATCATTTGACTATTCTTTGTTCATGTGTGGAAATAATACTTTGTCATAAATTGACATGATTTGAATTATATGATCTGCCAAAATGCAAAAACATATTCAAAATTTAAAAAAAAAAAATTGACCTTTTCTGACATGAATAGGATAAATAAAACTCTTTGATATGTCATGATGACTTTGATTGAATGACCACTGATATTCTCAACAGAAACTGACAAAACGAACCCGAGTATAGTTGAATATAGCTGAGCGAAACGTGAACCAACTTGGGACTTGACCTTTTCTCATTGGTGTGATACAAACTATTGAGCCTCACTGGAACCTCTACTGAGTATATGAGAAGGGAGTAGAATAGACATCATTCTCTGATATATTGATTAAATGGAGACGACTGAGAAAGAAGGGAATTTAACTTTATATCAGAATATTTATAGCTCACTTTTAAATCAATGTCACCCCTGCATATAGCGCAGAATTGGAAGCTATCTGTGATGATAATACTTACACTATCTATAAAGCATCTTATACACCCTTCGTGCTACACGAAATGCCAAGTAGTACGTCTAGTTTGCTTTCGACGAAATAAAAAATAAGACAAGGTAAGGAAAAGTAATGGTGTTTAGTAAATCGTGAATAACAAAAGCTAGGTGAATTGTCATTTTTTGACATTAATTGATAAAATTGGAGAAAAACATGAAAAATTATACCGTGCAAATGATAAGGGTAATCGTATTCCAAAATATGAAATCAATAAAAACTACATAAAGTAAATACAAACTATATAATGTAAATACAAACTAAGAAAGAATAAAAAGTGTGCGTTATAGTAAACCAACAAGCAACCCATTAATTGTTGACCAACTAGACTGACGACTCAAAACCAAAAAAAGCAGAAATCGAGTAAAGAAATAGGAAGAAATTATATATAACGAGTGAAATCAAGCAAATATAACGAACAAAATCCTTTTTTAAAACAGAAGCAATCACAGCTCATGAAATAAGCTGGATATACAAACAATAATCGACAAAACCCTTTTCAAAAAGGGGAGAAAATCAATCACAGTCTATGAATGAAAATGCCTGAAAGAGTATTAAATAGAACCTACTTAAAACACAACTATGTGTCTAGAATTTTTACATTTTGCTAAACGAAGTTTGTATATACGGTATCCTTACAGTAGAAGGTAAAAATAGAGTCTTTATGATGCTTAAATCATAGATTTCAATCAAAAAGGTCACTCCGCATGTCTGCCTTTCAAAACTACTAATAGAAAAATTTAAAGTCAAACCATTGACTGTATTTCTCTACAAGTGACGACTTCTGGCAAAAAAAGATATTTTTCATTTTTCTCTGTCCAAGCAGCATGAGGTGTACCGCTAATTCTCCAAATTTAAATCTGAAAGAAAATTGACAGTCTTGGCGCAAATACTATTTGGAACAACAATTTCAGCTCATAATGTAATTATTGCTGTCTAGGTAAACTGTTTTAAAAACATTGAAAGGTACATCGACTAGTTCATCTAGAAGTATAGTCACGTGTGTCCATCTAACTTTGAATCGAGTATATTGTTTGTGGGAGATAAGAAAACAGTACGTTGACGGGTTTATGTATGGACTAAAATTCATGCGCAGTAATGTTAGTCAACAGTTTGACACAAACCTTCCAAGAAATATAGACCAGTTCCATAACTATCCACACACAGCCTCATACAATATTGAATTTCAGTGACATTCAAACTGTTCTCTTTATATAATTCTTCACACTCAGACAAGAAATATAAGACTACACTTGTGACTTCAGAGCAAAGTGAATAGATAGGGGTGGTCGAGCACAGTCAGTATGAACTGGAATCAGTCTACACGTTTAGGCAATCCCCGGACCTCAAAAGACAAAATACGAGATGCTTAAAAGCCCTTGATTTCGGCGAATCCCTTATTATTATCCTTTGATTATTCCATTGCATTATCATGTATAAGTCAAAGTGTAATTATTTTTTTGCGGATCATTTTATATGTTGAGTGAACAGTGTTGATGTATTTTCATGTGTATTCTGACTCTCGTAGTAATTGAATAAGTCTTCAATAGTTTTTACGCTCAGCTGGTGTATCATTCTTGTAATTACTTCTTGTTATGATGCTTGTGACTATGTGTCTTTTTTTTATGCTCAACAATGTAGCTCTTATCTGTATAATTAACATTGTGAGTCGAAAACTTGGCGTTGGTTTTTTTTTTTCCCCATATTATTTCTTTTTGAAAAATTACTACACTAGACGTCCTTATCGTCCTATCGACCCGGGATAAGTCGATAGTCCACTAATGAACGAACACCCTGTGAATCATTGATATTCTTGTGTGGTTGCTAAATGATTGTTTGCAACTTTTTGACCAAAGATCTCGCGAGTGGGGGAAGAGGGGTGGGGTTGATTCTAAATTCATAAACGTGCCTGCACCTTTTGACTACTTTTCAGTTTTAGCTCTATATGAGTTAGTGGCATCAGTATGAATAAATTTTGACATTATCTAATGCACACACTTACTTGATTTTGCAATTTAATTGGCTGAGTAAATGTAGTAGAAGTGATATTGATTATGCTATTACGCTATTTGAGCATCATTTGCTAAGTAAAAAGCTTGGTATTATTTTCTTGGTCGCACACATTTTTTTTTTTTCAATCTTTTTTGTTTTGCATCTATTGTTGCACTTGATACCGGTAAGTGATTAATCAATTGACGTGTGCAACTTAGTGTATTCGATTAACTTATGATTACTAAATTGACATATTGACCTCTTAATTTTTTGTTGGATTATTTACATCATCTGTAAACCGGGGTTATCACAGATCTATTTTGAATCATAAATTTGTATAAAGTGAAGGCCATATAACGTGTACTGCAATTTTCACTACGCTAACTATCCTATTCTTTTCTTTTCCAATACTAATAGTTACAATCATAAAACTAGATAAATCAATTCCTAGATGATGCTCGACAAGAAGAAATATTACTCCTATAAAAATGATGAAGCAGCTTCTTCAAGCTCTCAGAGTCTTGATTCTGACTTTCAAAAAAAATACAACGATATAGATTGTGGTTATGCATGGGTCATATGTTTTGCTGCAGTATTACTATATTTCAATAGTTGGGGGTTAAATAGTGGGTTTGCGGTGTATTTTAGTGAATATAAAAACTCTGACGGTTATTTTCCAGATGCAAAGTCACTGGACTATAGTTGGATAGGTGGTTTAAGCTTTGGAAGTGGACTTGTATTTACTCCTTTGATTAATTATTATCAATGTAAGTTTGGAACTGGTACAACAATTGTCACTGGCGCATTGCTTCAATTTTCTGCCTGTATTTTAGCCAGTTTTTCTGTCAAGATTTATCAACTTTACTTAACTCAAGGTTTGCTCCAAGGGTTTGGACTTGCATTTACATCTTTCCCTGCTCTTACAATTATACCGCAGTTTTTCATTAAAAAAAGATTACTTGCTAATGGTCTTGCATCAGGAGGTGCTGGTATTGGAGGTGTGGTTTATAATCTTGGTATGCAACAAATTACAAAAACAAACAGTGTGCAGTGGGCTTTAAGAGCCCAAGGAATTATTTCACTTACACTTTTAGTATTTGCAGCTTTCTTGATCAAAGGAAGAATATCTAATGGCCCACCAAAACTCAATTTCATTGATGTTGCTGTTTTGAGAACATCTGGATTTTACTTACTTGCAGTATTCGTTATAACATGTACCTTTGGCTATGTCATTGTCTTATATAAACTAGCTCATTATACAACATCATTAGGGTACACAAATGAACAAGGAAGTCTAGTGAGTGCAATTGCTCAGCTTGGTAACATATTTGCAAGACCATTGGTTGGATTCATTGCTGATAGGTATGGTGCAATAACAACAAATTGTATAGTATACTTTTTAACTGGAGTTTTGGCATTAGCAATGTGGATACCAGCAAGAAATTATGCAACTGTGGTAGCATTTGCTTTATTAGAAGGTGGTATAATGGGATCGTTTTTTGGATTTTTATCACCAGCAGTGACTCAATTATATGGAGCAGAACAGATGCCCAGAGCATTTAGTAAACTTTGGATGTTGGTGGGTATTGCATCAATATTTTCACCGGCAATTAGTGATTCATTGATAAGTCATAAAGGAAGTGGCTCGACGTCTTACTTGTACTGCTCAATATTTACTGGCTTGTGTTTTATTGTGTGTAGTTTCTCGCTTTTACTTTTAAGGGGATATGCTAAAGCTACATCATCAGAGGTCAAAAACGAAAACAACAAGGTATCAATTAGACAATTTATTATTTTTTGTATATCTTTTGGTGACATAAAAGTGTAAATAGCACGAATTGTCCATTGATTAATACTTACAACTTTTCTTCAACATTCTTTTCATACGATATACGATATATATAACTATTGGTAATCATTGTATTAGTAGCCGTTATATACTCAAAACACCAGATATTATTTATCAATTCGAATCAAACTTGATGAGACAACATAAAGAAAAACAAAAAAAGATAAAATCTTCAATTATGAATGTGTGTTATTACTTGCTTTGAAGAAGTTCATTCCAAGAATTTTCTCACTCTATTCTTATACTCATAACTCACTTGTCGATCATTTGGTTTTTCATTCTTTTTACATGCACTAACTTTTCCTATGGTAGAATTTTGCACAATTAGTGAGATAAGACGCACCACCATGGAGAAAAAGAAAAAAAGAAAATAAGATCTAAGAAGAAGTCTTCTTTGACATCTACAAATAATTGGCTGTTATATTAGTGAATGCTCGTGAACGGAATCACGAGACTATTCAATGGCGGACAGACGTCAGATACTAGCAATCCTTCGAGACTACTACTAAAGATAGTCATATTGCAGTGCTCCTATTACTTGACAGCACTTATTTTTTTTTATTTAGTTTCCTCCTTGAATGGCTACGAATTCAATGCTAGCTGGGTATTCCAATGGGACATTATAAGATCAGACAATGCAATGGGGTGGACCCTCTTTTTTCTTTGGTTGCTCGACACATTATTTTGTGTTCTTTTTGTTACGATCATCGTTGGCAGATCTAAATTAGCGTGGGATTTCGCTGTGACGATTCACGTAATAAATTTAATAGTGGTTTGGATTTACACTAAAAAATTTCCTACCTCAGTTTTATGGTGGCTCCTACAAATCCTCAGTGGAGTGGTATTACTGACATTGTCTACTTACCTGACTAAATGGAAAGAGTTGAGAACTACATTCTTCGACAATATGTTAGACCAAGAACGGGGACGAGTTGATCATTACAACGACCCTGTGAAAATGAGTGATCTAAACCGAAAGTGACTATATTGGATCGCTCTTGCTTGAATTATATAAGGATTTCTATAAATTGCTTCATTATATGTTTAGAAAAATTAGATCGTAAATGGAATTGAGTTGCATTTACCAAGAGTATGACTTTTACTAAAAAAGAGGAAGTGCGTTCTAAATTGTTCTTGCTAGTGATTTCTCATAAAGTTATTATGTTTATACATCTATATCTATTCTTCATAAAAATTAATGTCTTCTAAATTTAAATGTGGTCTGGGTCTTCTAGTGCTAGGCTTTGCTGCAAAGTCAGGATTCAATTTCCATCTCCAAGCTTCATCTAATTCTGGCTCAAGTGAGCCCTCCAATTTTTTAACTATATACTTTCCTATATTGGGTAAGAATTTAAATCCATGACCAGAATCACCAGAAGCAACATAAACATTCTCATAATACGGGCATTTATCAATCAAAAAATTACTGTCATAAGAATCAGCCATCCAACATGTTTTTGAATCAATGGGTTTGTGATTCGCTAATTCTGGGACTACCAAATTTAATAAAGTTTTGATATCCTCAATGTGATTACTTGGGATAGTGTCTTTTTCAAATTGTGTTTTATATCGTGGGACTTTCATTAAGTCTTCACTTTCATGAAAATGATTTTCACCTAAAGCAAATGCATCACACGTAGTAAGCGATATCTTGATTTTATGAGTATGTGAATCAGGTGGGAAAAAATAACCATATTCAGCACTGAAAAAAATTGGCATGTTCTTGTATTTTGCATATTCAGCATCAGTAAGCTTGATATGTGTAACGAATGCTGCCCAAGGTCTGATTTGTGAGTCTAAAGGCATTAATAAAACAACAGATGCACCGGCGGTAACAACAACTTTATCAGCTGTATATACTTCACCAGACTGAACCTTTACCTCGTGTGATCTAATGTTTTTGGCATTTCCATCACTTCCAAAAACAAATTTAACACCTAAGTCGACTGCAGCTTGGTATACTGCTACTAAAGCTTTATCAGATAATCCGGTACCACAATCTGAATTATAACTGGATTCAAATTGAGGAGGTAAATTATTGTCTTTGAATTCAGATATAGTTTCACTAACGTCATCTGGTGTTGTGAGCTTTATAACTTCTTGCTCGAGTCCAAGTGCCTTCAAAGTCTCAAAACTTTTCTTTTCATAAATGGATCTAGCTGATTGTGAATTACTTGGACTTAATGTCAATCTACCTGATTTGATGAAATGTTCCTTGTATAGAAGTGAAGATTCCCATAACCTCAAAGCTTCTATTGCCAAACTAGCATTCAATTTGTCAGAATACTCAACTCGGATGATTTTGTTCAAATCATTTCCTGCTGACCAAGGAGAAGGTACCTGATGAGCATCAATTGCAAGAATTTTGTAACCTTTTTTGGCGAGTTCTAATATTGTCGACAATCCAAATACTCCACAGCCAACGACTATGACATCGTAGTCATATGTCATTTTCAAGATATGTTCATATAACTAATGCAATTGATATATGTTTCTTCAATGTGTATTGATAATGCTTGATAACGGTCTCTTATCTACGTTTTTTTGTCTCGAGTTGCGTAGTGCATATAACATCATCGGTAATAAAGACCCGATTTTTCTATCAATACAAATTTTGCAATATATACAAACCTTTTTGATATTTACAGACTTTCTAATTATTTACCTATTTAAATCAAGAAACGCTATGTATTTGAGGGATTTTTCAACTACTCACAATTTAAAATTCAACCGGGCCTTTCGCCGAGCAATATTGAGTCCAATCTTTTGTAAAAGCATCATAAATTTTGTCAAAAAGTACATCAACATCAATTGTATTCACATACTTTGCTTTTCCAACCTTTGAAGCTTTTGGTGCTAAATTTGCTGGCCATATCCTTAAGTTACCATAAAATGGTGAATTAAATGAAGTATCAATAGCAACATGAACACTGGTTGTACTTTCAATTAAATCAGGAAAAGTCATAAAACCGGAAACTGCTAAATCCCATAAAGGTAAAGTTACAGAACTTGCATTCCCATTACCAATAAAGCTATATAATCCACTCAATTTTGGATCAGTTTCGATGTTTTCCATACCAAATTCATCAATCAATTTATCAAATAAATCTTGACTTGGAAAAATATAATTAGTAACATTACCACCAATATATACATCATTCCAATTTGAAGTTAATACAATATCGGAGGCTTCTGGATCAAACATTAAATTGAAATCAGTATTAATGTCATTAACCATATTACCACCAGTTACTTGTGCATATTGTCCATCAATATATCCACCCATTATATATAAAGATTTTGCTTCTTGAGCTAATTTTGGATATAATGAAATAGCTTGAGCAACAGTTGTCATAAGACCAGCGGCATAAACTTCAACTTCACCAGGATATTGTTTAACGGCATTAATTAAAGCCATTGCACCTGGTAATGTTGAATTATATGTAATATTATCAAAAGAATAAGAATCTTCATAATCTGGATCCCAAGCACCTTTCCAAACAAATTCACCAAATAATTGTTGCCAAATGTCAAAAGTTTTTTTAGTTCTCATTAAAGGAGTTGATGCACCTTCATATAAAGGAATACAAGATAACATACTATAATTTTTCAATAATTCAGATGCTTCACCTAAAGCATCAACAAGAGAAGGATCACCAAAACTTGCAGATACACCAACGATTTCCATGCCACCTAAAAGTGGGAGAAACACATGTAATGGATCAAGAACATCATTATCAATGAATACTTTTCTGGTTGAATTTTTAGCTGATATAGTTGAATTTTGTGCTGATACACCAATAGAAAAAATGGAAATCAAACTTATTATTGATACGAATTTCATGGTGGTCTTGAATTTTTTTTTCTTAATTGCATGAGGTTCTAGTTGGAAATAAAATTCAAGAATATCCATCAATTTAAATGAATTTTTCAATATATGCCATCGAAGATAATGATTGCCTAATTTAGCGAATAATAAGCTTATCTTAGTAAAGCGAGCGGAATTGAAGTATT
This sequence comes from Soucietia sequanensis, assembly GCA_030557975.1. Taxonomy (NCBI): domain Eukaryota; kingdom Fungi; phylum Ascomycota; class Pichiomycetes; order Serinales; family Metschnikowiaceae; genus Soucietia; species Soucietia sequanensis. The sequence continues at coordinate 14,671 of JANIJN010000024.1, forward strand.
TTTTACATACTTATTTTTTTAATTTTTTTTTTTTTCAAATTAATTGACATAATGCGGAATGACAATAGACAAAAGACAAATTAGGGAAGTTGGAGCCTTTTTATTCTGTCGTCAATGATTAGAATATAAAGAAAATTTTATAGGTATGTAAAAAACTGAAATATGTTAAGACTTTTAATATATGTATGCAAAGAACCATATACAAAAACCTCTTCTAGCTATAACATGTAATAGCTATATGCAAAGAAATATATACAAAATAATAAACTAAAAACTTTCTATAAAAAATCACAACTACTAGATTATTAAACCCACTATATCCGATCTTATTTTATAATTCTTCGGCGGTTAAATCTTTTTTAATTTTAAAAGGTCTACCTCTCCAATCAATTTCATGACCTAACATAGCAATTATCCAAATAGGTAAAGCCAAAATTTCTCTTGTACACCAAATGAAGAACCAATTGAGGAAAGATCTTTTCAAAGGAGGTAAATTTTTTGAATTTAACCAAGATATATTATAATATGATGAGGAGATATTATTTATTATAGTATAATATTGTTTATAATCAGTTAATAACCAAATTAAAATATGAAAAGAAAAAAATTTCCAATTAAACCAATTACCAAAGAATAAAGATGAAATTGCATAAGTACCAAAAATTCCACAAACCAAAGATTCAGTAGAAGGTTCAATTAAAGTAGCCATTAAAACCATATATTTTCTAACTCTTAACCATCTAATACGACGAGTCATATAATCATTAATAGAATTATCATGACCACTTAAAGGTTGAATAACAAAATCACCAGTTAAACTTGTTCTACTTGAAATAAATTCCCATAAAGCAATAGCAATCATATTATCTTCACCAATATATCTAGCAAAAAATTTTAAACCATTACCAGGACCTAAAGAAGAATAATAATGAGAATCTGATTTAACTGATTTTGTATTAAAAAATGAAGAATTTTTTGATGAAATTAAAGAAACTGAATTATCTAAATCCGATTTTCTATATAAATTTGATTTACCATTAACACAAGGAGCAACACTGGCATTATTTAAAGCAATATAAAATTTCAGATGAGAAGTTAATAAAAACATTTCATCAAGTTTTGCACCCCATTTTTTTAAAAATCGTTTACGAGAATGACTTTTTAAAACAGAAGTTTGTGAATTAAATGGACTTAAAACAAATTCAGAATCATTTGATTGAGTAGTTGAACTTACACTTAATGCAAGAGGTACATGATGAACCAATTTAACTTTACGAATTTGATTACCATTATGAGTATTTTGAATAAATGATGAAGTTTTAATTGGATCACCCATATAAGTATTATGAATTAATGAATGAACTGAGTTTTTCAAAATATTTGGACTCGCCCAAACATTTGAATCCATTATCCAAAGTAAATCATGTGCCGCCATTGAATAACCTTTAGCTAAATTATTTACTTTTGGATTTGGACCATAATGATCATTTGAAGAATTAGTAATAGGATCAAAATTTGAAGACAATAAGATCTTTGAATTTATTTGAGGATATTTTTCAATCAAACTTTTAATTATGGGGATTGAAGGATCATTTGGATCATCAATACAAAATAAGATTTGAATTTTAGAAGGAGGATAATTTTGAAGAAATGAAGATTCAAGACATGAACTTAATTCAGAATCAATGTTTTTAATTGGTCTAATGATAGTGACAGGTTCAAGATCGTTATCGTTATAATTATAAACATTTGGAGGAGATTTAAATTTATTAATAAGTACCCAAAATCCATTATAGGCAATAAGAATGATGATAAGGTACCATATTAAAAAGATACATGAAGAAATGATTCTCGGATAGGATAGATCAGGGATATAGGTTAGACCCATAATGGAAGAAACGAGTGACAATGATGAGAGTATTGAGATATGAATCAAACCAGTATCAAGTAAATAATCATACCAGTATCAAGTAGATCTCAATCGTTGCAATACGCGTTGATTCAACTTCTTTTTTTTTCAATCTTTTTTTTCAATCTTTTATTTTTGTTCAATATTATTTTATTCAATTCTCAGTTATTTTATTATGGGAAGTTTCGGATCTGAAATTCGGATGGTGTACGGGTGTAGTGTCAAGTATTTGCATCACTTCATTAGATCACATTAGATCAGTACATTAGATCAGTACATCTAATAACCTTAGATCAAAGATGCACATCTAGTAACCTTAAACCAAAGATATAAGTATATAGATTTATGTTCTCAACTCATAGTGTGAGCTACTCTTTAATGATACTTTTGATACTTTTGATTATATTCTATTATATTCCAATTATTAAGATGAAAGATTTCATCTTACATCCTGAAACCATTCGAATGTAGAGTTGAATATTCATGAAAGATTAAACAGTCGTTAATGTCCATGAAGTTGAAATCAAAACGGAAAGGTGTATACAAATTGTATTGTATCTTTCAAACAGAGTTATGGCATGTGCCGAGGATGGAAACAAGAGTCGTGTCCCACACCGCTCCCTCGGATGTCCCGTACACCACCCTTTTTCACACTCTCGGATGCCCCACCATCTCAGACTGTCTTTCCCCCCCACGAAATGCTTCGGCGGTCTCTCATTTGTCTTTTGTCTCTTGTCTTTTTCCCCGGAAAATGTCTGTGTGCCCTTTATACCGAGCTATAAATTGTATACGTATATATATATATATATACACATGAAATCCTTAGATGTTTTTCTTTTTCTTTTTCTTTTTCTTTTTCTCTTCTTTTTCTCTCTTTTCTTTATTCTTCCTTTAATGTACTAAGTCATGTTCAAATTGTATAAACCCTCCAGAATGCCCATTAATACAATTTCAATGTCTTCCAAACAATTCTCTACCAATTCTTTAAAAGGTGATTTATATAGATATCAATCAAAATTACCAAAATTACCTGTTCCTTCATTAGAAGAAACTTCTTCAAAATATCTTAAATCAATTGAACCTTATCTTTCTCCAAATCAATTATCTCAATCTTCCGATACTGTTCATGATTTTATTAAACCAGGTGGTGTAGGTGAAGTTTTACAAGATCGTTTGATTAACTTTGCTAAGGATAAAGAAAATTGGTTGGCTGAATGGTGGGATGATTATGCTTATTTATCTTATCGTGATCCTGTGGTTCCTTATGTATCTTATTTTTTCAATCATAAAGATATAAATAATGAAATTGGTAAGGATCAATTATTAAAGGCCACCCTTATTTCTTATTATACTACTCAATTTTTATTGGATGTTGAAAATGAAACTTTAGAACCAGAAATTATAAAGGGTAATCCTTATTGTATGAATGCTTTTAAATATATGTTTAATAATTCAAGAGTCCCAGCTGAAGGTAGTGATATTACCAAGACTTATAATGGTAAGGATCATAGATATTTCATTGTTTTAATAAATAATCATTTTTATAAAATTTATCATCATTCAAAAAATGATCAACCATTATCAAAATCAGAAATTTATAATCAATTATTATACATTACCCTTGATTCAGCCAAATCTGCCAAAGGTGAAGGTTTAGGTATTCTTACCAGTCTTAATCGTGATGAATACTTGAACACTTATAATAAATTAATCAAATCTCCAATTAATGAATTATCTTTAGAAACTATTTTTGCCTCCTCGTATATTATTTGTCTTGATAATGATAAACCAATCACCATTGAAGAAAAATCAAAAAACAATTGGCATGGTGATGGACAAAATCGTTTCTTTGATAAACCATTGGAATTTTTTGTTAGTGCAAATGGTAATTCTGGATTCTCAGGTGAACATTCTAAAATGGATGCAACTCCAACGGTTCAATTAAATAATTTTATTTTACAACAAATTCATAAAGAAGATCCAAATGTTTTAATTAATGAAATTAATAGTAATAAAACTACTATTAATAGTTTATCAATTGAATCAATTCCAACCAAATTACAATTTGATTTAAACCCAATTGTTAAAAATGAAATTCAAGTAGCTAAGGATAAATTTATTAAAACAATTGAATCTCATGATGAAGAAATTTTTCAATATTATGGTTATGGTAAAAATTTAATTAAACAATTTAAAGTAAGTCCTGATGCATTTGCACAAATGTTAATTCAATTATCTTATTATAAATTAACCGGTAAAGTTAGACCAACCTATGAATCAGCCGCCACCAGAAAATATTTAAAGGGTAGAACAGAAACCGGTAGATCAGTTTCAAATGAACTGAAAAAATTTGTTGAAACTTGGACAAATTTAAATTCAACCAATGAAGAAAAAATTGCTACTTTCCAAGCTGCATGTAAACAACATGTAAAATATTTAAGTGAAGCTGCTGATGGTAAAGGTGTTGATCGTCATTTATTTGGTTTACAACAAATGTTAAAACCCAATGAACCAATCCCACCTATTTTCCAAGATTCAATTTATAAATATAGTTCAACTTGGTATTTATCAACTTCACAAATTCCATCAGAATTTTTTCAAAGTTGGGGTTGGGCTCAAGTTATTGATGAAGGATTTGGTTTGGCTTATTTAGTTAATTCAGATTGGTTACACGTTCATATCTCTTGTAAAAAGGGTAATGGTTTAAGATCAGATTATTTAAAATATTATTTAACTGAATCGGCTAATGAATTGAAGAGTGTTTTAAGTACTTCATTACCTTCAAAATCAAAATTATAATCAAAAAAAGAAAAAAAAAACATAAAAGATAAAAAAAACATAAAAGATAAAAGAAAAAAGAAAAAAGAAAATAGAAAGTGGGTATTACATTATTATATATTTACTGTATATCGTATTTGAATACATGATTAAAATTATATTTTTATATGTAGCCAGTTATTCTGGATCAAAAACCTGTATATAAGACATCCCCATCCCTCACCAAATTAAAATTAAAATTAAATTAAATTAAGTGCATATAGCATTCCCTGCATATAAATGAGTATCGTCTAATTAGACAAATAAACAGATAACACTAACAAACTTATAGCACATTATTAAGTAGACAATAAAAAACAACTACTTACACTAATGAATCGGACTAATTATCATGTGGAATTTTCATTTAGTTAATTGTAAATGTATTGATATTTCATCATTGATAATACGATAAGAAACGAGTATATATTTGAGTGATGGCTGATAGGGCATAATGGATCGAACACTTATATATCAAAATATCAAGTTTTCGTGGTAAATTGTTGATTATAGTAGTAAATTTGACTGGTACACGGGTGTCAAAATTGGACAACCTATTAAAGTGAACGTAAATTGATGTTGATAAAGTTAGGTCATTAAAATTTCATATACTTATATGATTGTATTGTACGGCATGATTCATTCAAGTAGAAACAATAAATTACACAAGGATTTTTAGTGTGAAATATTTAATTCATCGTCTAAAATGTACATTTAATTAAGTCATTCAAAAAATTAATTTTTTAAAACAATGGTTGTCATTACATTTAATTAACACAATGTAATACACTTATACAAAATTAGTACAATAAAAGTAATGATTAATACAATATAATTATTTGATCACTTCTTCATAAAATAATGTCATTAATTTAAATGAAAATTTACGGTTGAAATTTAGTTCATGTATGTAATTTATGAGTATACTTTCGTGTTTGTGTAGTTCAATAAGTATATGATATGAGACATAATCATTGAGATACTCAATTGCTATAAGATACAATTACTATTACAAATGCTATAAGTGTGAATAGTATACTTTAAATATGATTTACTCTGAACGTGACTAGTAGTCTATGAGTATAAATGATTTGTAGTTGATAACTCGTAGCTCATTATTTGTAGTTCATTTGTAATCCATTTAAGTAAAATTGGTAACTAATTACACGATAATTATTCAAATCACACCACAACAACAACAAATAATAACACCCATATCTTCGTCAAAACGGCTATATCACATAACTTAACATGTCATTACTCAAACAAGTTACAACAAAAACAAATGCTACATATTTACCATTAAATTTGTATACTTTGGTGTCTTTGGTGGGTTTTGATAAATTACATTACTTCACTACCGTATTCTTCGTGATTTATTCCATCACTTATCAACCAGATACATATACTATTCTATGACTATACTATACTCTAGTATACTCTAGCATATCAACATACTAAAGACATCCTATCACACCAATGTGTTATAGTAGGGTGTATTCTAATAGAGTATGTTATACAAGAGTATGTTATAGTCGTAGAGTAGAGTAGTTCGCGAATTAACCATAATAATTAAAAAAAAAAAACACGCTAATAAAAAAAAAAAATAAATAAAATAAATTGTTTTTGTTCTCCTGATCTGAAATCGAGAAATTTAATGCTATTTTTAATTTTTAATTTTCTATTGATCCCCGTAACTTATTACTTTTACTTCTTTAATTTCAACCACCTCTTTATCATTTGCATCAACTGGTCTTCCCATCGTTTGGAGCTGGTGCTGATTGACTTTCTTCAAAGTTGTCTTGATTCATTTCATTCACTTGTCTTGATCTAAGAATTATTACTCAATTCTTATTTAGCCGCTGTTAAATTTGATCTGTATTCAATATCAATCAACAAAAGTCATATCCAGGAACAATAATCCAAGAAACTATCAATAACTCTTTGTCATAGATTTAAGATTCAAGAACTTGAAGTATATTTAAGTAACCTGCTTTTCAGCTATCAATCAGTATAATTTCAATCATCAATTATCATTGATTTAACTCCATTTTCTTATTTGATCTATATCATTCCAATTCCTCGATAAGTTATTTTCCATCATATAGTATAAGACCATATAAGATCATATAATATCACATAAGATCATATTATATCACATCATATATATATATATATCAATTCAATCAGAATCATACGCGTTCAATTCTCCGTTGTTATCAGCTTTTCAAATAAATATTGATCTTTTTTTTCTTCGTCATCGTTGTTTGTTTGTTTATTTTATCATCATTACAACCAAGTGTTTATCTTTGCGTTCATATTATTGACATCGTGATCCATTCCACTTTCCATTATATATTGCGTGTTTTTTTGCGTTTTGAATCACATTCTATCTAATTGCATCACACTTCATTTCAATTTAATTCAAATTTAACTTATATTTTACTTATTCAAGAATAATTGTTTTGCTAACATTTTAAACCACTTTCCTTTGTTTTTGATTTTTGTGATTTCGTTTCGTTTATTTTCGTTAGTTTCGTTTCGTTGTCAATTCATTTTAATTAAGTACATCTTATTATACTCATTTAATTTGTGTCACTTAAAGTTTCCCCTAATTCAAAAACTAATACTGAATCTAATTAGCATCATTCAAATTATTCCATAATTGATTTTAATTCATTTTACCAATTGATTCTAAACATTAGTTGTTATCAAAATTTTAAAGTTTCAAAGCTTTACTTCGAATATCATTATCCCAATTAAGGTAAATTTATCCTAATTAAACTTCCATATCCGCAATCAATTACTGTTCAAGATTTCATTTAGTAACTTTTTTGTTAACCCTTTATACATATTCATACATTTACTTATCATTTCAACCTAACAACTTGATATCATACGGGAATTTATTTAAATTTTGACAAAGCAACAACGTTAAGTATATTGTTATTAACTTCACGTACACTTTTCTGCATCATCTAAATTACAACAGAAAAAAAAAAAAAACAAATTGGTTAACCATACTTGATTTCCTTCCTTTCATTAAAACATTAGATTTAATTTGGCTTATTAAAACATTATTAGTCTTTGTTATTCAATTGACTTTTTGTTACACTTTTTTTTTGTCTTGTCTTGTTGTTTACTATTAACTCATTGGAATTTATTTATTTATTTATACTTCCATTTGATTTTTTATATTTGGTCGTCGTTTCATTAAAATTCAAATTCCTTTTTTTTTTTCTTCTTGTTTACACCTTCTCAAGATCATCAACAACAACAACAAATCATCTTTTACTCCTTTTAGTCTTGAATCAAGTAAATCCTTTTGATTATAGCATCCTTCATCTTATTAGCCAATGCATGTTAATGAATTCAATTATAATTGAAACTAACAAATCAAGAAATTTAAACATAAATTATAATATAAGAAATTAAATTCAAATAAAATAAAGAAAGAAAGAGCATAATAAAGGAAATTGAAAGAAGTTTATCAAAATCTTATAACAACTTCCAAAACTTCCTCTACCAATTCATCATCATTGAGAATACCACAATCTATTACTCCTCCTCCTCCTCATCATCATCATCATTTACTACTTGACTTCCTTTCAATTTAGTTTATACTTTATTTTCGCGTCGTCATATAAACATCAGAATATTTTTAAAAAAACAAAACACCCTTTCCGCAACCTCAATAAATTGATTTAAATAAATTTGTCATGTCAAATAAATCTCAATCAACTAACTATAGATCTCATAAACGACAAAAATCTTCATTACTGAATATTGGTTATTATTTTTCTGATTCTTCGGTTACAAATACTCCTCAACAACAACATAATCATCAAAATATTCCAAATCTTCCTCATACTGTTCCTCATCCTCATAATCATAATACTTCTCCCACAATTGATGAAACAAATATTTATGATAATGATGATCCTTATAATCCTTTGACTTATAATTTTCCAAATTCTTCCAATCAAAGTCAACATCAACATCAACATCAAGGTCAAAATCAAGGTCAAGGTCAATCATCTTCAATACCTTCACATAATCATTCACAATCATCAAATCGTCTTTCTGCACCTCCTTTAGTTGGTAATTTATCTAATCATATATCTCCTTTAAAACAACCTTTAACAACTTCTTCAACCGCTGCACCAACAACTGCCATCACAACAACAAATGTTTCTTCTGAATTACCTCCACCTTCAACGAATTTATCAAATCAAAATACTTCGTCATCATTAGCTCATATTTCAAATGTTGCAAATAATTCAGTTTCAAATCAAAATCAAAATCAACATCAAAATAATAATTCATCATATAATGAACATTCAAATATGACTTCATCTCATAATCAACAAAATAGTATTCATAATTCAAATTCTGCATCATCTTCATCATCATTTTTTTATCCTAGTCATTTACAGAATCCAATTTATGGTTCAAATCCTGCTTTGGATCCTCCATATAATTTAACTCCTTCATTTAATAACAGTAGTCATAATACCAATAATCCCAACAATACCAATACCAATACCAATAATAATAACAATAACAATAATCATAATTCAAATACTAATAATAATCCATTATTAGATTCAAATCTTTATCAATCATTTACTTATCCAAGAATACCTTCAAATCAATCTGCATCAACAAATTCACAAGCAAATTCACAAGCATTAAAACATTCAAAAAATAATTTATCAATATCATCACATTTTAATTTATTTAATTTAAATGATTCATCAAATATTTCAGCATCATCTTCAAATTTAGGTGGATTACCACTTAATAATCATCAGAATAATAATTCTTATTCTTCATCTTCAATTATAGCTGATCCGAAAAGGTATGGTACATCATTACCTTCATTACCACCTGTTCCACCTTCACAATCAACTAATAATATTGTTAATGATTTAGTAATTAATTTGGTATCAGTAGATGGATCAAATATTAATAATTATTTATTATCAATACTTTATAAATTAAATTTCCCTTTACCAGTTGATGATTTTTATAATTTATTATATAATCATGATAAATTAAATTCATTATTAACAATTAGTATACCATTAAAAATTGATAAAACATTTGTAAATTCTTCAATTACAAATTCATCAGTTGAAATAATAAATCATTTATTGAATGTTTTCAAAAATCCAAATTCTTTAGGTAATTATTTCCCAAATTTAATTAATAAAGAAAATAAATTAATGAATGTAAATTATCATGAATTATTAAGAACTTTTTTAGCAATTAAAATTTTATTTGATATTTTAATTCAATTACCATTAAATTCACCTGATGAACCTCAAAATTATACAATTCCAAGATTATCAATTTATAAAACTTATTATATTATTTGTCAAAAATTAATTTTACAATATCCAAGTTCTTCAAATACTACGAATGAACAACAAAAATTAATTTTAGGACAATCAAAATTAGGTAAATTAATTAAATTAGTTTATCCAAATTTATTAATTAAAAGATTAGGTAGTCGTGGTGAATCAAAATATAATTATTTAGGAGTTATTTGGAATGAAAATATTGTTAATGATGAAGTTAAAGATTTATGTGATAATAATGAATTAATTGATTTAAATGATGTTTTCAATGGTCAACGTAAACAACAACAGCAACAACATCATCATCAACTGCTGCAACTTCATTCACATCATCATCATCATTCTTCAAGCAATAATAATAATAATAATACGCACGATCATCGTAGACGTAAATCATCAAAGATTTCAATTACAACATCAAGAAGAAATAAAAGTTTTGATGAAAAAAATCAACTGGAAACAATTGTTAGTCCTGAATTATCATTTATTCAATCAACGAGTAAATTTCCAACTTCATCAGAATTTACCATTTTATCAGATGATAATAAATCTAACTCCAATTGGTTTGATTTGATTAAATTCAAAATTTATAATAAATTTAATGATTATAATATTTCATTTATAACCCTTCAAGATATTTTTTTAAATAATGATAATTTATTGGAAAAAGATAGTTTATTAAAAAATTTAATCAACAGATTAATTAATCCATTGATTGAATCAAATTCAATGTCTGATGATGAAGAAAAAGAAGAAAATTATAATCTTGATCTTAATCTATATTTAATTATAATTGTGGAGTTATTACCTTATTTATTATTAATTAAATCTTCAACTGAGATAAATTTTTTAAAAAATTTAAGATTAAATTTACTTTATTTAATTAATAATTTAAATAATGAATTATCAAATATTGATAATAATGAAATTTTTAGTCATAAGAATTCATCAGTTTTTTTATTAATTTTGAAAAAACTTATTAATCTAAATGATTTATTAATTACATTTATTAAATTAATTATTAAAGATAGTTCAATGAATAATTCTGCAATGGCAATTGATATTGAAAATTTTTTTGTTGATTCAGATGCTGATAAACAAAATTATGATAAATCAAGAAATTCTTCAGTTTCTGATGATGTACTGATTAGATCTTCATCAGTATCATCATCTTCCGCAACTTTAATTTCTGGTAGATTAGAAGAACCTTATCATGATCCATTCAACATGAATTTCAAAAATATTTTATCAAATGATTTAATTTATACTTTAATTGGTTATAATTTTGATCCAACATTAAATAATGAATTAAAGTCCTCAATATCAATGAATTTTATTAATCAGGAAATAAATTTAATCGATAATTTTTTCAAAAAAGATTTATTATCTTTTCTCATTGATGATAATGAATCAGATTCTTCATCTTCAGTTGAAATTGAATCTGAAATTCGTGATGATGGGGCTAAAGATTCTCTTATTTTAAATAAAAAGGAGGCAAATAAATTAAATTCTTTGATAAATTTGATAAATACAAAATTATTATCCGATAATTTTAAATCAAGGTATCCAATTTTAGTTTATAATAACTATATTAATTTCATTTTAAATGATTTATTGAAGTACATTTTTTTGAAACAACAACAACAACAGCAACAACAGCAATCACAATCACAACAATCACAAGAAAGCAAAAGCAGTTTTGGGAATTGGTGGGTGTTCAATTCTTTCATTCAAGAATATTTAAGTTTATTAGGTGAAATTGTTGGCCTTAATGATTTAGTTTAACCAATATTGCTTTTCGTATTATTCTGGTTTGTTCCCATCATTCTTTTCAGATGTAATTTGAAATTGCACGTCAATTCATCATTACTTTACTACTTAACTCCTTAGTCAAGAGTTCAAGTGTTTTTTCTTTCCACTTTATCTAAGTCATTTCTCATATGTTCAAACCTATTTTGGTGCTGCTACATTTTATTTCATTGAATTTATGTCTCAGTTGAATTTGAGATTATCTCATTTTCAATGTTTTTTTTTTTTTTCCCTCTTTCATTTTTACGCATATTTTCTACTTCTATGATATCACGATTATATATAATCATACTTTTTTTGTTCAAGACTTAATTGTCTTTATATATTTATATATAGCATTTTCCTTCTAGCACTTGGATATGGACTGTGTCTTGCATGCCTTCTTTATTTTTTCTGCTGGCTTCTTGACTTTACTATTCAAATCTATTAACTTTTCTTATTGATTTTTCTTTCGTTACTTATTCTCTTATTTCTTATTTCTCACTTTTGTTTATACCCTTTCAAAATCGATGTTAATTAGTTCTGTTATAGTCTTTCGAAAACCTTTATATTGATGTAGCTAAATCAGAAAAGGTGTTGTAACTCAATTTGGTTTCATACCACCGAATGAGCTCGAATGAATTTATTGCCGGGTATAAAAAGTTGCATTATTTTTTATCAACATTGTTTAAACCGGTTGATTCGCTTTTGATGTATGGTATCATATCAAAAAAAATAGCTGTTCTTTTGCATCAATATCTTTCAATTCTTTTGCGGTATCCATTTCGATATAATTTACAATTGCTACTTGGTTTCATCTTCAATTAACACGTTATATCTTGACTACATTTATACAAACTCAGCCTAAAACTATCAGTAAAAATTCACTCCCTGCGACAATATTGCCTTGTCAGTGTGATATATATGCCTTGTGTATCATCTTGGGCTAATTTCTTGTTGATATTATCAGCAATTTTGCAATTTTCGTTTACCAAATTTATTTTCAATCTTCAAAATGTACCTGAAAAAATACCACTCTTGATGCATAGTAGTAGCTTACAATATAAAATAATTTCAAAACTCCTATGTGAATACTTTAGTCACTTTTTCAACCTTGTATTCTTGTATGATGGTCAAAATGTGTTTTGGGTGCCAATTGCTGACATAATCGGTTACCTAATAAAATTAAATAAAATAAAAAACACGTCTTTTTCTGTAAGAAAAAAACGCGTTGTTTTCTAACGTGTATCTGTTCATCGAATAAATATTAATTTCAAACTACACTTCTTCTTCTTCCTCTTTATTTGCCTCTTTCTTTTTCTTCTTATCAATAACTTTATCAATTAAAATCAATTTAGTTAATTTCCAAACGAAACAAAAACCCACATAACAATAATCTCACTATACAATGCTTGAAGGTAAATTCGATGAAGCCAGTCTTTTAAAAAAAATTGTTGATTCAGTTAAAGATTGTGTCAAATTATGTAATTTCAATTGTACTGAGCATGGTATCACTGTTCAAGCTGTTGATGATTCAAGAGTTTTATTGGTCTCTTTATTAGTTGGTCAAACTGCTTTTACCGACTATAGGTGTGATAGAGACATTACTTTAGGTATTGACTTAGAAAGTTTTTCAAAAATCATAAAATGTGGTAATAATGAAGATTATTTAACCATATTAGCTGAAGATTCTCCAGATAGTGTTATGACTATCTTTGAAGATAAAAAGAAGGAAAGAGTCAGTGAATACTCACTTAAGTTGATGGACATTGACTCTGAATTTTTAAAAATTGATGACATGGACTACGATAGTGTTATAAATATGCCATCCACCGAATTTTCAAAAATCGTTCGTGATTTAAAAAATTTAAGTGAATCTTTAAATATAATTGTTACCAAAGAATCTGTTAAATTTACTTCTGAAGGTGAAAGTGGTAGTGGTTCAGTTGTTTTGAAACCTTATACTGATGTTGACCATCCTGATGAATCAATTAAAGTTAATTTAGAACATCCTGTTGACTTAACTTTCGGTTTAAAATACTTGAGTGATATCATTAAAGCAACTGCTTTATCTTCAACTATTACAATCAAATTAGCTGACAAAACTCCTGCTTTATTCGAGTATAAATTAGACGCTGGTGGTTATTTGAGATTTTATTTAGCTCCAAAATTCGATGAAGAAGATTAATTTAACTGAACCCACACCACCCCGTCAAACTAACCAATAACTTTTAATTGAAATGCGTTGGCAATGGTCAATCCACTAGCTTTTGAGAAAAAAAAAATAGAGGAAACTTTAACATCTTGCTACCCCTTATAATAAATTACAATCAAGTAACCTTTCTCTCTATTCTTCCTTTCTCCCCTATCATTATTCTTATCCTTTCTTCCTTTTTATCTTATTATTATTCCTATAATTATATACTTCTTCATTTCTAATACATACAATATTTTGGCTATTTTGTGATACTATATGCAGGTCGGTTTATCCACTCTACATAATTATACACCCTATTATGAAACACTCATAAGCGACAATGGCAAACAACACTACTTCATCTGTATTCATACATTGCACCTTTCGTTTATCCTACTTCTATCCCATATAATTATTAACTGATATTAAACGTAATCATTTGATTAAAAACTATTATCTGAAAGCTGGAAAGGGTGTGGATTACCGATTTAATTTTATCTTATCTTATCTTATCAATAAAGGAAGTATTGCATTACCCTCCAAAAGTATTGAATATGCTGTCTAGTAAGCCAATATCGAATGTACCCATCAGTTATCTTTCAGTTCATAATGCACATAACGGTGTGACTATCCGGGTTCCAAAGCCTATAAGGTTTCATACCTTAGCAACCTTTAAAACCTTCATAGTAGACACATTATTTCAAGATAGTCTTTGTCAAGCGGATAATTTATTCTTGCTAACATCGTTTGGAATCAAACTAAATTTTAATATGATTGATGAACTAAGTGAAATTTTTGCGTTTGATAAGCGCTTGTTCTCACCTGACTTCGATGATTTTGTTATCAAGTCTTATATCAATCAAAAGGATGACAATATAAATCGAATTTCAAAACCAGCACAAAGACCATTGATCGATGAAAAGGACAGCCAAAATACGAACAAATTAACTGGTAACTTGAAGATTCACGATGGGTGGTCGAAAGCTTTATTACAAGATTGTTATAGTATGGATGAAACTATCAAAGTCTTGATAAAAGAAATTAATACCATTTTTAAGTCTCTCAATATAATTTTTCAATTTGGCACCAATTTCACAAACGCTATTGAAAAGAATTTCAATAGCTACTTCAACTATATTAAATTACTAAATATGAAAACTTTGAATAAATCTTGGTTGGACTACTATAACACTTTAAAAAAATTCCCAACGATTTCATTGAAAAATCATAAGATATCAAATGAAGATGGTGATGTCAATGAAAATGGTAAGAATATTACTATTCAACTAGTTGATTTTCTTGACATTGACAAATTAAAAGGTTCAAGTGAGTATATTAGTGATAAACTTCCTCTCACTGTTGATAAATTTAATACTATTTTGTCGTTGATAAATAAGGTGAATAAAGAAAAAGTTAATACTGATTCTAAAATTGAACATTTGAGGAATGAATCTATGGAAGCATTCAAAGATCACGAGAAGACGATTGCAAATTCTATCAATGAAACTGCATCCTTAAACCAAACCATTACGAAAAATTTGAATGAGGTCAAAGATGTAAAAGAATATTATCAAACTCATATGAACGACTATTCATCACGAATCTATGACAATGCATTGAAACTTTTTGAATTTTTACAACAACTAAAGTCTTTTAAAGTGAAACTTATAAATGAGAGTTTAGAGATATTTCGAACAATTGCAGATCTACAAATGAGAATGGTCGGCGTTAAGACAGACTTGAAAAAGCTAACGAATCCAGCCGATTCTTCTTCAGAAAAAGTAAGGGACGATAAGGAAATAAGCTTCGAAACCATCAATAAAATAAAGTCATCAGAAGATTACTTATCTTTGACAATAGACTTACCTTTACTTTTTGGTTTCATCATAATCGAAAAAAGAAGACAATTTGAATGGTACGATTTTTACTCTAAAGGAATAGTTAGTACATTATCCGAGCAACTAGCAACGATCATTGATCATGAAAAGGTTTTTCAAAAATTATGGTTAAGAAAGTTCAATAACTTTCTTACGTTACTTGACGAAAATCACGGCTCCAAAATAACATTGCCAAATATCGATATCACTCTAGTCAATAACAATTTTGATAGCACTTCAATATCAGTATTTAAGATTTTTGACTGTCGTATAGAAAGAGAGGACATATCGAATTATATCAAGCTTGTGAAAGTTTTTAAATCTTCAAGTAGCTCGAAGTTCAGTGATATTTTGGAAAAGAATTTTAAAGATCTAGTCCGATCAACTGAAAATATGCAAAAAGTCACTAAGTTGGTAACGTCATTGAGTGCATACACATCTCCAAATATAAACAATCTAGAATCTTCGAAAATCAAAAATAACGGCGAAATTCAAGATGATGGTGACTTTGATTTGAACTTGATTAAGGGTTTGAAAACAAGAATTAAGAAACTTGAGAATTTGTTGCATCAGCAACAATATAAAAACATTTCGAACTGGCCTGTTACAAAATCACAGGATCAAAAACTAATGGAGAATACCAAAATGAGCTTAATTCTCGATGCCAACAACAAAAATCAGCTAAACTTATTGCCTTCGAGCAAATCCAGTATCAATAATAATCCAACTCTGTTATTAAATAGGAGGCATACAAGTAGCTCACCTAGATCACATAATGGAAGCGAGTTTGCAAACAATAAAGATGATTTTAATAATACCGAAAAAAACAACGAACCAAAAGTTTTAGATGCTTCAACTACAATCGATAAACACTTGGACAACATCAGGCTCAAAAAACAAAATTCCGAACTAATAATAGAAAACGAGAAGTTATCAAAAACAAACCAATCAAATGAGACATTCATTGCTAATTTGAGAGATGAAATTTCACAAATAAAAAATTCCCAAACTAGACAAGAAGAATCACTCAAATCACAATTATCTAAAAAAGATCTTGAAATAGAACAACTTCGAGATCAATTATCTCATAAATTTGATACTTTCAAATCCCAGAAAGATATTGAATTTGACAATTTGCATAATAAGTTAAGTAGTAAAGATGATAGGATATCAGATTTACAAAACGACATAGCCAAGTTTACAAAACTTAATACCGATTCATCACAGGAAATTTACAAATTGAATGAAGAAATCAAGAAACTTAGAATTGAGCTTAATGATTCAAGCAATATGAAATCAGATTTATTATCTAACATGACATCAAAAGAATTTGAATTTGTGAACGAACGCAATGATCTAGAAAACGAAATCAAACAATCAAAGTTGAAAATCGATGAGTTAACAGAAGATTATGAGAACTTAATGGAACTTACACAGGCCAAGCATAAACATAATGAAAATTTCATCGAAGAATTAAATGGGGTAATTGTTGTTTTATTTAAAAAAATCAAAATATTGATTGACACAAATTATGACTATGTTTTGACATTTTGCTATGTGTTAGAATCAATGGGTCTTTTGCTCGTCAAAGAATTTGATGAAAAGAAAGAAATTGAAGAGTTCAAGATTACGAGGGTCAAAGGTTTGAAATCAAAAAAAACCAGCGGCGATGATACTATTCAAGACGCGTCAATAATTACCTCCGATAAAAAATTAAACTCGAAAGTCTTGGATGATATTCTAGATTCCATGAAATGGAGCCATGACATAGTACAAAGTTTACCACTAGAATTTGACAGTAAATCTGAGGTCAAGTCAATATTAACAGCTCAAAGTGATGATCATGAAAATGAAGACGAAGAGGACGAAGAGTGCCCAAATAATCAGCTTCACGAACAAGCAACTAAATTAATTACAGTATTCAATAATTCATTTATAAATCCACATAATAATTTCGATA
This sequence comes from Soucietia sequanensis, assembly GCA_030557975.1. Taxonomy (NCBI): domain Eukaryota; kingdom Fungi; phylum Ascomycota; class Pichiomycetes; order Serinales; family Metschnikowiaceae; genus Soucietia; species Soucietia sequanensis. The sequence continues at coordinate 32,582 of JANIJN010000024.1, forward strand.
AATTCGTTAAATTGATTTCATTTAAAGAAAATGTTCATTTAAAAACTCAAGAAACCGAAGATACTATTACAAATGAGAATTTCTTCTTGAATGCTATAAGTAAAAGATTTAAAGACGTCGAAGGATTTGCTAAAAAATTAACGAAGGAGAATAAATCTAAATTGCAAGAAGTCAATAGGTTAATTTCGAAATCGAGTGGTAAAATCACAATAAATAGTTTCGCAAGTGGTGACTTGGTGCTTTTCCTACCTACTAGGATTGAAAGAGACGGAGTTCAATTTACCGCCGACGACTCATTTCAGCCTTGGGCTGCTTTCAACATAGGTGCGCCCCATTACTTTTTGAACACCAAAGCAATTCCTTCAGGAAGAGAATGGATTGTGGGGAAAGTCACTAGTATTCAGGAACATAAAGTAAGTTATGATACCAATAACAAGGAAGATAATCCATTCCAATTGAGCGTTGGTGTTACATGGTATATGGTTGAAGCAACAGACGAAGGATTAGAGCATGTTTAGTCATTAGGATATTTAAATAGAATTTATAATTATAAATAAAAGATGAAACTATTGCTTGACCAGAAATTTAAAAAAAAAAACCAAACAAAAGAAAAGTAGATTTCTTGAGATTCTGGAATCTAAGCAGGTGCATTATTGAATAAGTAAGAGACACTTTCACCATTATGCAATCTTCTGATTGCTTCTGCAAGGGTTGGACTTATATCTAATAACTCTAATTTTGGACAACTATTAACTTTATCTTGTAAAGGCATGGAATTTGTACATATGATTTTATCGAGTTTAGAATTATTCAATTTTTCAATTGCATTTGAAGAAAATATTCCATGAGTGACAATAGCAATGACTTTTTTAGCATGTCCATTGGACAACAAAACGTCAGCAGCTTTACACAAAGTACCACACGTATCTGCCATGTCATCAATCAAAAGACAAACTTTGTTCGAAACATCACCAACAAGAACCATTTTAGAAACTTCATTAGCCTTTTGTCTTTCCTTGTGGATTAAAGCGAAGTTAACATCTAATTTATCAGCGATTGAAGCTACTCTTTTGGCACCACCAGCATCGGGAGACACTATAATCAAATCTTCACTTGAATAGTTATCCTTGATGTAATTTAAAACTGAAGGTTCAGCGTATAAATTATCAACTGGAACTCTGAAAAATCCTTGAATTTGAGAAGCATGTAAGTCCATAGTTATGACATGATTACAGCCAGCCGTTTGTAATAAATTAGCTATCAATTTAGCAGTTATTGGAGCTCTAGATTTATCTTTTTTATCTTGTCTTGCATAAAAAAAGGTTGGAATTACAGCAGTTATACGTCTTGCACTTGCAGTTTTACAAGCATTTATAATAACAAATAATTCCATTAAATAGTTATTGATTTCTTTTTCTCCACATCCAGTTTCAATTATATAAACATCTTCATCTCTTACCGATTCTCCAACAGCGACGGCCGTTTCTTGATTGGTATATTGAAATGCACCAACTTTTGATAAAGGTATTCCCAACTTTCGAGCTACCAAGTTAGAAAGTTCTGGGTGTGAGTTACCTGTTATTAGCTTAATTGAATTTTGTGATGCGTGCATTATTGTATTACAGGTTTTCGTGGTGGTGTTAAATAGATATGTTTTAATCAATGATTTTGAATTATTTTTTTGAACTGATATTCTAAAATTTTTTTTTTTTCCTTCCTTCAGTTGGGGATTTGGTGCACTCACTTTTTGCAATCTTTCCTTGTTAGTAAGACATTGTTTGGGAGTACAAGATTCCGTATACTCTTGAATCTAATCAAAAATAGAGACTGATTAAGGCATAAAGCACTTCAATGGGTTTTGAGGATTGTTGTAATCATTTCTGACAAAGTTCTCAATATTAGCACTATTGAACGACATATACGTACAAAGATAATGAGGGATTTAGATAGTCTTGGATGTTCGTATGTTGAGAATCGATGGTCATCTCAATTCATATGTATCAAGAATACAAAGTTCACAGAACCAATGAATTACATAATACATTTACGTGGTGTTTCGATTTTTACAGGATGATGATACAAGGTTTTGAATACTGAACTAGATAAATAATAATACATATAGCGTTACAATGATGAAGAATTGAATTAATGAAGGAAAGAAGTAAGGGAATCAAGCAACGATAAGTTGTTTATTTACTTTTGTATTAATTACTTTTCTTATCGTGCATTTCTTTACCCCATTTATATAAATCTTGTCTGTATCTATCAACTTTGACAATTCCATTTCTAATAGTTGATAATGTTTTGATATACTCATGTTGACGTTGAATACCAACTTGTAAATAATTTATTAAATCTTCTTGAATTTCATTCAATTCGTTAATTTCACTTTCGTTATCTTTTCCATTTTCACCATCGTCTTCAGTTTTTATGGACCCTTCATTTTTATTGACTGAATTTAATTGAAATTGTTCATATTTCTGTAATGTTTTAGGTAATGCAAAAAATGGATCTAATTTTTTTGATTTATTTTGTAAAGAATTTGATTGAATCGATTCTTCATTTTGTGATATTGAGGAAACTGAGTTTCTAGTAATTCTTTTATTTTCATCAAATTCCGGATGTAATTCATGATGATTAGTATTATTCAGTTCTTCTTTTTGTTTACTTGACTCTTCTTCTTCATTTGCATTGTTGTCTTCTTCTTGCTGATCTTGAATTAAACCATGATCATATTTCTCCAAACCTAATTGATCTTCTAAGAGATAAAACCAATCTTCACCATTTAAAACTTGTAATAATTTATTCAACCAGTTTAAGTTGTTTTGTTCAATTTCAATTAAATCGATTAGTTCTTGGGCTATTTTACTTAAAGTATTTGAATTGAAAGTTTTCAGAATTGCTGGATGACTTATAATTTCCAGGGGGTGAGATAAAGGAGATAAAATTTCAGTTAATTTTAGATTCTTGAACAAATCATCCTCATCATCATCATCAGATTCAGACTCACTTTCGTCATCATTATTACTTTCATCATCATTGACCTCGTCGTTTATATTTTCTTTTGAAATTGAACCATTTATTTTTTTGGTTTGGGGTTCATCATCCTGCTTTTGATTCTGATAATAATCTGACCATTTTCTTTTATTTTTATAAGTCTGTTTAGCAAGTGATTCATTTGTTGAAATCAAGTAGCTTTCACCATCGTATTCAACAACTTTTGATTTAAATGAATTCGATGAATTTAAAGTTGATGATGAATTAGATAATTTATTACCACGATTATAGTTATTGTCATTGTTCGTCGACGATGATTCATTTGATTTCGATAGCACAGATTGTTTGAATCGTGATATTATATCAAGCGAGTGGTTATCTAGCATTATGAAGGTGTGTTGTTAATATAAGAGTTTGTTAATATAAACTAGTCAACATGTATATTGTAGTTTTTGATTATTTTCGATTTTTTATTTTAGTCAAGTTATAATATGCGTACTGCACATAGGAAAAAAACACCCTCTTAGTTATAAATTATATAAAATTATATACTAAGAAGAAGAGATGTTGATATATATAATAACTTATTGGGTGAGGAGAGATGTAACTGGAAAAGAGAAAGAAGTGGGAAAAAATAAGGGAAGGTCAGAAGAATAAACAAAGAAGATCATCATAATTTAATGTAACAGTTAATGATGATTGAAAAATTAGATTCAAAATTGATTCACCTATGAAATGTACTTTTAAGCTGTTTTATTAGCCATGTATGTATATCCGTAAAAGTTTCGAGTTTCAGGATTTCATTACGAAATCCAATTTGTAATTAATTGGGTCATGATCAACTTCTTTATCATTCATCATCTCAAATGTTTTTGTAGGCCCCATTTTAATCACAGTATTTAATCTCTTGCTTTGATCAATATTGCAATCTCTTCAGTGTTTCTATCATCTGTTATATGACAAGGTTAAAACCAATTAAGTTAGAAGTAAAAGGGAAGTATATGTGAATGAAATTTAAGTCGTACTTATTATCTTTATTTGATCTTTGTTGTTCTTATGAATTGCACTTCACTAATATTCGTTGTCCTTTCCTTAAAATTATCCATCACTATCAAATTCAATCACTCTGATTTCCTTCTCATTATCCTTAGCATTACATCAAAATTCTGCCTACTTATCTCCCCGTTATTTCTTTCAAAGTTCTCCTTCTATTTTCGTACCTGCTTTTGATATATTTTGTACATCATGTTTCGAAAAGGTTAAACAGTTGTGACTATGATCGGCATACAATAATCAATAACACCTTTATTGCTTACTGTATCACTTACATCAGAATCATCGAATTTTTTCACTGACATCTCTATTATCTTTAAAAAGTATGTATTGAATATGATCATCATCTAAATCAAACTTGGTTTTATATGATTACACCTTCATTCAATTGAGGTAAAAATGCAACTCTTGTTGCTGATTTTGTAGTTATAGGTAAAATCAATCTGAAAGCATCATGCGTATTAAGATAATAACGATATAATCTTTTTGATCTTATAAATCCAAAGGACTCATATAAATTGAGGGCTGATTTATTGATGACTTCAGTTTCTAACATGATTTCATCAACATTATCTTGTTTTATCATTAATTCTATTGATAATTTAACTAAGTTTGATGCAATTTTCTTACCTCTATAAGTTGGATCAATTACTAACATACCTATATAACCTCTCATTCTAACATTACGGTGTGGTTCAACTTTGGATATAATAACACCAATGATAGAGGACGATGAAGAAGCATTAGATGAAGGATCTCTTACAATATAACAATAATGAGGCCAGTTATTTAGAAAATACCAATAAACATAAATTGAATAAGGTTCCGATAAATGACAACTAATTAATGAAGATATTTGATTAAGTTGACATTGAGAAGAAGGATCGAATTTATAGTAGTTTAAATCATCAATGGTTTTAATGTAGAATGCATCATCTGACATTATGAAAGAAGAAATGACGTTTTAATGGTATTTTTTTGGAAGTATAAAGACTTTATGATAAAATATATTCAATCACTTTGTATACCGCTGAATCGAAGAAAAAAAAAAGACGAAAAAAAAAAACCTTTGCAAATTACAGTACAAAAATCAGACTTGTTTCAATTGAATTACAACCAATTCAATGGTCTCAGATAAAAAAAGTCAAATAGTCTCATAGTGCTAAGCTACCGAAGACATGCTACTTATGATCTTTACTGTATATTATATACCGTATGTATGATAAAACTTATTATTGGACCAATTCTAAGGCTAATATGTGACTTCTGGTAAAACGACCGGCACCGAGTTTAATTGCAGCAAAAGTATGTTACACCCATTAATGAATATTGAACTCACATCTCTTTCATAAAAAATTATATCAGTATAGATACTTTTTCAAATGAGTAGAAAAAAGAAACCAAGATCCAGAACAGGAAAGTTTAACATATATAGCAACATAAAAAGATTCTTTTCATATATAAAAGCATGGTAATACAGGTGATAATATTAAGTCAAAATGAAATGATTGATACAAAATAAGAAAAGGCTTTTAAAACATGGCGATAACGCGTTCTCAGCGAAAACAGATGGAAATCAATGGTCTGAATACCATATCAAATGTAAATGCATCAATCAACAAGACAACATCAAAGAGTGGTAAAAAAAGACAGAAAATTGAAAGCCAACTGGGTGAATCATCAAAGACCATAAATTCACCTGAGGAACCACCCGAAACAAATACATCACAAAACAACGATACACCACAACAAATAGATCAATTACAGCAAAACAATGGGCTGGAACAAAAAGATGAGGCAATGTCAGAAGGTCCATCAACATCACTGTCAGAAGGTTCATCAACATCACTGTCAGAAGATTCATCAACATCACTGTCAGAAGGTTCATCACCATCACCAAGCATAAATAATGGAACAGCTCGTATAAACAAAAGAGAAGGATGGTCAAACACAGAGCGAATAACTGAACTAACAACCATTTTACGAGACGAAAAAACACCATGGTCTGTATTAGGGTTAAGAGAAGAAGTCAAGCTTCCACATGAACCACATAAGGAGCCATTAACTGGACCAAAACTGGACGATAACTGCAGAGGTCAACATTTCAACATAGAGGAAGTGAAAAAAATGGCACAAGAATATGAATCCCGACTTGATGACCCTGAAAATAAATCGAAGCTAGTCATTCCCATTAAGGATCAACCCTTAAAATCTGCTTTCCATTATAATGAGATGAGACGTATCATCAATGACCGGTTACCTAAAACAGAAGCTGGATTTTTAAAAGGACTTAGGCATTTTTGTTCAATTCCTCACTTCTTAATTCATCATAAATTTAACCTACGTAGGAATTATTATTTTCTTTCACGCCCCGATAAAAGGAGGAGGAATGGGAGAACTCACCCGAATTATTGAAGTACTGGACGGTATATCCAGTAATCACGCAACCACCAGCTTCATTTCTTGATGAAATATCAAATAATTTGCTAGAAGACTTTGAGAAATATACTCACAGATTAGATAGACCGTATAAAGACTTCAGTAAATGGAATCATTGTAATAGTGTACAAAAGGCCTCAAAATTTGGAGAAAAAGCCTTTTTCAAGCGATTTTTTGCAAAGTACATCGGCTATCCATGTGCTAACTTGATGGAATCATTTAATATTAGCTACGAAAATGCTGATTTCTACCCTTGGGACTTTCCTTTTGAAACTTCTAGTGCAAGCCTTTTTAAGAGGCTTTTCCTTGTGCAAATTGTACGTGATGGATTGAGGTATTACGTAAAAGACGGACAATTCGATGCAACCAATTTTGAATTGAGAGAAGTTATGAAGAGAGTAACAACGTATTTGATATCGGAGAAATTAAATTTTTGTATGCTTAGTGATTACACTACAAATATATTACTTAAAATCACACCTAATGGACAAAAGTTTGAGTTTGAAGATGTGAGAGATACAATTGTCAGTGTACATTTCGAGGCCTACATAATGAATGTGAATGATGTAGATCATCCTGTTCGAAGCGTATTAATGGCCATATTATTATATCTCAATAAATTAAGTGCTGAAGATCGGGATAAACTTAGTGAAGATATTCGAGCAGTTGAACAACGATTAAAAATCCCAGGAGATACATTAAGTAGGATACGAGCCGAACACCTTGATAAGAGACAACTTCAACTTTATACATCAAGAGAATGTGCGAACGATGCTAGGATGAAACAACCATTATTTGCGAATGTTGATTCATGGGAGGATGGTGAAGCATTTAGAAAGAAAAAATTTTATAAGACCACATTTAAAAAATTAACAGAGTATTTCCCTGCATTGAAAAATCGAGTTCAAGTGGATGTAAAAGGAAAGGATAGAGTGGTTTTAAGATTGTATGATACGTTTGCAATTGAAAATGATTATTCATTTAGTAACAAGTATTTGAGAACTGACTTGAATCTTAAAGAGCATACTAATATGAAAATTGGGCAGTTCTTCGTCGAAGTTGATTGTTATTCGAGAATTGAAAGATATAATCATAGTCATAGTAAACACGAAAGAATCAATACTGCTCAACTCTATGATTATGGGATACTTCATGTATCTGAAGGGAATCAATATAAAGTTGGAGGATATTTTATGCTAATGTCATATGTCAAAGACGATGAATTAATTACAAGAACTACCATTAAGGATGGTCGTGAACAATTAATAAGGTTGAATAGAATGGGAATAATTCATAACGGTTTAGCTAAATACAAATTTACAATCCTGAATGAAAAGATTTATTTCCATGATTTTAGACTGGCTCTTATAATGCTGGGAAGACAAAGTCGTGACGTTATAGATTTTATGCTGACGGCACTTCACGAGATGAAAAAAGAAATAGAGACGTAAAAATGAACAAACAAGTGATGGAAATGGAAATGACTGATATCTGTAAATTGTTATATACATCCAACACATAACCCCTCATAATTGAGTTAAACGAAATAGGTACTCTTGATGTAATGAGAAGAACAAACTTCACTTATCTGATAATCATCGTTATTGTAGATTATTGAACTGGCTGTGAAAAATATACTTGACAATCACCATGCGGGTTATGTAATCTCTTACGTCAGATTGAAAATATATTTATTATTACATAATCAGTCGACTATATGAATCCGTACACCACCATCTCTTTTTCATCAAAGAAAAGACATTACGTAGTCATAAAAAAACACAAAACACAATGGTGTTTTTTGTTTGTGCTCGGAACTCAGAACTCAGAACTCCACTATTTCCGGTATGTGTGCTTTGATATAGTGAAATTTACAGGTTTACACACCGCCTGATTTTTACAGGTTTAGTTGTCTTTCTAGACGCGACATTTTGACTCCATTATAAGAGACATTTCTAAGATTTTCAAGCTATCTGACAAGGTAAAGAGCTCAATGCATCAATTTATAAATCGCTCATACTGTAAAGCTATATCACCACGGTATGGATAATTATAGATGTCGATCGTAATTTTGAAATTGATTGGTATGGAAATACCCTTAAAATTTCGCAGCTGTTTTTTTCGAATGAAAGAGTGATATAAATATCAAACAAATAAAATCAAAAACTATATCACACACACGAACTAGTATATGTATAGTTCTGTACCTTATTAATTATCCCTTACATAAATTCAATATTTTTTTACATTTGGCTTGTGCATAAATCAAAAAAGAAGTATCTGGAAGAGATATATGGTTGTCTTTTTGAGTATGATTTCGAGCTGTTGATAAATCGAGCAGTCCGAGGATGAAATGAGTGTTAGCACAATAGATAAAAGAGCAGCTTACTTAATTGATTTTGGAAGGGCTAAAATTGATAGTAGGTATATTGGTTAACACTACCACCATTAAATCCTCCACCATCGATTCCAGTAGCGTTACACAGGAAGCGAATCATATGATGGATGAACAAGGCAAAGGACAAGACGGGGTTGAGGTATTAAGTGATGACCATGTAGCTATATGTTGTATACATTGATGAAGGAAGTGTCTAGTAATTATTATACATATTATATATCATTGCAGCACATAATTGCAACAGCAGCCAAATAGTTAACAATGTCGTGATATTAACCTCATCCCAACCTGTAATAATATATCCAACCTGTAATAACCCAACATGCAAATCGTCCACTCCCGGAAGTCGTGTGTCAAATCCAAACCAGCCCGGAAGAAAGAAGCAACGAGTCACCCGGAGTAAACAGGACACAAAATAAGCTAGTGGAAATAAATCAACAAGTAATAAAGCGGTGTTTTCTGGAACTTGGTAGAATTTACTGATTTTGCTATTTCTGATATATTGGTTAATTTGCTTTACAACAAGTATGAACTGTATTTGCTATTGCTATACCTAATATCCTATACATACCCTACAATATAGTATAACATAGTATAACATAGCATAGCACAGTATAACACAGTATAGTATAGCATTGTGTTGTCCATGTAGCATCCACTAATTATGTATTATGACATGGTGGTTTCTTGTTTTTCGTTTTTTTTTGCATCTGGTGAGTTTTATTGATTCATCGGACATTTGTCTTCCTTTCGGAGTTTCACCGTCACCATATTCCTGTCGTCAGAACACTACTTCATCCACTCTATCATACCATTACCAGTACCATTACCATGTCATTACCAAGCCATACCATATCATGCTATACTATCATATCATATCATAGTATGTCATTGTAGTCTTGTATTGTTTTTTTATATAGCGTATAGGTGTGTCATATGATTCTGGTGTCAACGCTAGGCTCCCCCTAGTTGTGTGCAGGACACATATACCCAAAAACATCCAATTTTATCATTGCCAATAATTGCCAATGTCCAGTTTTGATCTCCAAATATCCCTTTGAATTTTATATAAATTACTTTGTTTTCCCACTTAATTTTCAATTGTTCCTTCTCCTAATATTTTAATATAATATAATATAATATACTATACTATAATATAATATATATTTAATCTATAATCTCACAACATGCCTTTAAATTTATCAAGAAAATCAGGTGTCATCTATGGTGATGACGTTCGTCAATTATTCTTATACGCCCAAGAAAAAGGTTTTGCTATCCCAGCCATTAATGTTACCTCTTCTTCAACCGTTGTTGCTGCTTTAGAAGCTGCTAGAGATAACAAATCTCCAATCATTTTACAAACTTCGAATGGTGGTGCCGCTTACTTCGCTGGTAAAGGTGTCTCTAATGAAGGTCAAAATGCCGCTATTCAAGGTTCAATTGCTGCTGCTCATTATATCAGAGCAATTGCTCCAGCTTATGGTATTCCAGTTGTTTTACATACTGATCATTGTGCTAAAAAATTATTACCATGGTTCGATGGTATGTTAGCTGCTGATGAAAAATTCTTTGCTGAAACTGGTGAACCTTTATTCTCTTCTCATATGTTGGATCTTTCCGAAGAAACTGATGATGAAAATATTGCCACTTGTGTTAAATATTTTGAAAAAATGCATAAATTAGGTCAATTTTTAGAAATGGAAATTGGTATTACCGGTGGTGAAGAAGATGGTGTTAATAATGAACATGTTCAAAAAGAATCCTTATATACTTTACCTGAAACTGTCTACAAAGTTTTCGAAGCTCTTTCTCCAATTGGTCCAAACTTCTCAATTGCTGCTGCTTTCGGTAATGTTCATGGTGTTTATAAACCAGGTAATGTTCAATTAAAACCAGAAATTTTAGGTGAACATCAAGCTTATGCTAAAAAACAAACTGGTTCATCTAACGATAAACCAATCTTCCTTGTCTTCCACGGTGGTTCAGGTTCTTCTCAACATGAATTTGATGTCGCTATCTCTCATGGTGTTGTTAAAGTTAACTTGGATACCGATTGTCAATACGCTTACTTAGAAGGTATTCGTGATTACGTCTTAAACAAAAAAGATTACATATTAACCCCAGTTGGTAACCCAGATGGTGAAGATAAACCAAATAAAAAATACTTTGATCCAAGAGTTTGGGTTAGAGAAGGTGAAAAAACTATGTCAAAAAGAATTACTGAAGGTTTGGAAATTTTCCATACTAAAGGTCAATTATAAGCTTTAAACTTGTAATTAATCATAATATATAACTATATTTATATTACTATATAATTTAATTTATAAATAACGGAAAAAAATATTATTACCTATTGTAGATTTTACACCTATTTGTTAATTATCACCGAAGGTTTCATAGAATTTGAGTATCTATATATCATTTTATTAAAATTTACAAAGATTTATTGATATTCATTATTACGCAAGATTAACATTTTGGGCATTAGATAAAATCTCTTAATACTCATCAGATGATTTTATAGTTCGGATAAGAGACCATGTCAAAACTCAATTAAACGAGATATTTACACCTTCATGATTGTTTCAATGATTGATGAATTTAATTCGTTATCAATATCGTTATCAACATCAATATTCACTCAATCGATAAATAAATTACCAACCCTTCAATAAATATAATGCAATTCAATTCTAAATAATGTAGTATGTATTTAACTTTGAAAATTTGCTAAAATGTTCATCAAATAATATGGCTATCTATACCATGTATGTTTTGAAATTTTGAAATAAATTCATTGATATATTGCTGATCGTTACAAACTACCAAAACAGTATATGACTACCGTTTCCTTTGACTAACACATTGAGTTGATTGTATTAGTATAACACATAACAACATTACTAGTTTCGTTTTCACGTTAATTTTTCATTTTATTGTAAAATTATAATATACAAGAATTTATTTACATGCTTCGTTATTTACTATTTGTTTAAATGTTGAAAGATACTCAGAGCAGTATTGATATTAATGAGTGATTGTAGATGGGAAGATTATCTTGAGTGATGATGAAGTGATATTTAAACTTCAGTGTAAAAGGTAAATTTTTAGTATTAGAAAATACTTCTTCAAATTTTGATATCTTTCATATAGTCATCACTATATCATAAGGAATAAATTTTTTCTTCTGATCATATAAAACTAATTAATCACCAAATCAATTACTATTCTTACTCTTAACTTCTTCTAACATCAGATTAATTTTTTTATATTCTGGCATATCTTTATATGGATTAACACCATTATTTTGAAAATTCGTTCCAATTATAACATTTGATTTAACATATTTTGAAACACATCTATCAATACATGAATTTTCACCAGTAACTAAATCACCTTCACCATATTCATGAGGTAAACATTTTTTTTCACATGTTGACATTATTTTATTAAAAGTTTCTGACATTGCTGAAAATTGAATTTCTGCATATTTAATTTTTTCTGGATTGACATTTACCGTTGAATATTGTGATGATTGACCTATGAAAAGTGACATTTTATTACTATTTTTATTATTGTATGTTAATGGAATATATATGTAACATATATTTTACGAAATTGATTTTGATATTGAGAACTGATAATTGATCTGGATTCTTTTGAGTTTGAATTGTGGTTGGTTTTCTTTTCCCTTTATTCAAAAACAAATAACCTTTAATGTTTACCTCCGCAAATAATTACCAACGAAATTAAACAATATCAATGACGGCTAAGAGAATAATCTTGAATTAATTCATAAAATTCATCGATAATTCAGTGCTTTTTTTTTTGGTTTTTTTTTTTTTTTCACGGTTTTTCTCGTTTCCGAAATCTCACAAATTATTTATTTTAGCCTTTTCAATTCATCTTTGCAACTTTTTCCATATATGACCCTTCCACTTCATTGAAACTTCAAATCTTTTGAAACTTTGAAATGCACGTTCTTATTACCAATGATGATGGTCCTTTAGATGACAAAGCTTCTCCGTACATCAAATACTTTATTGATGAGCTTAAATCAGCCACTAATTGGGATATTTCAATAGTTATCCCCAATCAACAAAGATCATGGATTGGTAAAGCTCATTTTGCTGGTAAAACATTAACGGCATCATATATATATACCGAAAACTCAACTGAAAATAAGAATGATAATATAAATAAATTTACGGGACCATTCAATAAATCACAATCGATTTATAAACGAGATAAAAAATTTCAAGAATGGTGTTTAATTGATAGTACACCTGCTGCATGTGCAGACATTGGGATTCATCATCTTAATTCACATGATAAACCAATAGATTTAGTGATTAGTGGGCCTAATTTTGGTAAAAATTCATCAAATTTATATATTTTATCAAGTGGTACAGTGGGTGCATCATTAGAAAGTTGTACACATGGAATTAAATCAATTGCATTAAGTTATGAATTTTTTAATTTAAATCATGATTTCAAAATTTTAAAAGAAGCAGCTAAAATATCAGTTAAATTAATTTCAAAATTAATTAAAAATTGGGATAAAAATGTTGATTTATACTCAATTAATATACCACTTCTTGAATCATTAAATTTAAATCAAACTAAAATTAAATATGCACCAATTTTACAAAATACTTGGAATTCAATTTATGAACCAACTACAAATGAAAATGGTGAATTGAAATTTTCCTGGAATCCTGATTTTAAAAAAGTTTATAAAGATGGATTAGATAATTTTGATCATTCTGATAATAGAGTTTTATTAGATAAAGGAATTAGTGTTACTCCATTGAAATCTTCATTTAGTTTGGTTCATCCGGCCAATGGGGAGATCAATCTTAATGATGATGATATTCCTATTGAAACCTTATCAATAAATGGAAATGAAGTATCACCCAATAAAAACGATATTTACTTTTTAATAACCACAACTCCTGATCAATATATTTATAAACCATTAGTTGACGCCTTCAAAAAATTCCCACATATTAAAATTTTCAATGATATCTCAATACTAGATGAAATTCCCAAAAATTCCCAACTTAAAATATTTCATTATGGTGATTATGAAGATATAAATATTGATTTTATTGAATCGTATCCTGAACAGTATTTCATTCCATCATACATTTATCGTAAAGCACTTATTAGAAAACATTTCCTAGCTAATACAATTCATCATTATACTGTAAAAAATTCACTGTCAATTTTAAATAAGTCAGTTCCTGAATCTTATCAATTAGAAGTTGATTATGCTGAATTTTTAGATGATTCATTAGATGATGCATACGAATTGAGAGATGAAATTGAAAATGGTGATAAAGTATGGATCTTGAAACCAAGTATGTCTGATAAGGGTCAAGGAATTAGATTATTCAAAAGTATTGAACAATTACAAAGTATATTTGACTCATTCGAAGAAGAAAAGGATGAAGATGAACAAGAAGAAGATGATGACAATAATGGAATTATAATATCTCAATTACGTCATTTCATAGTACAAGAATATCAATCAAATCCACTCTTATTACCTTCTTATGATAATAAAAAATTTCATTTAAGAACATATGTCGTTTGTCAAGGAAATCTTCGAGTCTTCGTTTATAAGAATATTCTTACTTTATTTTCTGATTCAAGTTATGAAAATCCTAAAGATTTGGAAAATAACTCAAATACTGAGATTAATATGAACGGACATTTAACCAATACTTGTTTACAAGAAAGTGAATCACCATTGGTTGTACCATTTTGGTTATTAAATGATATTGAAAAAAGTGACAAAAATAACATATACGAACAAATCAAAGAAATCACAAGTGAATTGTTCAAAGCAGCAACTAGCGTTGATAAAATAAATTTTCAACCATTAGATAATGCGATTGAGATATTCGGTATTGATTTCTTAGTGAATGATGATTTACAAGTCAATTTATTAGAAGTTAACTCATATCCTGATTTCAAGCAAACTGGAGATGATTTGAAAGAATTAATATATGAATTATTTGATTCTGTGGTGGTACAAGTAGTAAATCCATTGATTAATTCCACTGGTAACAATGATGATTTAGATTCAAATAGTAATTTGGATCTTGTTTTGCAGTAAAGTGAATATCACTAAATATTCCTGGTTTTTGCAGTAAGTAGACGTCTTTTGTTCTTTCAACTATGTAATTTAAATGAATCATTAACACGAATCTTGTTTATCAGTAGATCTCATATATCAGTAATCGTATCTCATACTCCATATCTCATATCTCATATATCTTCTTTAGTACAATCGCAATAGTTTCAAATAATTAGCGCAAAATGTCAAATTGTGACACAGAACAAAAAACGTCCACTTTTTCATTTTTTTCCACAAAAAAAATAAAGGAAAAAAAGAACAAAAGAACAAAAAAAATCTGAGGAAAAAAAAGAGAAAACCAGAAAGTCAGATTTTTTTTTACAAAAAACTACATAGAAAAGAAAAAAAAAAGCCAACGTCATTTTAGTATTCAATCAATCAAACAAAACTTCAATAATATATTTTATTAACTATAAGAAAGCTATCGTTATTTTAAATTCAGTTAGCCGCTTCCAAATCAAATATAAGGAATATTGAAAAAAGAAAAAAAATTACAATCTTGACCGATTCTTATAGTCTCCAACTTCCATAATGTCTACACAACAACGAAAAACATTTAAAAATCACCTGAAAAGGTTCAATAATAACAACAACACATCAAATGAAGCAATTAGTTTAGCTGAAATGTTCCCAGATTGGGAAATTGATGATTTAGCAGGTTTATTATTTGAAAATAATAATGAATTAGAAATTGTCATTGATTTGATTGTTAATAATAAAGTTTCTAAATGGGAACCAATCAAGAAGGAATCTAAATCCAAAAGAAAGGAAAAAGATCATGATGATTTAAACATAGGCAACAATACAAATAATAACATATCCAATAATAATAATACATCTAATAATCATAATAATATAACTCATCACAATGGTTCAATACATAACAATTCTTCAATAAATAATAAAGATTCTGATCATGGTCATAAGTTCAACAAGTTTAATAAAGATAAAACTTCCAAATTCAACAATAAATCAACATTAAAAAAATCAAATAACAATAATGTAAATCCTAAAAAAGTTGAAGAACAATCAAAACCACAAACATCAGCAGCAGCTGCACCATCAACATCATCAACAACATCATCAGCTCCAAATCCGTCAGCTAATTCCTGGGCTGCTGCTTTATCGACGGATAAAGTTAAACCAAATGTAATTCCAACTCAACCTCAATTAGAAAAAGAAGATAATGAAACGACTCAAGAAGAAGAAAAAGTTGAACCAGAAGTTATTATTGAAGAAAAAATAACAACCACCACCATAATTTCCGATGAAAACGTTGAAGCAAGTGAAACTATTACACAATCAAAACCAATATTAAAAGAAGCTTCAATTCCTCAACCAAAACAAGGCTCATGGGCATCAGCAATTACTCCAAAACCAAAAACAAAACCTCAACCACCAGTACAATCACAACCATCAACCACCGAACCTGAATTAGTTAAAGAAACCGTTATTATTGAAGAAGAACCAGTTCTTGAAGTTAAAGAAACTCCAATTGAAGAAAAATCAGTAGAAGAAACTAAACCAGAACAAATTCAACAACAACAACCATTAGAACAAGCACAACCAGAAATCATTGAAGAAGTTAAAACTACCGTTATCGAAGATTCTCAACCACAAGTTGTTTTACCAGCTTCATCTCAACAAGTCAATTCAATTGGTGTTTCATTTGGTTCATTATCATTAGTTGATGATGAAAAAGATGTTGAATCAAAAGATCAAATCCTTGAACAAACTCAACAACAACAACCTCAATCTCAACCTCAACAAGATCAACGTTATAACAATTTATATAACAACAATAATAACAACAATAACCGTTATAATCAAGGTTATCAACAACAATATAACACTCAAAAGCAAACTCAACCACAACAACAACAACAACAACAAACTCAACAACAACAACAAACTCAACCACAACAACAAAGTCAACAACAACAAAGTCAATATGATTATTATACTCAATTCCAACAATCTCAACAACAATACGCTCAACAAGGTAATCAAACTTTACCAGGTCAATTTGGTGGATATCCAGGTATTGATTATTCAGGTTACTCTCAACAAGCAGCTGCTGCCGCCGCCGCTGCTGCTGCTGCATCAATTGCTTCACCAGCCACTCCACATACTTCAACTTATGGAACTTTTGGTAATCAATCAACTGCATCAGCCGGTAATACTGCAACTGATGGTGTAACTCAATCACCAATCATTAATCCAACTACTTTACAACAACAACAACAAGCTGCTGCTGCTCTTGCTTTCCAACAACCAGGACAACAAGCCGCAGGTACACCAAATGCACCATTTGGATATCCATATTATTATAATTATTATAATACACCATTTTATGGTAATGGAGCTGTTTCAGGTCAATTAGGTCTTGGACAACTGGCTGGATATGGTCAACAACAACCACAACAACCACAACAACAGCAACAACAGCAACAACAACCACAAGCAAGTGGAGCTAATGGTAATGGATCAACTAGTGCTAATGGAGCCACTGGTTCAAGTCAATCACAACCATCAACCACAGCTAATGGAGGATATATTGGAGTTGGTACTAATGGTACTAATGGTAATGCACCAGGAGCCGCAGCTGCAGCCGCTGCATCGCAATATTATGGACAACAACCAAATCAATATGGTAATAGAGCAATTTATCCAGGATATCCAGTTGGATATCCACAAGGTCAACAACAACAATCAGGTCAACAAGGTCAACAACAATCAGGTCAACAACAACAATCAGGTCAACAATCAGGACAACAATCAATTCCACAATCATCATCAACATCATCAGCAACCACCGGTAATCCAACAACCAATCAATTAGAAACAGGAAATGGAGAAAATGTTAATAATAATCAACAAACTCCACATTTACAACAACCACAAATTCCACAATATCCTCAACAACCATTTAATCCACAATATGGAGGATATCAACAATATCCACAATATGGAGGATATGATTCAAGTCAATATCGTGGATGGTATTAAGAAATAATAGAGAAATAAATATAGTTAAAAATCACCATACAATTTATAAATAAGTATAGGTTAAATTTTTCTATTTTATTTTTATGTTTTATGTTTTCTATTTTCTATTTACTTTGTTTACTTTGTTATATATGTTATATATAGTTATTCTTATTTTTTTATTATTGTTTATCAATCTTTTATTATTATAGTATGATTTTTTTTTTTCAAAATTAAAATTAAAATTAAAAAAAAAAAGTGTAGAAATTATCAAAATTTGTAAAAAAATATTGAAATTCATTTAAATTATAATAATGACTCAAATGATCAAATTGTAATTCGATCTTCATTTAACAAAATGTAAGGTAAATACTAACAACTATTTTCATCCACTTAATTATACTAAGTTCCCTTGAAGTGTTGTTTATATGTTTATATATCTCTTTTTATAATTTTACGTTCATGATGTGTCACCATTTTCTGAAATATATAAGTAGGTAGGAATTTAACTTATTTTCTCCAAATTTTTTTATCATATTTCACTCTCTTACATTAGTTTGTATCAATTCACAATTATAACTAGATGCAGTAATATTATTACACTGGATATATTATTACATTTTAATCTAATTCTATTTTAGTTTGAATATACTTTTATCTAATTATATTCCTAAATTTAAATAGGTGGGTGTATAAGTAATTTTAATCGATGTAGGTACTTTCAATCGGTATAAGTAATTTTAGTCGATGTATGTACTTTTCAATGGGTATAAGTAATTTTAGTCGATGTATGTACTTTTTAATCGGTATAAGTAATTTCAATCGATGTATGTACTTTTTAATCGGTATAAGTAGTTTTAATCGATGTAGGTACTTTTTAATCGGTATAAGTATTGGTATTTGAATAAATTATTGAATTTCACCAATTTATGTTGAATAATATCCATACTTTTCAAATAGCAGTAGTCCATAATAACCGTAGTCATTCAAAGAGTAGGTTCACATTTCAAACCCTTATTAAAATCGTTAATTATTTAATATCCAGAGCTAATTCTACTTTAATCAACAATAGTCCCTTCATCCCTTTAGATAGTTAATTTCAAAGCGATAACTCTAGTCCCTTCTTCATCCCTTCAATCGTTAATCCCATCGCTATCGCTCTGTAATTAACTCTCTGAAAACTCTAGTCCTTTTAGATATCACTCTGAAAACTCTAGTCCTTTTAGATATCACTCTGAAAACTCTAGTCCTTTTAGATATCACTCTGAAAACTCTAGTCCTTTTAGATATCACTCTGAAAACTCTAGTCCTTTTAGATATCACTGAAAACTCTAGTCCTTTTAGATATCACTGAAAACTCTAGTCCTTTTAGATATCACTGAAAACTCTAGTCCTTTTAGATATCACTCTGAAAACTCTAGTCCCTTCTTCATCCCTTCAATCGTTAATCCCATCGCTATCGCTCTGTAATTAACTCTCTGAAAACTCTAGTTCCTTCTTCATCCCTTCAATCGTTAATCCCATCGCTATCGCTCTGTAATTAACTCTTGTACTTAATATAGTATTATAGTATTATAGTATAGTGTATAGTATAATCAATCTCATATTATAGCTTACGCTATAATATTCACTAATATAATTTTGTATAAGTTTAGCGATATTAAAATTAGTATTAAATTAATTTCATAAAATTATTATGTTTAAGTTATGATACTTAAAGTGCATGATACCCAAAAGAATATAACAAAAAATAATTTTTATAAATTTAAAACGTATATAAAAAAAATATATAATTTTTTAAATATTAGTGATTTTTGCAACTGTTAAAAGATTGTATACAAAATATTAATGTACCATTCTCAGTTTTTAGTCCCGGTGATTTTTATTATTCAGTACAATGTTATATTATATACCATATGTAGCAACATGTAGGTTATATTAATTCTCAAACATAAAGAAAAGGTTATATAATCATATTATATCACACATATCTAACCATAGAAGTATGTGTTGGTTAACCTATTGGATAGTTGAGTAATTCATCTGAATAACAATTTATTTCACGATTTCTAATTTAATCCGGTATATTGACCATAATGTAAATTCATCAATCAAAAGTGTAGATATTTCAATTAATATCAGGATATATATGATGATGAATAATATGAGGTCATTAAAATTGATTATCCCATCAAGTTATAGTTATAGTCATAGTCATGTCATTTTCATTTGACAAATGACTATTGATACTTGCCAATTATTGATTCATATAAAGTATATACTGTGTTATATCAAAGATATCAATTTCTTAAACTTCATTAAAGTGACCAATAAATATAGTATACAATATACTCTACTATACTTACTATGATACTATTGACTTAAGTAATACTATGGTGATGTATCACTTTCAATATTGGTATGAGTTTTCCAATGATTGATTATCAGTGTTACCACTTACATATCGTTATAACTTATTATAATAGTATTCAATTTGCCAAATAATTTTAAAAGAAGCTGTGGTCATGTAAGATGATACAATTGACCATAATAGGTTGTAGTAGGTTGTAGTTGACCACAGTAGGTACATGTAGTTGAATGGTAGCATAAGTATATATAAGAGTTCAATGTAATCAAAGACTTGGTTAACTGGTATTTGGTGTACGGATGTATATATATATATATTAACCGCTCATTAATTACTCTCCTTCAGACATTTGTATTGTGCCGAGGAAGAGACAGAGACAGACATAGAGACATGGTACAGACACACCCCACTACACTACTATAGTATGGTATAGTATAGTATAGTATATGGTATAGTATAGTACAGTATAGTATTAGTGAATAGTACAACTTAGTATAGTAGAGTATGGCATAGTATAGCATAAGTTAGTATAGTATATAGTATAGCCTCAATAGGGATGTTGATATTATGGTATAGTATAGTTTATAGTGTTATGTTGCTCTTGAGGGTGTTCCCACATATACGCACTGCCTGGGTAGATGGTGGCATGGAGGGTGGGAATTACCCGCACCGCACAAACAACACTAACAATAACACAATATATATATATATCCCACTTTATTACTACTTATTTACTACACTTACTACTTTCTTACTACTAATAACTAACCACCTATTAAGTATGTATCCCACTTCTCATTCTCATTATATGTTTTTGCAATCAATCAATCCACCACACCACACCACACCACCACACCCATAACATGATATATATATATGAATGATATATATATAACACATATCATATGATATATATGATATACATATGATATATCATATCATATACCATTCATATATCATCATATATCATTCATTACACTGTTATTATATGGGCTGCGAAATATCAATAATCAATATTATAATCAATACACACCATACACCATTACACCCATGCCATTACACCATTGACACAATTGATATATATATATATATATATACATATACAATTATTGATATATTAATATATCAATTGTATTGGTGTTTGGATTTCTAATATATTTTAAAATTGGTGGGAATTGTCAAATACCCATATATTTTAGTGTGGTGTGTTTATCATTTATTATTTGTGAGGGGCAGACCAATTCATTTGAACCCATACACGACTTTACCCATATCACACTCACTTGACAATATTTTGAACAATTTCACACGACTAAATTTCAAACGCGTTTATTTAATTGGTATTGTTATTATTATTGTTTACATATACCGTGTTGTGTGTTGTGCCATATATAAATATACTATTCCCATTCCCATTGATATTGCTTAACATTATTCATTATTATTAATTATATTTACTAACATATATAGCCATGTCAACCGAAAGAAAAAGAGTCGCCAGAAAGAAGAAGGATCCAAATGCTCCAAAAAGATCATTATCCGCCTATATGTTTTTCGCTAATGAAAATAGAGATATTGTAAGAGCTGAAAATCCCGGTATTTCATTTGGTCAAGTTGGTAAAGTCTTGGGTGAAAAATGGAAAGCTTTACAAGGTGATGAAAAAGTACCTTATGAAAATAAAGCTGAAGCTGATAAAAAGAGATATGAGAAGGAAAAAGCTGAATATGCTAAAAGATCAACATAATCTAATCATTATATTAATATTAATTATACGAAGTATAATTATATATTAAGATGATGATGTATTATATTATACTATATCATACTATATTATACTATATCATACTATATTATACTATATTATACTATATTATACTATATTATACTATATTATACTATATTATACTATATTATACTGATGTATATATACTGATGTATATATACTGATGTATATATTATACTTCGTATAATCCTTACTCAATTTTTAATTTCAATTTCAATTTCAATTTCAACTATTACTATTACTATTCTATGTTTTATCCTTTTTGTTTTATATTATTTTATCTTTGTTCCATTCTAATTTGTACCATATTATCAAATTATTAAATTATTAAATTTTACCCAAACAATAGTCAAACTTTAACTTATGAGTGAGATTGATTGATTGGGTTTGATTTTTTTATTATTGTTATATATTGTTATTTAATATCATTTATTAATGATTAATATTTCTTATTTAGTTAATTAATGTACTCCAAACGATTTATAGTGAACTATTAACGAAGTTAATAGTGAGCGAAGTTTAAAGAAAGAGTTAATTCCAGAGCGTTAGCTCTGGGATTAATTATCTAACGGATTTATAGTGAAATTAATAGTGAATGAAATGAACTATTAACGAGCGAAGTTTACAACAAGAGTTAATTCCAGAGCTAACGCTCTGGGATTAATGATCTAACGGATTTATAGTGAAGTCAATAGTGAATGAAATGAACTATTAACGAATGAATTTAAAGAAATAGAGCTAATAACAAGAGTGGACGAAGTGAACTATTAACGAATGAATTTAAGAAATAGAGAGTTGATAACAAGAGTGAAGTTAATTGTGAATGAAATGAACTATTAACGAATGAATTAAACTGTTAATGAACGAATTGTACTATTAACGAACGAGTTTAAAGAAAGAGTTAATTCCAGTAGTTTAAAGAAAGAGTTAATTCCAGCAGCGTTGGCTCTGGGATTAATGATCTAACGGATTTATAGTGAACTATTAACGAAGTTAATAGTGAGCGAAGTTTTGTTGAGTTAATTCCAGAGCGTTAGCTCTGGGATTAATGATCTAAAGTGACAAGAGTGAAGTTAATAGTGAAGTGAACTATTAATGAATGAATTTAAAGAAATAGAGCTAATAACAAGAGTGAAGTCGATAGTGAACGAAGTGAACTATTAACGAATGAGTTTGAAGAAATAGAGCTAATAACAAGAGTGAAGTCGATAGTGAACGAAGTGAACTATTAACGAATGAGTTTGAAGAAATAGAGCTAATAACAAGAGTGAAGTTAATAGTGAAGTGAGCTATTAATGAATGAATTTAAAGAAATAGAGCTAATAACAAGATTGAAGTTAATAGTGAAGTGAGCTATTAATGAATGAATTTAAAGAAATAGAGCTAATAACAAGATTGAAGTTAATAATGAATGAAGTTCACTGTTAATGAATGAATTTAAAGAAATAGAGCTAATAACAAGATTGAAGTTAATAATGAATGAAGTTCACTGTTAATGAACGAATTGAACTGTTAACGAGTGAACTGTTAATGAAAAAAGTTAAAGAAATTGAATGAAGAACAAGAGTGAAGTTAAAGAAATTCAATTAACAAACGAAATTAACCGTGAAGAGACCTTAGCACTTTAGAAATAATTAAAAAATGGAAGGTTTTTTAATCAATCTCATATTATAGCTTACGCTATAATATTCTAAAGTATTGGTGGTGTTAATTTCCAGAATTAATTCTAGTAATTTAAGCTTTGGAATTAACGATTTAAAGGAATTAGTGTTAATTCGAGAGTGTTAGCTCTGAAATTAACGATTTAAAGTGACCATTCCAAAATGATTAGTGTTAATTCAGTAGCTTTAGCTCTGGAATTAATTTGGAAGGCTTTAATCAATAGTTAATTCGAGAGTGTTAGCTCTGTAAATGAATTGACGATCTAAAGGGATTAGAGTGAAGTTAACTGCTAACTAATGAAGTTAAAAAATTGACTGAACAACAAGATTGAGCGAAGTTAAAAAAATTGAATGAATAACAAGAATGAACTGTGAAGGAACCAAGTTAAAGAAATAGTTAACAACAAGAGTAAAGTCAGTTCACTTCGTTCACCGTTAACTAACGAATGAAGTTAAAGGAGTTAAGAGCCGGTACTTCAATTAAGGATTTCCATCATATTCTTATAGATCACATCAATAATTCACTCATGATCCTTAACGCTAATTATAATGACATCTTTCTCCTTTTATGGTCATTCTGGGGTGATTTTTTGGAAATACAGATTTACTATGAAGAACAATTTAACTGCAAAAGGCTCAAAATATTTTAAATTGAAGTTTTAGATTTAAACGATTTTCGTTAAGCTTTACAATGAAATTGACAAATTTGATTTAATAAACTCATCGATCTCTCTGTCAAAGCGTTTTTTGAGCTAACAAATTCTATATCAGCAAATACATTAGTGTCTATAATCCAAGGTATTTGGTTTGGTAGTCATATAATTCAAATAGTCAAGCTTGAAATAAATCAAGTTTTCACTACCTTCAACTCCTGCGTTATTTTACGAGGAGAAATTATTGACTGCTGTATTGGCTGTATTATCAGGCTCAACCTTCTGTCATGGATATAGGTGATTTCTTAAAAGAATGACCAAAATTTAAACCTGCCTTGTCTGAGGTGAATGAAACCAAGAATAATTAACATTTTACAACATGTCAGCTTCAAAACTAAAGGTCAGAAACATGAATTTCATTATTGGTGAATCTGGTTCAACTATAGCTTAACTATTAATGAAATTTATTACTGGTTTTAAAGGGCAATTTGTATATTAATGGAATTAACCTTGAAGATCTGGATCAAACTTGAGTACATCAAAATATTTAAGTCTTATAAAACCCAAAACAATTATATTCAATCAGTTCTTGTTGAGCAACATCATTATGGTAGCTGAAGAAAAACATTTCATCATTTTTAAATCAATAGCTAATTCCAAAGTTAATTCCAGTAGCGTTAGCTCTGGAATTAACGATATAAAGGGATAAAGGGTCGATCTAAAGGGACTAGTTTAAATAATCGTAGCGTTACGATCTAAAGGGATAAAGGATCGATCTAAAGGGATAAGTATTAATTACAGTAACGTTAGCTTTGGAATGATGGATTTAAAGAGATAAAGGAATTAGTGCTAATTCCAGTAGCGTTAACGATCTAAAGGGACTAGTGTTTATTCCAAAATGTTGATTACAGTAGCGTTAGCTCTGAAACTAACGATACTAATGGATTTTAATGATCTAAAGTGACTAGTGTTAACTCCACAGTAGCGCTACTTTAGCGATCTAAAGTGATTAGTAGTGTTAGCTCTGTAATTAATGAATTAACGGAGGGTTCAAATATACGGAGGATTTACGAATATTTGAACTATGTGGTTATTAAGTCATTCTTTAACTTCGCTCACTGTTCACTTCGTTAATAGTTCACTCTTGTCATTAAGTCATTTCTTTAACTTCTCTTGTTATTCATTCAATTTCTTTAACTTCGCTCACTGTTCACTTCATTCACAGTTCAAATCTCATATATTAAAATGAACTTATATTGTATAAATTTATATTGTATATTAACTATTACTACTACTAATACTAATTCTAATCCTAATACTACTACTAATACTACTTTTTATTTTTATATTACTACTATTACTATTACTACTACTACTACTACTACTACTACTACTACTACCACTACTACACTACTAAGACTACTTACCCTATATTTATAATTTATTGTATTATATTCAAATCACATATCTTAAAATGAACTTATATTATATTTGTATTAATTTGATACATATTAAATTACTTCAAACTAATTAGATTATATAAGAAATTGATGTGAAAGGAAGTTAGAAAAAATAAGAGATGGGATATTCATACCTATTTATATATTCCAGAGATGGGTAATCATAGTTTAACATAAAGAAGTATATAAGTAGAGATAAATAACAGAGACAGATAAATAGAGATAGATAAAGATACATAGATAAACCGAGATAGACATAAAAGTAGCACTTCAATCTATTGTAAATTCCTGAAACAGTAATAAATGGAACTTCCTTAAAACATGTGCGTGCATATAAGAATATTACATTTTGATAAAGGAAGTTCAGATATATGATACAAGAAAGTCAAACACAGCTTAAGAAGGAAATTTTAGCACAATTCGTCAGTTAAAATATTTCAACTGATGATCACTGATATGAAAATATTATTCCTTTCTTTAATTCTTCTTTTACAAGATCATTATTCAACTCGGATTTCATAATACTCAAAATGATTTAGATTATCGATGTTGATCATTAATCATTATAAACTCAAAATTCCCAGAATCTTTATTACAATGACAAAATCCAAACCGATTAATGAAAAAGATGAAAATGAAAATCTGATTGATGAAAAGGAAAATCCGATTGATCAAGATTTTGATCAAGAATCACAATTAAGTACTAAGACTACTTCAAAATTTAAGAGGTTTACCAATTTTTTCAATCTTCACATGACATTAAGGTTAGCCAAGGTTGCTGTTTGTGCTTTAATTATCATGGTGATTTGTAAAAATAAAGACAAGCCCATTATTACTGAGACTATTGATTTGCTCTCGATGTTTTTAATGTGGTTCGTTAGTTACAGGAATCCAACCCACTCTGGTTGGACTATTGTTGCAGAATTTGTGGTGGCTTTTTTGCAAGCTCTTGTTTTTTTTGTAATGAAATTGGCTATAACCATATTAGTTTATATTATTAATCCCTATCCAGGTGTAACAGGTAGAAGACAAGAAGTAGGATTGTTCGTTGGATTACATTTCATATTGGGCGTGCTTCAAGTGACAGTAATGGTTATCCTCCAATATTGTGATGTTAGACCTATCTTTGAAGTTGTGGGTACGTTTATCGGCATTTATTCACGTGATTGGGGGGGGGGGGGGGTAAATTTTGGAGAGAAAATAAGTTCCAGCAATTCAAAAGCGTAAAGGGTGCTTGAAAATGCAGGTCTTGAATTGATTAAAATGTCAAGACGTAAAAAGGAAATTACACCTTGATTACCATCAGGAATTTATTAGCGTCAACTCTTTTTCGATATTACATGAAACTCGGATATATGATATACTTACATTATATATTCTTATATCATTATTTAAAATAATATGGAATATAGAAGCTTGCCTTAAAGTAGCACCAGTTTATTTCAAGTCTTCCTCATGGTGCAATATCCTTTCAAATATCCAGTTGAATTTACTTAAAAGAGAAAAATTTTGTCTCTACAATCTTACCAAATAATTGTAGTATTTTTTTATTTTATTGTAAACTATCGATACGTTTTCATTGATTTCGATGATTTTCTTAATTTTTTGGAATATTTCATCAAAATTCATAAAAGTTTAGATTTTTCGTCAATTAGCTCCAAAGCACTTTTTTTAATCATAAACCCATCTCAATTACTCTACGTTCATTAGAATTCAACTGGGTGTATCAAATAATTGATACACCTTAATTTACGTCATAATTAAAATTTTTAGCACGTGACTCCCACTGATTTTGGTTTGGATTTGGATTTATAATATACGAACCCACTGTAATATCTATAGTTCCTTCTTTTTTCTATAAGTTATCAATTTTGGACCATGTCACTTCCAATCCCATCGTATAACGATGACAAAAATTCATTTGCTTATCCAACTGTTCATAAAAGATGGCCAACAATTATCGAAGGTGCCATAAAAGATATCAAAACTGAAACCGAATCAAATTCCAATTTGAGAGAATCATCAATTTCAATAATTAATCAATTGAATAAATTACTTGATGATTTCAGAAATGATGTTGTTGTATCTAAATTTGAACAATCTCAAATCGATTTAAATCCAGACTT
This sequence comes from Soucietia sequanensis, assembly GCA_030557975.1. Classification (NCBI taxonomy): domain Eukaryota; kingdom Fungi; phylum Ascomycota; class Pichiomycetes; order Serinales; family Metschnikowiaceae; genus Soucietia; species Soucietia sequanensis. The sequence continues at coordinate 60,657 of JANIJN010000024.1, forward strand.
AAGTCATTATAACAATCATTACGATGAATTAGCTAAAATCAAACAAATTACTTGGTTAACTGGTCCTTGGTTATACTTGGAATGTTATGTTTATCAATTTATCAATACAATTTTTCTTTCATCATCTGAAACTTATTGGCATAAATTTGATGTCTTTCAGAACTTAAAAAATTTAACTTTCAAACAATCTGAATTAGGTGTAAATGAACTTAGTAAAAGATATAAAGTACTTAATACACAATTAATCTCAAATGATAAATTAGATGATGAAACTTTGAAAATTTTGTTTTCTGAATTTATTGATATTAGTCTTTGGGGTAATGCTACTGATTTATCATTATTAGCTGGAAATGTTTCAATTGATGATATAAAATCAGTTCAAGGTGCTGAAGTTCGTAAAAAGAATGAAGAAAAAATCATCGTTAATGATTTATCTCAAGCATGGAATTACTTGAAGAACTCAAGTCATGATGACAATGATAAACAAATTGATATTGTTTTAGATAATTCCGGTTTTGAATTATTTACTGATTTAATTCTTAGTTTGTTTTTACTTGATTCAAAATTGATTAATAAAGTGAAAATTCATTGCAAAGAAATTCCATGGTTTGTAAGTGATACAATGCCAAAAGATTTTGATTTATTGTTAGATCAATTAATTGATGAAAATTTTTATAAAAACATTCATCAAGATAAAGAAGATCATGAATCAATAAAATTCTTACATTCGAAATTAAACCAATATTATAAAGATGGTAATATCGTAGTAAGTCATCATAAGTTTTGGACCTTATCTTATAATTATTGGGACATTCCAAAATTCACAGATTTATATCAAGAATTATCTAAATCAGATCTTATTATTTTCAAAGGAGATTTAAATTATAGAAAATTAACCGGTGATTTACAATGGGATAAAACAACCCCTTTTAAGACAGCATTACAAGATTTATCAAAATCAAAATTACCTGTTCTTTCCTTAAGAACTTGTAAAGCCGATGTTGTTGTTGGTTTACCTCAAGGTCTTCATGAAAAATTATCAACAATCTATAAAGATCAAGGTAATGAAATTGGTGAATTATGGACTGCTTCTGGTAAATGGGCTGTTATTAGTTTCAATTCAGGTAATTAAATAGAAAACATATATAATTTTATAAAATTAACTATTACCTTTATCTATCAGGAACATTGCTTGCAATGTCATTCATATTTATACTTCATGAAGTTAATTTGGTTTTTTGAAGACGCTTTTCCGGCTTGACGGACGACTATACATATTTGATGTCAAGCTTATTAGATCATTTTAATTTTATCACTTCGCTTTCTTCTATATTGAGTATAATGATCAACAGAGTGACATATTAAAGTCAACGTTCATTAATATCACATATATTAAATAACTAAAAAGGATATATAACTTATAAATCACCAGCTTTCCTTGAATTACAAGCAACAATTTTGAATTTATCAACATTAATTTCGTTATCGCTATTATTATTATCGTTACTGGAGGAAACATCAGTCAATTTAATTAAAACATTTTTGATTATGAATGTCCAAACATCATCACAAAATCTATAAGTATGTAAATCACCTTTGAAGGTTAATTTTGATTTTGCATTATTTGATTCTGATTTTAGTAATTCAGATATAATTCTATCAAAATTATTTAATATTCTCATCGCTAACTGTGGTTGTATTTTTTCGTCCGATATTAGAGTATCTAATGCATCTGTTAATGTAAGTCCTAAGGTTGATCTTCTATAAAGTTCATAATATGCTGGTGAACTCATTTTTTCTTTTAATTCTCGTCTGGTTGAAGTGTGTTCTTTCTATATGAAAGTAGGTGGTATTATATAGCGGTTTATGATATTTCCAATTAGGATTCAACAACTCTTTTCAGTTCAAATGATATATCAATTATATCTCGTTACTCTTTTGATTCGGTGAAAGTGTTTAAATGTCATTATAAGTCCTATTTTCGATAAATTGTTCACTTTCGAAATAGATTCAAAATCCTGCACATACCGCCACATTTTTATAAATATTATAAAAGCGTTACTCTGATTTTCAGCTTATTATAAATTTGATAGATTTTTCTTTACTAATTGTTATTCAGTGTATAATGTGTGATAAAGATAATAATAAAAATAACAATAATATAACGATTGGTGAAAAATATCGTCGAGCGGTCAAATCATTCAAATCATTTTTCAATAATGACGAAATTTTAATAACGAGAAAGGATTCCTCAAATTATCAACTGAAACTATATAATTTGATAGATGAATTCACTTCCATTCAATTGATAGTGGAAACGTTGAGTTTGTTCAGTGATAATGAATCAATATCTGAATTGAATGTTGCATATATACCATTTGTAAATATTAATTATTATCTCGGTATACTTTATATGAATTATTTACTTGATAAATCAGGTTCAACACTCTCTCTAGATGAAGATACCTTGAAATATAAGCCAAACAATCTAGACATAGCCAAAAACAAGCTTATTCATTTTTTGATCCAATTACAAAATTTTAAAGGTGTGCTATCAAATCCACAAAACTTAAGAATAAATTCATTCACAGAAACCTATAACCCAACATTTGATGAAATAATTTCATACAATAATAATCCAACTTTGAAAAGATCACAAAAGATTGAGAATTATAAGTTAGAAAAAGAATTGGAAAATAAACTAGAAATTTTGAATCAGTACTATGATAAAAATATTACCAATGATGATGATCCTGATGAAGAATCAATTTTTGTAAAATTTGATGAAGAAATCCTAAGACAAATTTTCATTGATCAGTTGAAATTTCATTCAATTCATACTTTCAACAATTTGGAATTGATAATAATGGAATTGCAAGTGTTATCTAAGAGACCAAAAATTCAGTCAATTGATGATTCATCAAAATACGAAAGTAATAAAGAAAATAATAATAGAAAAAATGATGATTATGGTTTCACGACAAGATTAGAATCCTTACCATTCAAAGAAAAAAAAGTTAACGATCTTATATCAAAGCAAGGTAAAATTTTACAACCTTTTACGATAACTTCTAATAGATCACAATTGAAACAAAAAGTCTTCGGTACTGGTCAAGTATTACCATCAATGTCAGTAGAGGAATATCTTGATTATGAATTGGCTAATGGTAAAATGGCAAGCAATGAAACAGGTGATGCTAAAAATGGCAGTGAAGATGATGATAGTGATGCATATGATAGTGATGAACAAACTGAAAAAAGATTATGGGATGATTGGAAAGATGATAATCCAAAGGGTAGTGGTAATACTGGTGCTAATTTAGGATAAGGCAATTAAGGATATACATTGATTAATATATATACATCTAGCTTATTTAATATACATCAGACTTCTTCTTCATTCCTGTGAACTACGAGTAGTTATTTGATTTAATTCAAGTCGCGTTCTAATAATTTCAACCATTCGTAATATTCTATGATGATTTGATCGATTTTAGTAATAAGAGTTTCCCCGTTTTTGTGATGACTGATAACCCATTTATCTTCATCATCATCAAAACTTTTCAAGCAATTTATGATTACAATATAGACCTCCAAAATTTTCAAGTTATACTGTTTGATATCTTCATCATTACCCAAGCTTAACAAATTCGATTGCTCTATTTTGAATCTAGTTACGAATAAATATAAAGATTCAATGGCACCTCTTTTATCAGCGATATTTTTTGAGGTCATATCATTCGAGCAACCAAATAATCTCCATGAATATAAATATTCATAGCATTTCAACGAGTTAGATAAAGTTAGTTCACTATTGGCTAATTCTAATATTATCGAATCAATCAATAAAAATTCATCTTTATATAATTGGTTGCTATTTGGTGGGAAAATTATTGAGATCGTTTGATTACTTAATAAATTTTTAATGAATTTGAAAAATAATGACTTGTAAAGTTTTCTGGCTGTCAATGATTTCAAATTATAAAGCGATTCATATACTAATTCATAGTTCGATAAATTTAACGACATTTCAAAAATGTTTAAATAATATTCTTCTAATTTATCATTACTAATTTCGTTGTTTTGCTTGATTGCTTCAATGGCGGTTTTTTCAAAGTCTAAAGCACTTTCAATGAATTTGATTTCATTATCAGAGTTCATTGATTTTTTAGTAGTTGTAGTTGTCAAATTTGGTGTAATAAATTTTTGAAGATGTGAATAATGACGATTTGAATAATCACTTTGAGATTTAGATAACTCTGATAACGAATGATAATAATTAGTTTTCAATAATACCAGATTTTTCTCGCTAATGAAAATTGATTCCAAAAACGAATTAATATTATGATTTGATGTTAATGAAGTCAATAATTTTTCTTTGATTGATGGTTTATTGTTTTTTTGAAAAACTTCATAATTTTGAAAAATTCTGAAGAATTCACTAGGCTCGTTATTGATCAAATGCACTAAACCGATTAAAAGTTCATCAATGGGTCTAGCATTATTTAGTTTGCTGAAAAATTTATCACTAATCAAAGACCCTTCTCCATGATTAATCAACTCAGTAACAACATCAACAATGAAATCATTATGTATTGTTGATATAACGTTGGAATGAAAGAAATCGTATGATTCATTTAATTTACCACTTTTAAGCAACGAAATGAGTTGAGGATTCTTATCAACTATAGCTGGCCAAAATAATGAGAATTGTAAATCGTTCAATTTGAAGTTTTCAACTTTACCAATATCTGAGTTGCTTGTAAATGATGTACTAAATATCAAATCAATGATTGAATACGTAGATAATTTCTTGATTATCTTGTTTATGAGTAATAATATCAGATCATTAACTTCACAAATTAAAAATAAAACCAATAAATTTAGTAAAATAGACTCGTGATGGGATTTGATATTTTTGAAGGTATTGATTGTAACAAATTTCGAGAGTAAACCCAAATCACTAACACTTTCATTTGAACTTAAGTCATGATCATCATATATTGGGTCAATCAATGAGTTAATTACATCAATGGCATTTGGAATCGTCTCTAAATCATGCATTATTTGTTGTGCTTCCTCATCGCTTACCTTGTTCAAGAAGAATGTGTTATATAACTCTGATGCTTTCGCTTCATCAATTCGACTAAGTGTTGAAACATTGTGATAAAGTTTATTATAAGTTTTATTTGACAATTTGTTTGATAGACCATTCAATAAGTTCAGTACTTTGCCTTCACTTGTAGATATTTTTTGATGCGTGAAAGATTCATAGTAGTGAGACGGTCTGAATACACCAATACCATTTACCTGTAAAGTTATGATTGATGATTTATTTGTCAATGTTAATGCTAATGCTTCTTGACCCAATTTTTTGAATTCTTCACATAATAAATCAAGTTTGTACCAGGAATTTCTTGTATCGGAAAAAGTTGAAGTTTTGATTGTGTCAACTATACTTTGACGGATTGAAACTTTGTCAAAGTTTCTTATGACGTCGAGTTTAGCATGTTCTCTGAATATATTTAAAGCGGTTTCGACAGAGAGCTTGTCGTATAAACCAGAATTCAAAATTTTGTTTTGGTAGTATTCGATGCTATGTTGAGGTGAGAGTTCATTAGTTATATGAATATTGTTACTATGAGACCAATTTATAAATAATATTGATCCATTATCAAAATTAAGCGTATATGTAACGACTATTGATGCCGTATTTGATTTCCATAATATATGAAACTTAATATGTCTGTCAAATACCTGAGTTTGATAGTCCTGAATGAGCCAAATAGGACTGTACATTTTCCTCTGTTCGCTTTGATTCTCAATTGTCAATAAATCAGGAATTTCAGGTTTGAAAGTTAAACGATCTTGTTGAATAAGTTGTGTTTGAGTATGTGAAATATCTTGAACTATTTCCCAGGTTTTAAAATAATACCCACTTTCATCTTGTAGTCTTTGATTATTTTGTCCATCATTGATTGTAGATGTAGCGGTATAATGTGTAGTTAAGTACCTTTTATTTGTCGACTTTTCTTCGAACAACTGGAGATATTTAGTAGGTACTGAATTGAGCCAAACTGAGGAGTCAGAATTCGATAGTCCCTCATCTAAATTGATAGGCGTCGAAACTTGGTTGTGTGTTTGCAAATTCCAAACTTTTAAAATTTTTGTAACTGATAAAGTGACTATTAAATGATCGTCTATAGGTACTAAATCAACAACTGAGTTAGAGGATATACCATTTGATATCGTCTCTCTATTCTTTGATTTTTGAAGAAAACCATTGAAAAAATTCAATGGCAAAATTGAAGTTGAATCATTAAAATTGTAAACATCAAATGGTTCCAAAGGACGGGATCTTTTAAAATGTAATAACCCTCCATCTTTCATCGAAATGAATATGTTTCTCGAGTCAGAGGCGCGTACAAGAAAAGGTGAAGTCCTTAACTCAAATGAATATGGAACGGATATGTGGCCCCAAAAATGAAAGTTATCTAATGACAACCTTGATTTGAATTTATCTTCAGAAAAAATAAAGTCAGTTAATTCGAATTTCAATGAAATAAATAAAAAGTTTTCATCAACAAAATCCAAGAGTAAGCTTGGTTCTTGATTGTCATCTTCTTTGAATAATTGAATGGTCAATCTGCTGCTTGATTGGATTGAGTGTGGTAATAAAATTTGTAAACGTTGAAATTTGAGATCCAAAGTATTTTGTTGAAGTAGGATGGGCGTCAAGTCGATGGTTTTAAAGTCATTCAAAACATTGTAGGAGACATATTCAATGAACAGAGATCCCTCAATCTGTTTACTTATATTAATGATATTTCCAGCATCAGATACTTTATTGTAAAATTCATCATTCAATGATTGTGATTGTGTACTCAATGGGTATTTCAAAGGTAATCGTACATGTTTAACAGGTAGGTGGTCCGAGTATCCAGCTATATTGGATACGGAGTACGATTTGTCCATGATTTTACTTTAATTGACCTAGTTATCAAATGTCTAGGATTTGAATGTGAAGCTTTTCCAACGATTAGATTTGTTTTGATGAATTTTGATTTTCATGTTATTTTTTTTTTCTTGAGATTTGAAAATTGAGGGCCAAAAAGTTTGTGTAATTCGAATTTAAAGAAAATGAATTAAAATTGAAAAGTAGTCTTCGATTAATAGAAACAGTACATTAGTAAAGACATGTCATCTACCGTGTTTTACAAATTTATCCACAGAAAGGATCAATCTACAATACATTTTGATGGTACAGGGATTAACGTGTTTGATTTAAAACACGAAATAATAAGTCAAAATCAGTTGGGGAATGGTGCTGATTTCGTTTTAAGATTATACCATCTGGAGCAACCAGATGTAGAGTATGAAAACGATCAAGATGTTATACCTAGGTCGTCATTTGTATTGGCAAGAAGATCGCCTGCCTCACAAAGAAGCGGAAGGTATCATAATGCATCGAGATATGTTAGTGGTAAACCTCGAATTAATAGAAAAATGATAAATACTACCAATGCATCAGCTGCAAGTGCTATAAACAATGCAGCTGCTAAATCTGAAAATATACCTTTGGACGAAAATATGACTGAGGAGGACCGAATCAAAATGATGTTTGAAAATCAGTCAAACGCTTGGGCACAAACTCAAGATGAATTATCGAACCATAAAATGATTTATTTTAAACCCAATAGTAATGCAGCCCCGGCCGAAGACTTACCTCCTCCAGGCTATATGTGTTATAGATGTGGGGGTAAAGATCATTGGATAAAAAATTGTCCTACCAATACAGATCCAAATTTCGAAGGTAAGAAAATCAAAAAAACTACAGGTATTCCTAAATCATATTTAAAAACCATATCAAAAGAGCAATTAGAAAATGTAACTGAAAATGGAGAAAATGGTATAACGAGAACTGAAGAAGGTGAATTGATAGATAATAAAGGTAATACATATATGATCACAGAAGATGGTGAGTATGTTGTTGCTCTAGCTGATAACAAAACATGGTTGAATTATCAACAAAAGCAGCAGAATGCAGCTATGAAAGCGCAACAAGAATTTGAGCAGAAAATTGTAAATCAAATTGAAAAAGATCAAAGGATTGAATTTTTAGATCCACTAGCAAGTGATCAAAGAAGAGTGCTACAATCACCAATTGTAATGACTCCGTGCTGTCAGGATAAATCGAAACTCAAGAAATTGAAAAACTTTAATTATCACCAACCTGCTCTAGAACAAGTACTCATAGAAAATGACTTTCACTGTCCAAACTGTGACAGTGAAGATATATTCATTGATTCGTTAATACGAAATGAAGAACTAGAGGGACAGTTTCAAGAATATGCACAAGAAGTTGGAATCGAAAATCCATTTACAAGTAAAAAAAGAACATCCGATGAAATAGAAAATTTTGATGATGAAAATAGTCCCAAAAAACAAAAAACCGGTTTACCAATGAAACCGCCAACTCTACCAATGGTGCCACCACCCATGCCTTTTGGTATACCTCCAGGTATGCCAATGCCACCATTTGGAATGCCGCCGGGAGTTCCACCAATGTTTATACCACCTCCACAAAGCTTCAATACGTCGCTTCCCAACAATCAGCAACCACCACCTAAGTAGTATATATTCCTATGTACGATTAGATAAGTCCAGGCTATTTGTCATTGAATACAAATGAAAACAATAATACCAGAATCCAAAGTCACACTGCTGGGATTCCCATAAAGTTGCCATCACCTGCCTATCAATCGAATCCAAAAGTTCACTCATGATAAGATTGTAGAGAATTTGTAGTTACAAATTGGTTGTGAAAAACTTTAACAAAAAACCCTATCTACTCGATCGAGAAAGACCCAAACACCACATTAAGTTACCCGGCGCAGAGAAAAAAAACTCGAAAACTTTCGAAAATTTTTAGTTCCAATTTAAGAAGAAAGTTTTTTTAAAATTAAAAGATGATAGTTTCTTTCCTTTTCTCTTCAAGAGTTAACCATCATCCAATTTATTCAAAGTGTATGTTTCGATATAATATAATGAAAAGTACTAGGATTTGTGGGATGTATCAAAGATTAATCTGATGAACTAAATTTAAACATTTTCAAACTAGAGTTTGTGACTACGGAATGATCACTTTATGTTACTGAAAAATTTTAATACAAACTATGAAGTTGTACTATATTATATTCACGAATTTACCTTTACTAACATAAACACAGTTCTTGTTGGTTTTCATCTTGTTGCTTTTGTTCTTCAGAAGTTTTTTTTTTTTCATTTTTTTTTTCATGATTTTTTTTTTTTAACAATTTGATTGTTTTCAAATAGTATGTTCCTTTACAACCATGACGATGAAAAAAGTTTGATTTATTTGGCTTGAATTTTTTATGATGATTTTTCAAAAACAAAGCTGGAATTACTGGCTGAAACTCTATGATTGATAAGTTTTTGCACAACCACTGATCTTTTTCAACCAAATCAATAAAACTATTTTCTTTTTGTTACATAAGCCCAATTATGATTTTATTCATCAAATTGCATACTAACAAATAATTTAGGTATGTTTAATATAGTTTATTAATATTATTCCTTGGAAGTTATCGAATTCAAATGAGGAATTATTGCACTGGGCACTGAATAAATTATGAGTGACAACGCATAAATGGTGGGCCTCAGAAACCCACCGAAACTGATTCTGTTTGAAATTTCAAATGAATATAATTAATGTCAATTAGATATTTTTATAAGGGAACTTTATATTAACAATCATTTAATAGACGTTTGAAATCAATGCTATTTCAATCATGAATTTAATTATTGTATTGTATGTATCATTGCTTATATTATCTTTAATGAATAGATACATGATGATCCTTTTAGATGACGAGTCAGAATTTTCGGGATTCCCGTTGATGACAACATTTTTTTTAATACCATTCATGCTTTTCTGATATCTAATCAAAAAAAAATAGATACATATGAATGAGTTTTATAATACTAACTAGTTTTTATTTTAATAGGCAATTTTTTTGAAATTCTTCCTCTTTTTCCAAGGTTGGAATGATGAAGTATTACATATTACAAATATATTTTTGAATTCTTCATACACCACCAAAGCTTAGAATTGTTTTGTATTATCCAACATGAACTTATAGGATGAGATTGAAAAAAAAAGACAAGCATATGTCCGAATTTTTAATGAAGATAAATTTTTTCGTGTCTGATATTTTCATCAAGGATAGAAGAAACTTTTTCTTAAGTATTTGGGGTAGCTGGGGCTGAAGAAAGTGTGTTTTGTTTCAAATTTGTAATACAATAATTATTCATTTGGATTCTTTTTAATGGATTATATAATTTGTTGATTATTTCATTTTTTAAAAGGCTTATTTTTCAAATGAATATACTTGTGTTGTCTTGAAAATTGTTAATGATGATTTCACCACTTTTCACGACGGTCTACTGCGTATTGGGACTTGTAATTCCTCTACATTGATGATAAATTAGGCCTTGACCGGCCGTGGTTCCTGAACAACTCTTTTCAAGAAAGAACAAGTATTTTTGTCTAAATTTGCCTTTAGTATAATGAAATCATACGTCATGAAAAATCAAATACTTAATACACAAATCGCCACAAATTATTATGATTTCTTTCATAAAATGCTGTAGACATCAAGTAAACATATGTAGCTATTGTACGGAAACTTTTGAAACAAGTCGTTTTATCGCGCGGCGCTTGTTGTATTTTACGAGGGTTCCTATAAAAATATTGTGATGTAAATCATCGCAAAATATATGAATTAGCTAACTATAATTCAAACTGACAGAATATTGGTTAGTGGGTTGAGTTTTAAAATTGTATACATGATACCATACCATGCCTTTCCATTCATCCAAAGGCATATTCACCTCGTCAAGTTGTCATAGCGTGAATGATCGAAGCAACGATGTTAGTCCCAAAGTAACGCAGTCGCTTTCAAGTGAACCTCCATCATACGATGATACGATGTCCCCTCAAAATTCTAATGATAGTATATCTCACGGCTTAATATCACCAATTAGCTCTGGAAGCAGTAGAGCGGGTACTGCTCCACCGATATCCGCTAATAGCAACAGTAGCTTCTTGAGACTGAATGATAAAAAGAAAAGTAAGAATAAGTCATCATCATCATTAACGGCTTCTTCGCAAAGAAACAAACCATACACACCATCAAAGGAACAACAGAAGCAAATAGACTTACTTAACAAGTCTGACACTGGCATATCGTCTTTAACGGCCATTAGTTCTGGAGCTCAAACCGAATATTTTGACGTTTTACCATCTTTCCAAATGTTTCAATCGATTTTGAAGAGGGACGATAATCAATTTAGTGAAAATTTATCAATTAATCCTCCAATGTATGGCGACACTATGCACTCTTCACCTTCTCCCCCTTCTCATATAAGCCCAATCTCTTCACATACTGAAATCAACCAAAGCAACGCACTCATGGAAAGTGTAAGTCAAAGGTTAGGTGAATATGAAATCAACGATGACGAAGGTGAAGAAAATGAATATCTTTTCTCGGAAGATGAAGCACAAGATGGACCACAAAGAAGTTCAGTACAGAATCACACCAATGATCATCATAATACTGATTCTCAAAATCAAGAACAATTTACAGTTCATGATACTTATGGTCATACAGTTCTTGATAATATTGACAGGCTACCCAAACTTCGAACATCTCCCATAGATATCCAAATTTACGTGGCTAAGAAAGTACCTCAACCTAATGCTGCTAATGAACTTGAAACAAGATTGAAGGAATATACTAGTGGTGATTTAGTTAACGGGTATATTATAATAACAAATAAATCTGATAACCCAATTGACTTTGGACTATTTACTGTGACCTTAGAAGGTACAATTAAAGCAACTGAACGTGATTCAAGTGATAATAATACGTCTATGAATAGTAAGTTTAAGAAAATACTCATAAAGAAATTTTTGAAAATGTACGATTTAAATGCAAGTTATGGTTATGCACATATTCCGAATAGTGCTGGTATTGAATATGAAGCTTACACAACCGATGCTCATGATGGGTGCTTTCTTGGACTACCTAATGAAAGAGTCCTACAACCATATGTTAAATATAAAAAATTTTTCACATTTAGATTTCCTGATAAATTACTAGATAATAATTGTATCGATAATATAATTCCCCATAATTTACCTCCACCCTCAATTGGTTTGGATAAAACTTGTTTTTATAATAGAGGTGATTCAATTCAATTGAACAAAGCTTTGGGATATGGATATTTGAATTCTAGGGGTACTCCTTTGTTGACTAAGGATTATGGATTTGATGATATCAGTATAAGTTATACCATTGAAACTAAGTTCATCGATAAATTGAATGCCGACAATCAAAAAGATCCGTTATCGCAACATGAAATTAATGATCCAAATAGTGATTCAAACTACGTTATATCCAAGTTTAATCAGTATTTCCTAAGATTCATACCTAATTTAAGAGAACAAATTGATTATTACAATCGAGGTTATCATTTCTTAACTTCGACATTTGGAGATCTTGGTGTTGATGGGAAACTATATCAAAATTACATTCAATTGACAACTTGGAGATCGATTGCTAAACTAAATTATCAGATTGAGAAAGAAATTGATACTCGATTAACGACAGATGAATTAAGTGAAGAAGATATCAAAAATAAAAATTTATTTATCGACAATAGAGATTACACCAATAAATCAATCACAGAGTTAGATAAAAAAGATCGTATAAATCGCCAATTATATTATGATCGAGGAAATTCATGGGAATATGATGAAATTTTAGAGTATAAAGATAAAAGAATGATTTGTAACGAGATTCCAATTACTGTTTTCGGAAAGAAGAAAAAAAAAATCCTATCATCTTTAGTAGAAATTGGAGAGCTGAAGCTTTACGTTCAAGTACCAAATAAAATACTACCTTATGCATCACCTAATTTATTAATGAAATACAACAACGGTACTTCACCTGATGATTCCAGTCTGAACTCAACGAAATCAATGAACGATAATTCATTGAGACCAATTTCTTCAACGTCAAGTGTTTCTAGTGGTAATAGCAATATGGTTGAGTTATATAATAGAGACCAACAGGAAATTTGCAATTCAGTTAACCTAGAATTGGTATTTGATCCTGTCAATAACTCAATAAAACCACCATTAATAAGTTCAATTGAAACTAATTTGATCTTTTGGTCATTCAATACAGAATATCCTTTACCAATTGAACTAGAGTATGATTTTTTTTATAAAACTACAAATGAAGAAAATATCAAGAAAATCACAGATGATGTTGAAATCACTAGGAGTAATCTACAATCATTGAAGGATAAAGCTCATAATTATATCAATTTTTTAAAATCAAATAAAACATACATATCAAAAAGTTCATTTCTTTATCTCAAAGCAATCAAGAGTTTGGGTATAAAAAAAGATACAGTGAAAGATTATTTTAAAACAATAACACTGACAACCCACGAGTCCTTACTTAATCAAGAGTCAGGTTGGGAAATAAAACAATTACCAAATAAGAAATTCAAATGGGAAAAGAGGTTTAGTATACCTTTAACAACCATTAACAAAAATAACATTACATTGCTTCCAACGTTTCAAACGTGTTTGATGGGTAGAATATACTGTTTACAAATTGTTGTGAAGTACAAGGGAAGTGGAGGTGATCATAATGAATTTGCCGATAACATTGTTAAAGTGGATGTACCGATATTAGTAGGATGAGTCAATACCCATAATTTGCAGTATCTTACAGTAAAATTACTTTTCATTCAAAACTTCCAACTAATTTTCAGAATCGAGGTCGGAAATTAAATTTCAAAACTGACCGAATTTTCAAAAACTGAGACATTATTATGAATGAAAAAGTGTTAATTATAAGGAAATGTCGTACTCTTAAGGCTCTATGTGATTTTCAATAAATAAGAAAATCAATATATACATTAAAAAGCACCCAAAGATCAATAATTATGAAGATTCGAGGCCGTAGAACTCAAGATGGTTATATCGATGGTATCGATGTAGCCCATGACTATGACTCGGACCTTGACTATCATATGGCGATCAAGTTGGATAGATTAGATAATTTATATATGTATAGTGACCATCGAGGCTACCAATTCAATGATGAAAATACACAAGAGGATGTCAGTAACTCTATAAGATTGACCAGTGAGCCAGAGTAGCGAATTATCCCTATGGAAGTAGATAAGAAGCAGAAAATTAGATATAGAACTCGTGAATAATCAGTGAAACGTTTTTATTTAGAAGCTGTATTTGAACTGGGTATGTCTTGCGCTGATGCAGCTACGTTATATAACGTGAACTATCATACTGCGTATCACAGGATGCGGTGCCAATGTAAGTATATTGGCCGGTGTTCCAGAGATCTCTATGAAGTATAAGGACAAGCTAGATTTTGGAAAAAACTGCGTTTTCATAGATGAGGCCGGTTTCAATATCAGCATGAGAAGGGACTATGGATGGTCACCTATCGGTGAGCCAGCTCGCATCAACGTGTCTGTGACCAGAGGTAAAAATGTCTCTTTCATGGGTGCAATCGCAGGGCATGGATTGATCTCATTGTTTTCAAGAACATCTAATATTCTAGAAAAAGAGTCAAGGTGGAAGTTGGATCTTCCAAACGTGCTTCAAAGGGAGATCTTCGAACGACATGTATACTCATATTGAAGCTTTAGTTAGTGAGCTACAAATAGAAGAAAGGCTTTCTAAAATAGACTATATTGTACTTGACAATTCTTCAATTGATAAAAGGAAGGACTTGCAAAAACCAGTTCCTGATAGTGGTCTTAATATTTTCTATTTATCACTATACTCCCTAGATTTGAATCCAATTGAATTCATTTGGTCAATTGCAAAGAGTAAAGTGAAAAGGAGTGAATTTAGTCGAAAAGACCAGCTTACCCCACAAGTTTTTGAAACCATACGTGACATATCACATAAAACTTACTACAAGACTTGTCAACATGCCGAAAAGTTTATGGAAAACTGTTTATCAAGAGCATACACCGTCATTTAGTACTACTTCATTCTCTATTTGCGTCTACTTTTCTTTACTTCTACTCTTTATATCCGTTTAAATACTAGTGTTTCAAGACTGCAAAAAGAAATAAAAAAAGTATGTAGGACACGAGATGATGTAAAGCCACGAAGCGGGGCCAAGTCGGTGATGAAAAGACAAGATGTGTAGAAGAGATGCTTTTATGTTGAAGAAAATTTTTAAACTATTTCGGTCTTGAAAAATAAAGAAGCGACAACTCTGAAAACTAAATGTCCCCGTTTTCAAAATTCGGGCAATTTTGAAATTTACATTGTGACCTCTTCCTTGAAAATTTAGTCCAAAGTTTTGAATTCAATGTAATTTCATTGTAAGAAGGCCAAGAACATCTGTCGTGCTAGCTTTGTAAGCGAGAAATACGAAATTTGACAATAAAAGTATTGTGCCTTACACTCTTGGCAGACGTCTATCAGATGAGTCTGATAAAAAATTAGGCTCGGCCTATCAGATGAGATCAGATAAAACGCCCAAGTGCTTATATTCCGGATTGAGCCATTCTAAACACTAATTCATTAAGTGTTATTTTGTTTATACTAACCGTTTTTCTTGTCTCTTAATTGTCCTATTACTTGACCAATGACTAAGTGTCGTCTATACATATACGAATAAAACGTACCAATAGGAGCACGCATGAGAAGATCCGATTTATGGCTTTCTTCGTAATTGCAATCACCAAGACTTTGTTGAACACATTGTTTTAATCAAAGAAGCTCGAGCTGAAAAATTTGTAAGAATACGATGCTGATGCTATTTAAATATCAGATAATTCCACCTTGTTGTAAAATTTGAGCATGACCAATCTACATTATCGAAAATAAAGAAAGAAACATGTTCAAAAGTATTATTTTGTTTGCATTTTTGGCATCCTTCATTCAAGCTGCTGCTGTTGCTAATTACACAGGGGTCGAAATTTTCAAGAGTAATGGTACTGAAGCTAAAGGAAGTATCCTTTATGTTTTCAGATCTCAATGGAGACAAAGAGAGGCAGACTTCGACATAAGAGATCATTTAGTTGAAACCGGGTACAATGTTACCTTTGCTGATCAATCAGAACCTAGCAGTGTCGCCAAAGACCACGATTTGATTATTATTTCATCAACTGTTCAATCCAGAACATTTAAAACAGATTATAAGGATATTAAAATTCCACTTTTCACCTGGGAAAACGATATTTTAGATGACTTGAGATTTACTGGTAAACGTAAAGGAACTGATTTTGGAGACGTTGACGAAGAGCATTATATTGATATCTTCAATCATCCACATCCACTCAGTGGTGGTTTGGAAGCAGGTATGATGTCAATTTATGCTCATGACAATCCAATGGGTTATGGTAAACCAGGTTTAGGAGCCGATATTATCGCTACTAGACCGGGTTTACCTGACCAAGTCTTCATGTTCAGTTACGAAGCTGGTGCAACAATGGACTATGATTTTATCGCACCCGCAAGAAGAGTTTTCATGGGTTTAGAAAATGAAACTTTTGAAAATCTTCTTGATGATGGTATAGTGTTATTTGATGCCGCTGTCGAATATGCCATTGGTCTTACTGATAAAAAAGGATACTAACTTATATAGAAAAAAATAATAATGTTTGATTTTGCAAAAGTAACCAAGAACAAGTGTCACGGCGTTGTTTTTTGGTATCCGTATCGTTAGTATCATTATATAGAAAGCCTTAAAAAAATAAACAGGTAATATCAATAATTTTCATTAGCACGTATCAATGAGCATCTAACAATATAGAGAATACCTTTAACTTAACAGAATCATTCAGTTACTTTTAGAGTCTGGCTGATAGAATTAAGAACGGTCTTTTTCAAATCGATAAACTCAAAACCCAAAGATTCTTTGGTTTTTGAACAATCAACATTAGCAAACTTCGTTTCAGAACCAGTCTGTCCCATGGGATCCTTCCTTGAAGCTTAGAAATGTATTGATTCGATAGATCGAATATATCATGTGCACTATATCTGCCTGCTACTAGTAATAACCTTTGATTTTCAGCTTTTAGATCCTCAAAAGCAGCCAAATGATCCTTTTCAACATCCCTTACATTAATAGAGCCACCTTTATGAGTTGGAATTGCACTATCGCTTTTCAATTTCAGGAATCAATTCAACATCTCTGAGAAAAGATTCATGATTCTCCTTTATATTTGATTCAAATACCTAAAACCCAAAAACAAATATGGACATATAGTATATGGCTTGAAGTTAACCTTATTTTCTTTGACAAAATTCCATGCCGCTTTTTCAGCAACCTTTAATTTCCGAGTCTTCCCAAGTATTCGTTCCATAAGTCTTCATTTTATGTAAATTTGAGACCTTTAGCAAGCTCAATGTCTCTAACAGCAGTAATTAATGAATTGATAACAAAGTTGGATAACTTTCAATCACCAAAACTATTGATATTTTTAAGATATTAAAAGGGCCATTTTAATACTCGTATTTCAAGACTGCAAAAAAAAAAAAAAAAAAAATATAAGACACGAGATAATATAAAGCTATGAAGGGGAGCCAAGGCAGGTATTTGTCGGTAATGAAGGACTAAACCCGTAGAAGAGATGCCTTTAAGTTAAAGAAGATTTTTAAACCATGAATTTCGGTTTTGAAAATGATGTCTTCGTTTTGAAGATTCAGGCAGGTTTAATATTTACGTTCCGACCTCTTTTTTGAAAATCAAGTCGGAAGTTTTGAATTAAATGTAATTTTGATAATAAAAAGGGCATCGGTGGTGTGTGCAGGACGTGTCATTTTGACGTGTATAAACCAGTGATTGCTCACCGCGCTTACCATTTTGGTCAATAATTTCTGAGTCAGATATAAATTTTTCACTTTTTCTTTTGCTGATTTTTCAAAATTTAGTATATATATATCTTAGATTGTATTCATAGAATCATTCTTTGCATTAGTATAGAGAGATCCAATAATAAAACAAGTCAGTTATGTTGAGTGCATTCAAGTCAAGAGCCATAGGGTCCTCATCTTTATTCAAATGTACTAATCGTTATTTAGCTAGTGCTGCTGGTGAATTTAGTAAAACTTCAAGATTAGATAGAGCCACTTTAACAATCAAAGATGGTCCAGTCTTCAATGGTTACTCTTTTGGTGCTAATAAGAATATAAGTGGTGAAGCCGTATTCACTACCTCCTTAGTTGGATACCCTGAATCCATGACCGATCCATCATATAAAGGTCAAATTTTATGTTTTACTCAACCATTGATTGGTAATTATGGTGTTCCATCATCAACACAAAAAGATCAATTCAATTTATTGAAATATGTTGAAAGTCCAAGTGTTCAATGTATTGGTATAGTTGTTGCAGATGTTGCTCTCGAACATTCTCATTGGACAGCAGTTGAATCTTTACAACAATGGTGTCAAAGATCAGGTGTTGCTGCTATTTCGGGTGTCGATACCAGACAATTAGTTAGTTATTTGAGAGATAGAGGTTCATCATTAGCTAAAATAACAGTTGGTGAAGAATATGATGCTGATGAAGATGCAGCATTTGAAGATCCAGGTTCGGTTAATTTAGTTCATAAAGTAACAACAAAAGCTCCATTTCATGTTGCATGTCCACCAGAATTCAACAAAGGACTTCATATCGCCGTTTTAGACTGTGGTGCTAAAGAAAACATTTTAAGATGTCTTGTTGAAAGAGGTGCCTCATTAACAGTTTTCCCATACAATTATCCGATTGATAAAATTGCTAATAAATTCGATGGTATTTTTATTTCTAATGGTCCAGGTGATCCAACTCATTGTTCAAGTACAATTGAAAACTTACAAAAAACTATGAATAATCATAAAGATTTACCAATTTTTGGTATTTGTTTAGGTCATCAATTATTAGCATTAGCTAGTGGTGCTAAAACAATCAAATTAAAGTATGGTAATAGAGCTCATAATATTCCAGCATTAGATTTAATAACTGGTAAATGTCACATTACTTCTCAAAATCATGGTTATGCTGTTGATCCAGAAACTCTTAGTGATGAATGGGAACCATATTTCACGAATTTAAATGATTTATCTAATGAAGGTATGCAACATAAAACTAGACCAATTTTTTCCACTCAATTTCATCCAGAAGCTAAAGGTGGTCCATTAGATACTTCATTTTTATTTGATAGATTCTTTAGAGATATTGATCAATATAGATCAACTAATGGATTAAATTTAGGTAACATTGATAATTCATTATTGGTAGATATTTTACCAAAGGAAAGAGTTATTTAAGCTTACGAATAAATGAAAATAAAAAAAAAAATAGAATACACAATTAATAGTCATGATTTCAATGAAAAACATTTGGAAATAAATCTTGAGTATCAGCCAGACCCTGATACATCTAAGTAGTTATACTCATGTAAGTATATATATACATATACGTTAATAATATTAGTCAAATAAAGGTGATTTGTAATAGGTTTCATTACAATAGCTATAAATATAAAGAATCAAAGCCCAGGTTTCCGATCAACTTTTTGTCTCTTAATCAATCAAAGCCATTTGTAAGTTGCATACGTATGATGAAGACTTTAAAAACCGTGAATTGTCAGCTACTTTCTGCTATCACCAGATGTAGGCAACCTTGAGTCGACTCTGTTGACAGCAAACAGAAGTATACCACTATGTAGAACTGTACGAGATTATGCTTGCATACCCAAGTTGGCTTGTTGGCTTGTTGGCTGCTTGTCGTTTGGCTCGTTTATTAAAATGTGAATCAGACCATAATAATTTTTGCTGCGTAATAAAAACTTGCATCACAAATACAAAATTAGCTGCTAAATTTCAAATGATAATCGAATGATGACAACTATACGACGACTATTGTATAGTTGAAACGAATATATATATGTGTATATATATTTTGTGAATGTATAGTTGCTGGAGTCGAACTATTCAAATCAAATATTATAGCTCTTCTGTGTTACAATGGATATTTTCAAACTGACTTCATCACTTCAATATATACTCAATAATCCATTATCAAATGTTAATATCAATTCAACAATAAATAACAACTCATATTTTGATGTTTTGTCAAATTTATCGTCACGTTCTGCTTCCGATCCATTTATTACAAATTTATCATACATTGAAAAATTATGGGCATCATGGTACTTATACATGAATAATGATGTCCTAGCCACAGGTTTATTATTTTTTTTAACTCATGAACTAATGTATTTTGGTCGTTGTTTGCCATGGTTGATGATTGATCAAATACCATATTTTAGAAAATGGAAAATTCAACCAAATAAAATACCATCAAATAAAGAGCAATGGGAATGTTTCAAGTCAGTCATTAAACTGCATTTATTGGTTGAGGCTTTACCAATCTGGTTGTTCCATCCATTATGCTCCTCACTACAAATATCAGTTGACGTTCCTTTCCCATCATGGTTAGTTATGGTAAGTCAAATAATTGTGTTTTTCATTTGTGAAGACATGTGGCATTACTGGGCTCATAGATTATTTCACGTTGGTTGGTTTTATAGGAACATTCATAAACAACATCATAAATACGCTGCACCATTTGGATTAGCAGCCGAATATGCTCATCCCATTGAAGTCATGTCTTTAGGATTTGGAACAGTTGGATTTCCAATAATTTATGCATATATTGCGAAAAATCATTCACAATATAATTTACCTGATTTACATTTATTTACAATAACAGTTTGGATTGTACTTAGGTTATTTCAAGCTGTTGATTCGCATTCGGGATACGAATTCCCATGGTCTTTACATAACTTTTTACCAATTTGGGCAGGTGCAAACCATCATGATGACCATCATCATTACTTTATCGGGAATTATGCCAGTTCATTTAGATGGTTTGATTATTTGTTAAATACCGAAAGTGGACCAATTGCAAAAGCAAATAGAGAAAGAAGAATGAAACAAAAATCAGAAAGATAATTAAGTTGTAGACTATATACTAGCACTAATCAAAATACACTGCAGAAACAGACAACATAAATGCAAATACACACAAATATACACATAAATGTACACACAGAGATATAGCGATATCCTTGTAGCAAATACATGTATTTATAAAGTTGTGATTATAATCACATATAGGTTTTATTATGTTTGTCCCATACATCTTCTGTCAAATTACTACAGATATATTATATATCGTTAGGGCCCCAGCCCTTTCAGGGTCACATGACCACACAGTGCACACGTCACGCGCGCAGATGACTAGTTACCCGTACACCAATGTGAGACGTCGCCTGTGTGCACTCCCACAGTCACAAAACAAAAAAAAAAGACAAGTAAAAAAAAAAATTAAAAAAAAACCCAATTTCCCTCGCTGCTCAATTTTCAGCTGGATTCTCACTCTATCAACTTTCCTGACTTTCGTCTTCGATTTTGTAGAAAAAACTATAACCTATTTGAAAAAACATCTATAATCAATTGTTAGTCTTTATATACATTCGGAATATCAACAGTAAAAGTATGTTTCAACCTATCCCATAGTATCATATTACTTTAAGTGGCCTCGTGTATCCTTGAAAGATCTCCATATTGAATTAAATCCCCCGTTGTTCCAAAACTAGAAGATATGAGGTGAATTGATGATGTCCTTGTCAGTACTTTGAAATTTTTTCATTTTTTCAAAAATACAAATTTATATTCAATAGCCATATTTGTACTGAAGGCTTCTCTCATGTTTTCTTTCTGAAGTCGTTTCAACTAATACATGGTTGGCAATTCATGATGTGTTGAGTTAATATATACCTTCAATAAAGAAGATCAAAGAAACCTATGTTCTTTCACAATAATCCAATATCACATATTGTGGACTATCAATATTGTATCACACAGTGAATTCATCCACGTAAGAAATTATCCACATCTGTATAACAAAGCTCATCTTAACAGGATTCACGAGACCAAAGGAAAATTGAAAAAAAAAATTTAACTCGTAGATTTTTTTTTTTCTCTTTCTTTATTGAGAAGTAATATATATCTTCTTCCTTAAATCATATACTAACAAATATTATAGAATGTCTAGATTAAACGAATATCAAGTTATCGGTCGTCGTCTCCCTACTGATTCTGTTCCAGAACCAAAGTTATACCGTATGAGAATTTTTGCTCCAAACGTTGTTGTTGCTAAATCTCGTTACTGGTATTTCTTACAAAAATTACATAAAGTTAAAAAAGCTTCTGGTGAAATTGTTTCAGTTAACACTATTTCTGAAGTTCACCCAACCAAAGTTAAAACTTTCGGTATCTGGATTAGATATGATTCAAGATCTGGTATTCACAACATGTACAAGGAATACAGAGATGTTACCAGAGTTGGTGCTGTTGAAACCATGTACCAAGATTTAGCCGCTAGACACAGAGCTAGATTTAGATCAATCCATATTTTAAAAGTCGTTGAATTAGAAAAAACTGATGATGTTAAAAGACAATACGTTAGACAATTCTTAACCAAAGACTTAAAATTCCCATTACCTCACAGAGTCCAAAAATCAGCAAAATTATTCCAAGCTCGTGCTCCAACCACCTTCTATTAGATTATTATTAAAATATTTCTTCAATCAATTCAAAATGATGAATTTATAAATAAAGTATATAATATAATTTTAATTAAATAATAATTGGTGTAATAATCAC
The DNA here is from genome assembly GCA_030557975.1 of Soucietia sequanensis. Taxonomy (NCBI): domain Eukaryota; kingdom Fungi; phylum Ascomycota; class Pichiomycetes; order Serinales; family Metschnikowiaceae; genus Soucietia; species Soucietia sequanensis. Next base: position 83,463 of record JANIJN010000024.1, read on the forward strand.
TTGATTAGAAACTTCTTTTTTCTCAAACCTTTACTTATATATATTAACAAACAAATATATGTGATCATCTAATAAAATTAACCAAGTAAATTGCATAATCAAAGCTATCAATCTGCAATAGATATCAATGTGTGATGGGCTTATAATGGGTATTATGTATTCTTATCATATATATATATCATATATCATATATATGAAGCATTTCCGCCCGTACACCACGCGGAAATGGAAATGCAAAATCAGCCTCGGAAGGCGATAGCCATATTGAATTGTTATCTTTAACTTCTATAAGTACTTAGACTTGACGTGTTTTAATATTCTCTTTATTCTTCTTCCTTTTTTAGTAAGATTCAAAAAGTTAACTGGTTCCCATTGAATTGATTGAATTAAAAAATTGAAAGATACAATTTTGTCGAAATCACTTAAACTATTTTAATAATATAAATCATGTCATACGGTTCAAAAGCTGCTGAAAGATTGGCGAATAAAGTTGTCTTGATTACTGGTGCAAGCGCTGGTATAGGTGAGGCAACAGCTAGGGAAATCGCTTCCGCTGCAAATGGTAATGTGAAGTTGATTCTCACAGCAAGAAGAAAGAGTAAGTTGGACGATTTATCAAAATCATTATCTGAAGAATATCCATCCATTCAAATTCTTACAATTGAGTTAGATGTTTCAAAAGTTGATACTATCAAGCCATTTGTTGAAAATTTACCATCTGACTATTCCGATATTGATATCCTTATAAATAATGCTGGTAAGGCATTGGGTAGAGATAACGTTGGAGATATTTCAACTGAAGATATTTTGGGTATGTTTGAAACTAACGTTTTTGGTTTAATTACTCTTACACAAGCTGTTTTACCTATCTTCAAGAAAAAAAACTATGGTGATATCATTAATTTAGGTTCAATCGCCGGTAGAGATCCTTATCCAGGTGGCGGTATTTATTGTCCTACTAAATCAGCAGTTAAATCATTTTCTCATGTTTTAAGAAAAGAATTAATCAATACTAAAATTAGAGTATTGGAAGTTGATCCTGGTAACGTAGAAACTGAATTTTCAAACATAAGATTCAAAGGTGATTTAGAAAAAGCTAAACAAGTTTATCAAGGTACTGAACCATTAGTAGCAGAAGATATTGCCGAAATTATTGTGTTCGGTATAACTAGAAAAAGTAATACCGTTATCGCTGAAACCTTGGTATTCAGTACTAATCAAGCTTCTGCCACTCATATTTATCGTGAATCAACTTGAAGATTGTCATTTTATATATGTATTCATTTATAGTTAGGAGTTCTATCAGAATTTAGATAAAAAATGTACGCTCATTTTTAGATATCGTCAGAAATTATCTCATACTTGACTCCACAATTATTAATAATGTTATTTAAGTGGATTAAAAGTCGAATCGAGGTCGACAAGTTTCGAAAGGAGAATTCAGAGAGCTAGTCAAAACCGTAATAGACTGTATTGAAACTTTACCTGGAAAATGAAAAGTTATTTGAAAACTCTTGAAAACTGGGGTTTAATCAGAACCCCCGCCATTATTTAACAGTTTTGAGGTTTGAGATCACCAATACAAGTCTTCTATAATGTCAAGTCAGTTATCCGAATGTAATGGATATAAACTCATAATGAAACGTGCCGTCTTCGAAGATAAGGAATACTAATTACTGATTTAACATAGTTTGTCCAATTCTGATGGAATATTCGCAATATCTTCGCAAAATCATCAACTTCTATAAATTGACCATAAATTCCCCCCTTAATTCGCATCCTGATTCTTCCTCAGCACTCACTCCATATTAATCACAGCCAGATAGAAATAGAAAATGTCATTTGGTTCAAGAGCCGCTGAAAGATTAGCGAGTAAAATTGTCCTCATTACAGGTGCAAGTTCGGGAATTGGTCAAGCAACCGCAAAAGAATTTGCATCTGCTACCAGTGGGAATATAAAATTGATTTTGGCAGCTAGAAGAGAAGACAGGTTGAAGGCATTTTCAAAACAATTAAGTGACTTATATCCATCAATTAAAATTCATAGTGTTCAATTAGATGTTTCGAAACAAGAATCAATTGAACCATTCGTTAAAAACTTACCAAAAGAATTTTCTGATATTGATATCCTCGTTAATAATGCTGGAAAGGCATTAGGTAAAGATAATGTTGGAGATATTGAACAAGAAGATATTCAAGGTATGTTTCAAACAAATGTCTTGGGTTTAATCAATTTAACTCAAGCAGTTTTACCAATTTTCAAATCAAAGAATTCTGGTGATATCGTTAATATTGGTTCAATTGCTGGTAGAGATCCTTACCCTGGTGGTAGTATCTATTGTGCAACCAAAGCAGCAGTTAAATTTTTTTCACATTCATTAAGAAAAGAATTGATTAGTACAAAAATCAGAATCATAGAAGTTGATCCAGGTGCAGTTGAAACTGAATTTTCACTTGTTAGATTTCATGGTGACGCAAGTGCTGCTGAAAAAGTTTATGAAGGATCAACCCCCTTAGTAGCTGAGGATATTGCTGAAATAATTCTTTTTGCAACTTCAAGAAAACAAAATACTGTTATTGCAGAAACTCTCGTCTTCCCAAATCATCAAGCTTCAGCTACTCATAATTACAAAGAGCCAAAAAAGTAAAAAGAACGATGAATAAAAAAAGAAGAATTAAATTTGAATTGAATGAAAATTAGATTAAATTACATAGTATAAATATATAAGAATCTTGCTCTAAAAACTTAATTGTTCTAAAGTTTTCGTTAGTTTAGCAGCTCCGTCAACAGAAACATCAGTTTCGATAGATACTTTAGCTCGATTCATTTCTAAGCCTGCCAATAACATACATGCTTTACATATATTATTTGATGATAAGTAGCCACATTTTTCACATCTATTACCGTCTTTGAATTCTTTCTTTTTGCCAATAACCACAGATCCATCAGCATTAATTTCTTGTTCTTTACTTAATTCTGAAACCTTCTTCTTGTTCTTGTACTGAGTGGTATTTCTCTTTTTTTTTGGTGCTAGCACCAAGTGTTCTCCACTATAAATGATATCCATTATACATGATGGCCTTATTGCTTCTAAAGATTTTAATAATTCTCTGGTTGTACCTCTAAATGCCTCCGGAGCATAAGTACATTCAGTAGAGAAATAATCTAGCTTTTTGTAATGAGCGTAAAGAACAATTTCTTTTTGATAAGTATACTTAAAAGGTTTTGACCTCTTTATTGGTGATCCAGTTGACTTGGTTAATATTGTACATGATTTTTCTAATCTTGCTGTATCACCTCTTAGTAAATTCATTAAAACAGTTTCTGCCATATCATCGGCATTATGCCCCGTCACTATATGATTTATGCCTAATTTTGCTGCTCCTCTATCCAAAGCTTGTCTTCTTAAAACTCCACAATATGTACAAGATGATCTTATACCAGCACAAGAAACTATTTCGTCCATTGACCAATTATATAAATCTTTATACGAAATGATTTCTAATGGCATTTCGTATTGTGCTTGATTTCTTTTGACTGTTGCTAATGAATCATCTCTATATCCTTTAATACCTTCATCAATTGAAAGTAACACCAACTTCAATCCATAATTGTAACGTTCGTTTAAACATTTCATTATTGATGCCAAAACAGTAGAATCTTTACCACCCGATGCCCCAATAGCAACGGTATCACCATATTCAAATAATTTTGCATCTGTGATGGTATTATGAATTTCAGTTTCAAAAACATTGTAAAAACATTCTTTACATAATTTTTGTAGATTTTTTGGTCTCTTCATGACTGCTTTACGACCATGACAAAGCTCACATAACGCTGTTACTTTTATCTTCTTATTGGGCAAAACCCTTTCTTCTGACATCGGAATAGTTATATGAGTAATATTCGTTCAACGAAGTATAATAACGTTAAAAATCTGTTTTGATTCTAAGCATATAAGATCAAGTTGAAAGAAAAGAAAAATTGTAGAAAAAAAAAAGAAATAATCATCGCGAAGCTTATCCACAATTTTTTCAAGTTTATCATTAAAGCTACTTTAGCTTTGATACGATTATAATAATATATTTTGATAAAAAAAGATATAACGAAGAGAATACCAGCGACTATGTATTGGTTGTTTATAAGCAAAATAGAAAAAAATGAAGGGGGGAAATACAAACTTAAATTGAGTTGACATACATTATTACATATAATAAAATAGTTAATTTATTACTCAATTAAGTTTGAATAAAAAGGCCATGCAATAATGAAAACAGTAATTTACAGAACAAACTAAGCATACATATGAATGAGTAGTTTTTTTTTTTGATTTTTTTTTGATAAGACTTTTTTTAATAATTTTAATGATGGGATTCTATTTGAATGTTGACTTCTTTCAAATTTTAATTTTAATTTTAATTAAAGGTTTGAAATTCATCATTATTCGAATTAACATTAGCATATCTAAATCTATTGTTGTCTTCTTGTAATAATTCTTTTTGTTCTTTTTGTTGTTCTTTTTGTTGTTGTTGCTGTTGTTGTTGATGAGATTGTTGTTTTCTACCATGACCATTTGAACCAGTCTTTTCATTCTTTTCAGTCAATAAACGAACCTTTTCATTCATAACAATAGCTAACTCTTGTAATTTAGTTCTTTGAGCTTCATCAGTAGCAAAATTAATGACGGATTTAGATTCATTGAATGAACCTTGAATATCACCAACTTCAATCATTTTTTCTAAGATTGATGAAACACTTTCATAAGTAATAGCAAAAGTTTTTGATAGTTTTTCAGCAGATAATTTTGTAAATACTGATTTATAAGTGAAGATATAAGTTCTCAAAGCTTCAATCTTTAATTGTTCTTTCAACATACTTAATAATTGATCATTATCTGGGAATAATTTCCAAATTTTGATAGATGATAATAATTCGTAAGCCTTTGACCAATTACCCTTTTGTAAATATTTTGATGCGTGAACTAAATGATCTTTAGTACTTTCAGGTGGTCCAGTGAAATATTGTCTGTCATGAAATTCCAATTTACTTTTGAATGATTTGATTGATGCTTTGCGCTTGGAGTCTTTTGAAGAGTTTGAAGCAGCTGCTAAAGCAGGGATTTCAATTAATAAACTTGAAGTCATAAAAACACATTCTAATAATTCTAAATTAATATGCATATGGAATGGTAATAATTTTTGTTTTTCAGAAGTGGTTGCTTGATTTGGGTATTTTGAACTAAAACCTTGACCCAATAATTCTTTTAATCTTTGCGAATTGGCAATTTCGTTTAAAGCTTGATGAGATTCTTCAATTTCACCTGATTTGAATGCACTTAAACCCAATTGAACTAATGCTCTATTGTACTGAACTTGTAATGAAGAATCAAGATGATGAATTGATGAGTAGATTTTAGAATCTAAGAATAAGTTTCTTGCAACTTCGTATTTATTATTAACAGAATTATAATAAATTGAGGCAAGTAAAGCTCTTTTCTCGTAAATTTGATTGACTTGTTCACTTAAAAATGAACATAAGCTATTGATAAGTTCACCGACTTCAATATTCTTTGAGCTGATACTTGAAACACCTTTGATATTTTTCCAAGCTTCAGTTTCATTAACTTTGATTAATTGGTCCGGTTTATAATAAATATGATCTAATCTTCTCAGAACAATTCTTGCTAATTGTTCACCATCAACGCTATTTCTGACTTCTTTAGGAGTTGTTAATTCAACATAGACTTGTGCTCTGACTATTAATGTATATAAGTCAGCTTCATCTTTCAATCTTTCAATGTATTCAATAGAGTGAGGATCAGTATTTTGTAAAGATTTTGTGAACTCATCGTCTAACCTTTCAATGTACGAAGTGATTGAACCGGAAATGACTTTAACACCGTTTTCGTTGGCAGTAGGTTCAACATCAATGTCATCGGTGGTATTACCTAATTCAGAAACTTGATATGTAGAAGCTATAGATTCCAATAATTCCAATAAAGCATTAGTATCACTTTGATTTTTCTTCCAGTGATCAATTGGCATGTCCGATTGATTTGAAGAAGCATCAAATCTTATGGATAATAATGTTTGATAGATTGAAATTAACTCGAAAGGTTTTGTAGATTGGGAATCACTTAACAAGCTTTCTAATTGAGAAATTTGTTCATATTTATCAATATTTTTCTTACCTCTAGTTTCAGAAATTTGTTTTAAAGTTGTGAAAACTGGACTTAAAACTTTGTTTGAGCCAGTGGTGTCAATGTCTTTAGACGAAGCAGTTGTAGATGGAGCAATTAAATGTTCCAAAGAGTCTTCAGTATCAAATAATTCAGCTTTAGATCTATATAAATCAATGTATGCTTGATATTCTTTGATTTGTTTTTTAACTCTTTGTTTTACAGTATTGAAAGCTCTGGATTGAGCAGCATTCATTTTTTTGGTTGACTCTTTTTCATTTATAGTAGCTTCGTTAGTGAAATCTTCTAAATCTGCTAACATTTTGAAATAAAAATTTGGGGTACCAAAATTTTGTTGTCCTGCTCTTATTAAGAAACGACCTAACTTATCAAACTCTGATAATATGGATGTGAAGTCATTAGTTCTTTTACTAATGTTGATAGCATCAACTGATGCTCTCATATCGTCAAGTGATTTATCCTTAGCAGATTTGACAACTTTTCTGCCTTCATCATCACTATCAGAATCAGAATCATCAGCACCTTTCTTGAAATTGCTCTTTAAAAAGTAAGCAGGTCCCTTTGGAGCATCAGAATCAGAATCCGAATCACTTGAATCATTATCGAATTCAGAATCTGATGAAAGTTCTTGACCTTCATCTTCAGAAGATGAAAGGAGTTCCTCTTCAGAGGCACTCAATAAATCTTCCTCTGACGAAGAAGAGTCAGAATTATAGCCTGATACGAAAAAACGAGACATCTTAATATGTTTATTCTTCTTTGAGATTGAAGGTATGCAGATGTGAAAGGCTTTATTGTGAAAAATTTCCAAATTTACTTAACCCTTTAAAGCTGTATTATTTTTTTCATTGTAAAGGAAAATCAAATTTTCCAACGAACGATGGTTTTGACAAAACCGCACAACCAAAAATTTGATCTGAACAATTTACGCTGTCATTCTCAAATTTACACATATGTACGGATTTGTGATTTGAGAAGAAATAGAATAGATAAACTTATAAATTAAACGTATGTATTATATATAGTGATCAATTGGAAGGGTGAAAGCTTTTAACCCTCAGGTATTTGAAAGCATTTTCTTTTTTTAGTGAAAACGTCGCTTCTTCACCTTCTCTATCATCATTTTCACTAGTTTTCTTTCGAACTGCATAAAACTTTAACCACTTAAGTTTATTGTGTTTATATATTCCCCCGAGAGGTTTGATTTCGAAATGATAATGGAATGTGTAATACGGTGCCGAGCCTTCATCAACTTTAACGTGTACCTCGTTGTTGAGTGAAAGTGTCCATTTGCCATGATATATGCTATGTCCTTTGTCCTTATCTCGAGGTTGATTTGCAACATTTTTCAACTCGTGATTTAAATTATCACGAACACTCTTCAGAGAATTATATTTCAGTAAGTATGGTATTACTTTGTTTGGTTCAAGCGTCGAGAGTACTTTGACACATGTTCCATCTGGATAAAATCTCAAATATCTATAGTAGGTTATGGTCCGTACTGGGTTGGACCAACTATTAGAAAATTCAGCCTTACCACCTTCACTATAATAGTTGATCACACTTATATAACACCCGTGAAATTTAAGGAACGGCCTATTATGTATCATATACTTCCAAGACATATTATATTGCGGGACAATCTGTAATTGATCTAATGGTATGGGTAAAGATAATTTGACCAATTTGACATCATTTCCTGTCGTTTGGTTATTTTCGAGATAAAGTTGATTTTCATAATAATTTTGATTGGGATATATCAAATAACATAATTTCCTCCACATGTTCGTTGAACCCAAACCCAAGTATGCATTCTTTTTACATGTTATCGAAAAGTTAAACCACGCTTCAGGACTAGTTATCAATAGTATTTCCAATATGTATATCCATATGTCATTAGTAAGATGCATAAGAGGGGACACTGGTTCAATGTCAATGTGCCCATTGAGTTCATCGTCCATGCCTAGTTTCTCGAACTTGATTGTCATTTTATCTTCGTTGGTAAAAGTATCAGCATCATTTGGATCTGGAGCCTGTGCTTCAGTATGTGAGAACGATTCTAGTAATTGATCCACATTTATTTGTTTTACTTTTTCTTCATCAACCTTCTGTGTCGTATTTTTACCACCTTCTTCTTTTAGTTGATTCACATGATGCGGAAGCTTCTTCTTTCTATATAGAAAATCAACCTGATCGTTCAATTTGAATGCTTCTCTGTATAATTTAACCGCATCAGACATCAGTCCGTGCGCTTCCTTTTCAATTGCTCGTTCGAATATCTCAATAGCTTCATTGTCTCGATCAGTCAAGCAAGGTTCCTGAGAAGGGAATTCCCCGGTAGCATCATAGTTATTTACCCTAGTGCTTCCACTCATATCAAATAAGTGGATCCGGTGATCGATGGAATAATGATGGGCTATTGGCTTTGCTTTCAAAGTGTCTTTGAATAAATCGAATCGCTTACAAAAGCTATATTCACACTACATGCAGGATATAAATTTGGAACCATTTTTGAAGACAAAGTTGATCTAATCCTTATTTTTCAGTAACAAAGAGAAAGAAAAAAGTTAAAACAGTGAATATATCAATTCAAATTAGGGAAAGTAAGCTTTTACTTGAAATACACAGTAGTTAAAATAGCAGTGTTACAGAATCAAAGCGATAGTTCACAGTGATTTGAGAACAAAAGGTGCAAAAAGTACACTTAGTTATTTCAAATATATTATACGTGAATTTGTTTTTAGGAGCTTTCATGGACTAAACGCAGCACCATTGAAACCTTACGGAAAGCAACATATTCTTGATATATGTCATCACAGAAGTAAGAGGTGATGGATAAGCTGCTCGTGTTTCTATTACGATACGTTATCAAAATGAATTCTTGATATGTCACCTTATTGCCTTTAGTCTAGCATTTGTAACATCTTGGAGCTGTGATATAATGGTTTAATTATGTTGCTTCCCAGAAAAGAAACATAATTGTATCAGCTTAGGTTTCCTTCAACATGTATAATTGAAAATGAATTTATATAGCTTTCAACCAAGCAAATCATCCAAGAAGTCTTGGTCTGTGGAACTTGGGCCATCACCTTGCTTAAAATCATGACAGATATTTTTCTTATCAGCTTGACTTTGATTTCCGAGGCTTATTTGATTAAAGAGGTCATCTATATCTGTGACTTGTGAATTATCAGGCTCTTCATTATGTAGATTACCTTTAAAATTATCCCCTAATAACAAGTCTATATCGCTTTCGATGTCTTTATCCGTAATTTTCTGAGGTTCATTATGATTCGCCAACAATCGAGTGTTCAATCGTTCCATCTGCTCGAGGTCATTGTCATTGAAATTATTAATTTCTATTACCCTACTTTTAGAGCTTTTACTTGAATCCTTATCAAACTTCTTTCTAATTTGGTTGTATAAATTGTGTTGATGTATCTTGGCAGCTCTCTCCTTATTTTCTTGCACTTCAGTATCAGTGAATTTTCTTATATGATCGAAGCCTTTCTTGCTTTTATCTGATGGGCTCGTTAAATTTGAGTCACCAATTCTAAATCCATTTAATTCATGTGGCCTGATCTGGTCGATATTTCTTTCCTGTTTTTTTTTGTTATAGAGACTGTTGTAATCATTTCCCTCTGACTTAATTGTATTGGTATAATCGTCTATACCATATTCTTCTAGTAAATTGTCAGATACTCTGGCTTTGAGAATTTTTCTATTTTTTATGGACTTAGAATTGTCTTTAGCTATTAAATCTTGGATATTTATTTGCTCCAGTTCAGAATTAATTATATCCTTTTCTCTATTCTCTTTTGAGCCTAGATAAATTCCGTCGATTTCTTCGTGCGATACCTCTGTATCTGATTGTTCGTTGACTGATTCATTTACTGATTGTTGTCTTTGGGCTAGATCAATTAAAATTTGATTTTTTATCTTTCGTTTTTGGTCTTTAGTGAGTTTATCCTCTCCCAATTGAGGATAGAAATCATTTATAAACGCATCGTCTTCTTCTGAATCCCAATCTTCACTATCGCTGTCCTCGAGCACGATGTTTGAGTGTAATGATTTAGTTGGCTCTGCTTTTTTAGAGCTCCACTTTCGATTTGGTGTTTTGGCTGATTGTGACTCATTAGTTTTAAGCAATCCATGTTTCTTCAAATACTTTATTTTGGCTTTTTTGTCCCATTTAGATTTGTTTAATACCATTATTTTGCAATGCTGAATTCAGTAGATTGTCATGTCCTGCAAAAGTCAAAAATTCATTCATAATCTTTAACAGAAAAAAAAAATGCGTCGAAACCGTCAAAGCTTGTGTTACTGTAAACGAATATTTCAGATTAAACAAGTCTGGTTTTGAATATCACGAATCCAGATAGCAGTCAATACAGTATGTCAGGAAATCCCCCTAAAAACATTCAAGACTTATTGAAGCTCTTGTCAATGGGTGAACAATTGACCGATTCTCAAAAGAAAGAAATGAAAGACTATAAATTTTGGAAGACTCAACCAGTTCCAAGTTTAAATGAAAAAATTGATTCTGAAGGTCCTATTGATCAAACGAAGACTCCTGATGATATCCCAGACTCACCACTACCATTATTGAAAGATTTCAATTGGAGTACCGTGGATATCGAAGATTCTGAACAATTAGAAGAAGTTTATCAACTCTTATATGAACATTATGTTGAGGATCAAGACGAAACTTTTAGATTTAAATACTCTCATGATTTTTTTAAGTGGGCTTTAAAGCCTCCCGGATGGCGTAAAGATTGGCATGTCGGTGTTCGTGTCAAAGATACTGGCAAATTGGTTGCATTTATTTCTGCAATTCCTGTTACTTTAAAATTAACAAAGTCAGAGAAGTCAATTCCAAGTGTTGAAATCAACTTTTTATGTGTTCATAAAAAATTAAGAAGTAAGAGATTAACTCCAGTTCTAATCAAAGAAATAACAAGAAGAGTTAACAAGCAGGATATTTGGCAGGCCCTTTTCACTGCTGGTATTGTATTACCTTCGCCAATATCGACTTGTCGTTATACCCATCGTCCGATTAATTGGTCGAAACTTTATGATGTTGGGTTCTCACATTTGCCAAATAATCAAACAAAAGCAGGCATGGTTGCAAACTATGCATTACCTAATGCCACAAGAAGTAAAGGTTTACGTCTCATAAAACCAAAAGATATAGATCAAGTTTTTGACCTATTGACTAAGTTCCAGGAAAAATTTGATTTGATTCAAGTGTTCGAAAAGGACGAGTTAGCACATTGGCTTTTAGGTGGTAAGAAAACAGAAGAAACTCATTCAGAAATCATCAAAACTTATGTGGTAGAAAATGAAGATGGTAAAATTACTGACTTTTTCTCATATTATTTATTACCTTTCACTGTTTTGAATAATTCTACTTATAATGATTTGGGTATTGCCTACTTGTACTATTATGCATCCGATTCAGCTTTTGGTGATGATGTTGATGCCTACAAGAAGAGATTAAATTCATTAATTACTGATGCTCTTATAACTTCGAAGCAGTATGGAGTTGACGTATTCAATGCGTTAACTACCCAAGACAATCCTTATTTCATTAAAGAATCCAAATTTGGAAGTGGAGATGGATTTTTGAACTATTATTTATTCAATTATAAGACTTGGCCAATACATGGAGGAATCGATTCTCAAACCAAAGAGTTAGTTAATGATAAGACCAGTGGTCTAGGTGTTGTCCTATTTTAGTTATTATTCTACTATTTACATATATATATAACTCGTATAGAAAAGTTACCTACTTACTCACATATATAATGCAAACTGAACGGAGTACTCTAAATCTGCAAAAATATATCTGCCTTTGAACGAGCTGTAACAATCAAAAAAAAAAAAAAAAAATTTATAAAAAAAAATAATTTTTTTCTAATGCAGCCCATCTCAAATTTGAAAATATCAAGCAGTAATCAATACTTACTTTTTCAACAATACATTACCAACGTACATCCCTATAAATATGATTTCATCAAGTTGTTGGGTTCCAAGGGGGTTTGCCTCTGAATTTCCTGAAAAGTATGAATTAGATGACGCAGAAATGGACAGAATCAATGCTATGGCTAAACTTGAATTAAATGATGCCAAAGAAGACTTAGCCAACGCAGAAGCTGGAGCTGATGACGATGAAAATGATGACGATGATGAAAAAGCTGATGAAAAACCAATTCAATTAAAAGAACAACTCGAAGTTGATGACGATTTGAAAGAATATGATTTAGAACATTATGACGATGATGATGAAAAAGAAGGTGAGGCTATCACAATGTTTCCAGGTTTAGCGAAAAGTGACGCCAAATTTCATCAAGACGATGGTGAAAATGAAGCTTATTTGAGTTTGCCTAACGAAACTGATTTAACAGAAGAAAAAGAAGAATCACAAATATATCCAACTGATAATTTAGTTTTAGCGACTAGAACTGAAGATGACATATCTTATTTAGACGTATACGTTTACGACGATGGTGCAGGTGCTCCAGAAGGTGCTAATGAAGAAGAAGAAGACAAGCTCGACGAAGATGTTGCTAAAGGTTTAATAAGAGGTTCTAATCTATATGTTCATCATGATTTAATGTTACCTTCTTTTCCATTATGTGTTGAATGGATCAATTATAAGCCTGGTCAAACTAATATTGAAGAGGGTAACGATAATATAGGAAATTTCGCAGCTGTTGGTACATTCGATCCACAAATTGAAATTTGGAACTTGGATTGTATCGACAAAGCATTTCCAGATTTGATATTAGGAGAACCACAACAAAATTCTTTTAATGGATTAAGTAAAAACAAAAAGAAAAAGAAGAAGTCAAAAACTGTTTCAACTCACCATACGGATGCCGTTTTATCATTAACCCATAATAGAACACATAGAAACGTCTTAGCGTCAACTTCAGCCGATAAAACAGTTAAATTATGGGATTTAAATAATGGTACAGCTGTCAGATCATTAAACACAATTCATAATAACAAAACCGTGTCATCATCTCAATGGCATTCACAAGAAGCTTCCATTCTTTTAACCGGTGGTTATGATGGTACTTGTGGTTTAACAGATGTGAGAATTTCCGATTCAAATCAAATGACAAAGAATTATAAAGTCAGTGCTGGTGAAGAAATTGAAAACGTTAAGTGGGGTCATAATTCAGCTCCAGAAATCTTTTATGCTGGTACCGATAATGGTAATGTTTACTGTTTTGATGTCAGATCTACCGATAAGCCAGTATGGACTTTACATGCACATGATGCAGGTATTTCATCATTAGATGTCAATGCTCATATACCAGGTATGATTACAACCTCTGCTATGAATGAAAAAACCGTTAAATTATGGAAATGTCCAATTTCAAGTAAAAATGGTCCATCAATGGTTTTATCCCGTGATTTTGGTGTTGGTAATGTTTTATCATCATCATTCGCAGGAGACATTGAAGTCGCTGGTAATGTTACTGTGGGTGGTGTTAGTGGTTCATTAAAATTATGGGATGCTTTTTCAAATAGATCAGTTCGTAGTTCATTCCGTGATGAGTTGAGAGATTTACAAAAAAGCGCAAGAGAATATGCCAAGCAACAAGGTAGAGCTTCAAGGATTGCAAGGAAATATCAAAGTGACCAACATAATGAAAACATTTTGACTGTTGAAGCCGGTAGCTTGGAAGACGATTCCGAATCCGATGGTGAAGATTATAATAACGATATGGAAGAAGATAACGAAGAAGATGTTTAGATACTTTTATATATAGTTTTGTACATTATTTTGACAATTCAAGTCATATATCATTTTAATAAAATTGCATTTTTGAATTTATTCTATCTATGACTACCCTTCCAAGATTTAGAAGATATTTCAATATCATTTTAGATCTACTTAATTCTGTCAATGACTAAAAATATTCAAATATGAGCGACTCACAACAATGGTCCCGTGTTCTTTTTCCTGATATCGTAGTAAGAAATAGTCAAGACAACGAGGAGATAAGATAGTTATTCAAAGCATAATTCAAGATTTATATATGCAAATGTAGATTAAAAGGGCTATGTGTTCAAAGACTTTAGTTAGATGTATATTTATGTAGTGGTATAAACGTGTATATACAATTGATTATATTTTTCTTTGGTAGTAGTTCTTGAATGAAGTCCAAGGTAATCTCCATTCTTTTTGTTGCAATTTTGGGTGAAATATGTCGAAATCGTATTTTTCTAACTTTTTCAAGTATAAGGTTGTAGGAATACCCACCATGAACGGAGTGAATACAACATCTGGTAAAGATTTTCTCCATTTCTTAAAATGCAGCTGTATTAACTTATCATTCTTATTTTGTCTAACAACATCTTGGATATCTCCCCTAACACTGCTTAGTTTTTGCCTAGCTGACAACAAGTGATCATTTGCAGTAATTGCGGTCTCGAAAACAACATTTTTTATTTTTTCTTTAACCTCTTTCACGTCTGCTTCATCTTTTAAATGACCTTGGGTTATTCTTAACACAGATTCTTGTGATAAGTCAAATTTAGTCATTAGATCTATCGGTAATGTAACTTGATTTCTAGTCGTGGAATAATAGTTAAGTCCTAATATCATAGCTCCAACCGCTGTTGCTTGTCCAATATGGGCGGCAATATCACTTACTTGTGATTGCAACGAGCCTGAGTGTTCCAATAAACTAATAGTTGATGGACTTATAGATGGTGATAACAACAATCCTTGAGTTAAGTAATTTAGTTGAGAGTATGTTCCCTCTCCATAAGAACAAATATCTTCCACAGTCCCAAACTGTTTACTTTTTAAAAAATGTCTTCTGGTTTGTAAAAATTGATGGAAGTAACTTATGTCAAGATTTAAATCATTCCTGAGTGCATCTCTTAATAAAATTGCAATTGGTTCACCAACATTTTTATTAGATTCAGGAGATGTGAATATTTTAGATAATGTATCACTCCAAAATTTAAACTTTATATCAGATGTTGATATGCCCATTGAACTCGATAATTGATTTGATGCTTTTGATGCAATTGATGATTTATTATCACCTCCGTCATTAATTTTATTTATCTCCAAGTTGAATGCTCTGATCGCCAAGAATGCATTTCTAGCCGGCTCTGGAATATATTGAGCTAATATATAGGATGATCTGTCATTTTGTTCTAATGATGCATTTATGCTTTCAACTGCACTATGTACTTGATGTTGATATTGTGGCGTTGAGTACGTTCGTATAAATAATCTGGTTGACCGTTTCGAGGCTTGGGCGATGTAATTTGACAGTAGCAACATATTGTATGATCCTTTTTTTAAGCAGATGTAGATAAAGGGTTGTTTGAGTTATCTCGAATAGTTGCTGATATAAAATCGCAAGTAGAATTGTAATAATGAAAAAAAAAAAAAAAATTAAATTGAAAAGGATGCCAAAAAAATAGTGTAAAAGTATAAAGTTTTATTAGGCATTTATCATGAAGGTTGAGTTAGTTAGACCTTGCGCATATTTGGATATATCCAAAGGCGACCAGCGACTTGGAAGAATAGTTTTTGAGCTCTATGATGATTTAGCTCCGAAAGCACTGGAGAACTTTCTATCATTATGCAAGGGCTTCGATAATTTATCGTATAAGAATAATTACTTTCACAGAGTTATCAAAAACTTCATGATTCAAGCTGGTGACTTAAGCAATGGACTTTATGATAGTGAGGAGTACCCACACGAAAACATAGGTAAAGGTGGTAGATCAATATATAATGATTCAACGTTTGAAGATGAAAATTTATCTGAAACCTTGAACGAACCTTTCAAATTATGTATGGCAAACAGTGGTCCCAATACGAATAAATCACAATTCTTCATAACCACATATCCTCAGTCTCATTTGGATGGCAAACATACTGTTTTCGGTAAAGTTATACACGGAAAGTCTATTATAAGGGAAATTGAATCAGTTGATACCAATGGAAATAATGTTCCAATAATGTCAGAAAGAATACTTATAGAAAATTGTGGTGAATGGATCCAAGGCGATCCATTGCCAAACAGTAATGCCAGCTATGACCAAATAGGTGGAGATATATTCGAAGAATATCCTGATGATGATTTAAACATCGATAAAGAATCATCAGAATCGGTATATAATGCATCCACTAAAATCAAAGAAAGCGGTGGACTCCTATTTAAGAATGGTGAAAAACAGCAAGCATTTTTTAAATATAAGAAATGTTTGAGATATGTCATGGAATACTTCCCGGATCCTGATCAAGAACCTGACTGGTTCAATAAATATCTGGACTTGAAAAAAAAGTTATATCTAAACTTATCCATTGTTTGTCTACAATTGAAGAATTTCAAAAAATGTATTGACTATTGTAGTTATCTAATTGAAATGGATGGAAAGCTAATAAATAGTCAAGACTTGGCTAAAGCTTATTATAGAAAAGGCAGTGCGCAAACTGAATTGAAGCAGTATAAAGAATCTCTTCAAAACTTATTGAAAGCACAAAAGCTATTGCCTAATGACAACGTTATTTCAAGGGACGTCACGAAGTGTGAACAATTGATCGATCAACAAAAAAAGAATGAAAAAGCAAAATATTCAAAATTTTTTAGTTAATAATACAACTCGATATTAATAAATATACATAGAACTAAATTTATAAAAAAATGGGTATCAAAATTTAAATAACTTCCTTCAAACTGTATGAAAAGAATCTAGAGCTTAAACGTGGGGAATAAATTCGTAAGTAATGTAGATGAAGTATTGCCTTTACATTTGGTATTATTCAAGAAAAGTGTAATTACAGGTTTGAATTAGGATTACCTGCATCGGCATTATCAACATTTTCCAGATTGCTTTGTTCAGTTTGATTTTCTGTATTTCGACTTTGATGTGAATCATCATCTGAACTATCAACTAAACTTCTCAAATTGAGAAAATCTAATATGTTTTCGTCTGTATCATTTGCGACTTGAGAATTTCTGTCACCAGAAATAGTTTCGACCCCATTTGCAGTTCTTCTGCTTGCAACATAAGTCGGGAAAAAAAGATTTTCGTTCAGATTTGCAGCTCCATCTGAATTTGAATTTTCATTATTATTATCGTTCCTTCCTAATGTAGAATTACTATGATTAGCATTTGCTGAGCGAGTCCTATTGAATCGGAACGGATCAATTATACGAACATTTCGTCTATGATTTGCATTTGGATCAATTACGTGAATATGTGGTATACGATTGAGGTAAGGTAGGGGTTCTGAACTTTCATTTGTTCTTACTCCTGATTGTCTCCTTGATAATAATTGTGTGAGTATTGATCTAGCATGATCTTGAGGTGAGTTTGAGTTATTCTCTGGGGTGTTGGTATTAGTAGCATCAGCATTTGTTGAGTTATCATCACTACTGTTATCAATATTATTGCGGCTGTTATTGTTACTAGGATCATGATTATTGTTACTAGAACTGTTATCATTATTAGTGGTTGAAATGTTATCATTGTTATTACGACCAACATGATCCAAAATACTCGAAAAGCCGCCTAAAAGAGTGTAAGTTGGAAACGAGTTATTGTCGGTTCCTTCATTTCTATTCCCCCCAATATTTGCCTCAACGGCGGCGGAATTTGAACTTGAAGCATCACCTGAATTTGAAACATCACCTAAATTTGAATCTGCATTCAGTGATGAAGAATTTGGGGTGTTTCTATGATTCGTAGGCGATTGAACATTCAAGTTGGCTGGTTCCTCATTTTCAGCACACGATTGTCTGCACAAAGGACAAGTCGTATGACTTTTTAGCCATTCAAATAAACATGACTTACCAAAGATATGACCACAAGGCATTTTTACAGGTACATGAGCAAAGCTGCCAGTGAATTCTGACAAATACTTTTTTCGCCTTTCAGATGGTGGACCAGTATTGGGCCCAGTTGTAGTTGAAGTTGAAGTTGGAGTGGAACCTACATTTTCATTAGAATCAGTATTTGGATGAGAGTCCGTGTTTGACTGAGAGCCGGTGTTTGTATGAGAGTCGGTGTTTGTATGTGAGTCATTATTTGGATAGGAATCAGCAAGTACTGACAGTTGGTCATTGAGTTTTCTTTTCTTATGTGAAGAAGTTTCGGAGCTATAGTCGAGGGATGTTGAACACTTATGCTTGGATGACGATTTCAAGATATGAAAAGTCTCAAAACAAATTGAACATTCATTGACGTCAACTGACTCGAGATTTCTTTCGATTGGAAATGAATTAAACTTATCAATGGTTATACCCTTCTTTTTATGTAATTGAGTGATAGATGAAAACGCCATTTGTGTTGCTAATCTCACAAAATCTTGTATAGTCGAGAGATCACGATTATAAGCGGTATCCGGTAAAGAAATGACCAACGAACCGGTACTATTGGGATGACTTGGATCATCCTCATTGGAAAATAAGTAGTTAACGGTAATCATTATTGAGCGGTTATTATTTAAATCAGAGGTTGCAGAAGTTGGGATTGGAGTACCATCGGAATTAACAAACGCATTTGTTGGATTATTGATTCTATCGACTAAAGTTCTTGTACCTGAAGAGTCATCATTAGTTCCATTATCTCTATTATCAACATCATAATTTGGTCTTTCTGATCTATTACGATTCATTATGGTGTCTATAAATCTGTTGAAGAAACTTGATTCTCGGTGATTACTCAAAGAGCTTGTATTGGAAGTAGAGGAAGTTGTAGGTAAATCAGGTGAATTTTGTGAGCCGTTATCATTATTCGGCCTGGTCACACTGACATCGTTGGTTTCATTTCTTTCGTCGTTATTGCTGTCATTATTATCATTATTAGTATTAGTAGAATTGGCTGTGTTCATATCAGAACTTGAATCAGTCGGATCTCGGGTATGGTTATTGTCAGATCTAAACATAAGTTAGTAATAGTGATAATAGAAGAAGATCTCAGTACACTACTGAATAGTTCAGTGAATTAGGAGAACCCAAAAAAGTCGATTGAACATACCTATTCATGGCTGCTTAATAAGCACAAAATTGAAAAGGACAATCTCGTGTAAGTGATCCTTTGAAAGGGTAAGCGAGAAGAAATCTTGACAACAACAATTAAAGAGTAGTTGAAATGTTGTTTTATTTGATCTACGTATGACTTAGAATATTAATGGAGTTAGGAAATGAGTGAAGTGAAGGTTTGACAGGGTGAAGCGGTTTGATCTTTTGTAAGCGTTTCACGTATTATGATACAAGACGAGATCTCAAAAGGACTTTTTGTTTGTGTGTGAAACACAATTGAAACTTACCTGGACATAAATGGACTTACAAACGTTATAATCAAAGTAACGATGAAACATTTAAATATGACATTCGTATGGCCTAGCAACTTTGTTTTCAATGTAATTGCTTATTTGCGATACATGTATTTTATGCAATTCGAATTAGATTTTGAGCTATACAATCTATACAATTATAATCAATGAACAGGATAATAACCCGAACATGAGGATCAGTATATTTAAATGTGATAATACAGAGTAAGCGCTTGATTTTGAGTTACTTGAGTCGGAGCCTGAGTCGGAGCCTGAGTCAGAACCTGAGTCAGAACCTGAATTTGAACTTGAACCATCTTGACTCTCAGTATCAGAAGTTGCAGTGGAACCAGTTTTGTAAGAAGCAGTCTTAGTGGCCGCCCCTTCACTTGCTGAGCCGACCAGGGTTGATGAGTAACCAGCAGCTGTGACTGCATTTGGAATGGACGATTTAATAACAGTGATGTCTTCATCGTTTGTATATTTAGCTTGAGCTAATGAGATTTCACGATCTTCCAAATCAAAAACAACGTAGGCACTTCTTAAGAAATTATCGCCGAGTAATATGTAACTACCACTTTGTTCCATGATACCAAGAATACATTTACTACTATAACTTACTATCATGTTTGTTAAAGGAACTTCAATTAATGCACCACTGAAGTCAAATGTCATTTTAGCTGAGTCATCATCAACACAATCAACAACATATGCACCAATTGAACTTGAATATTTACCACCAAGTGTAGTACCAACTTTCTTCAATAATGCGCTTGGAAAGTATGATAATGTAGATCCAGTATCTAACAAAGCACTATACAGATTTGAAGTGATTGTGATATCACTTGAATCATTATAGTAAATATTGTCAACAACAATCTCAGTTCTGATTGCTTCATCATAACCATAACTTTGCAAAGTATTCACAATTGGAACGGTAGTTAAATCACCCGAATACTTAGCTGAATCGACAGCACCAAACAAGATTGTACCAGACTTTGAATCGCTATTACCTAAATAAACTGAGTATGCATTTTTGTTTATAATTCCCTCATTTTTCATTTTCAATGGTAAATTTTCATACTGATAATCACCACCTGAACTTGATGAATATGTTGTCTCTAATCCAGATAATCCAATACCCAAAACACCTACATTTGAATCCGTTTCATTAACAAGTGCAAAACTAAGACTTTTAATGGTTGTTGAATTACCAAGTTCGACAGAATCATGGCCCCAAACACCTTTTGCTGAAGTGCCATCACCATATGAGATACTAAAAGAGCTGGCAGAGCTATTAAGCTTGAAAGAGCTTGAATCCGAAGTTGAAAAAGATCCGTATTGGGTACATGTGTTCGTAGCTGTTGAATCAGAGGTAGAAGTACCAGAATCACCACCACCGATTACACCACCAATTCCACTATCACCACTATCAGAATCACCATCACTATTAGAAGCAGTCAGAGTAGATTCACTTATTATTATAGTAGAAGTTTCCGAATCGCCACAAAACAAGAGACAGTCTTTATTAGCAATGTCGTGTTCTTTATTAGCGATATCAGCAACATTTATTTCACCATTATGATCAACTCTACTATCTATGTGTATATTTCTTTTTCTTTTCGTACTGGACGAGGAGCTAGCTGCGTTACATGTCAAGTCAGAAGACATAATCCATAAATCAGAAGATCCCGTATCAACCAATACTGACACCTCTTCTTCTTGAGAACCAAATTTTAGAGTTGCCATATAAAAACTTTTGGCATTCTTAACTTCTAACTCATGAATGCCATCACTATCGGATCTTTTTCGGACGTATGGTTCATTGTGTATTGACATATCGTGAATACTGTTACCCCTATGAATGTCAAAATCGAGCTTAAAAAGACCACTTTCATTATTAGATGACTCGTCATCGTGATTGTCGGTATTGCGATTTATCAAGGTGGACAGAGCCAGGGAAGCAAGGGAAGTAGCAACAGTGATGAGCTGTAGCAAACGCATATGTATGTTTTAGTTGGGATTTATGCTATGTAGTAAAAGACGAAGGAGAAGAAGGGGAGTAGATAGACTTCTATTTATAAAGTTTCATGCTTATTCGTTTAGTCTTTTGAAGGTTTTGATGCAGCACTGCCATTCCAAGAAAAGAGAAACCGGACTGCACACAGCTGATCATTTGCTGCTAATTAGCGCATACAATAAATAATTTTTTTTGATATATATTTAGCTGGAAATACTGACTATATACCCTCGAATGAATAACTTCAAGTCAGCAGTAATTTGGTGATGAGTGATGTAATTCTCGAGCAGTATGATATGCGATAAGAAATGGTTGGATGGGCACTCAAAATGTAGTGATATCGGTTAGGGGAGTGCTGGATAATTGAAAAATGTAAAAGAACAGTGTGTCACGCAAGAAATGTCACCTTTGGTATGAACCTGATACATATACACATCCACAGCATTCAAACGATGAATATATAGCATATAAAATTCTGATCGTGCTTATGTTGTCACTGATAATTAAGTATCAACAAGTTACTGATTCATTCATGGCGACTGAGACCGGATACAATTATATGATGAATTCGTGATTCAGGGTTTAAAGCTGATTAGATGAATCAAATGTGAATATGAAGCTCAAAGACGATGAGCATCCCGAGAAAGTTTCCTGCTTCGTCCTTACTGATTCAAAACATGTCTTGTGTATGTGATTTGCGTCAGAAGTCACTGTTTACTCTTTAATGTTGGCATCTACAACTTCATCAACATACATTTCAATAGTCTCAGTAGTTAATTTTAATCCATAAATTTTGTCCACATGATCATGAATCAAATTCATATCAAACAGTAAATGTTTGTTTATGATTATATTTGAATCGACTGAAGCAGACTTCAAATAAGCAAACAACTCCCAAATTTTATCAGAGTAGACGTAAAAATTTTCGGAAGACCCAAAATTTGTTTCAGTCAAGAAAACCCAGTTTTCTTTTTTTGAAGTACACTTCAAAAAATCGATAAAGTTAGCGCAATTTTCAAATTTCACTGCATTCCTATCTTCATTCAAATACTTGCTTATTTCAGAGCATAAGTTAAGTGTCTTCTTAAAAAGTGGTGTTTGATTAATCTCAACATCTTCACGATTATGATGATATTCGTTCTCAATGATTTTTTTGTTCTTGCATATATCTGTTGAGCCACCATAATTTGCACTACTAAATTTATCGATTGTCTTTTCGAAACTAGATTTGACCTTACTATAAATAAAGGCCAAGTCAATTTTTTTTGTTTTTTGATTATCTTTATTATCAGTATCATTTATGAATTGACTCAATATTAATAAGAATACACCTTGTGATACCAAACATTCATAATAAACAATAATATAGTAGTAATTGAATTCTTTGTAAATTATTTTAAATAAATTTACATTCTTGTCTCTCTCGATTAAAAGTTCATCAACAGCATGAAGGCAATTGAATAAAACCAAAATCGAAGTTAGATATGAAGCAAATCGTAAACTAGCAAAATAAGTTGATTCTAGCCTTATAAAACTTAACCATCTAACAAATAGTTTTAGTACATGTTGAAGCTCAATTATCATTTCAATATCTTTCAAATTAATATTCACTTCCAGCTCTGAAGCTGATAGTTTTTTTTCTAAACTTGGTAGCCTTTCCATAATTAAATCTCCAACTTCTTTGTATAAAAACAAATATGATCTAATTATTTCTCTGACCAGCTTTAAAGCTTCAAATCTTTTATAATATAATGACCAGATTTGAATTTCAAAGTAAAGTAAAGATTTCGATACATTCTGTGGTAAAAAATATTTTGTGCCATAAACTACTGAGATTGTTTTTCTCAGAGGTAATGTTGTATTACTGTATTGATCCGAAGTCAACAATGTACCCTTTTTTTGGAAAAAGGGGGTTTTTAATTCGGCTATTCTCAACTGAAACCATAATTTGTTAAATACTTTAAACAGCTCGCTCACTTCATTAAGTTCACGTTCTCTTCCGGGCTCAAGAGTTTGTGAACTTGAAGATTTCATAATTTTTTGGTCATCAATTTCATCATCTTTATCTTCAATCAATGACATTATGTTTTCATTAAATGAAATACAGGTTAGCAATTTGTTAAATTCAAGGCTGTTTTCAATGTTTAAAGTTGTTAAATGGTAGTAAGTCTTCATCACGAGATATGATACAGTTAAATATACAAAATCATTTAATTTGTCAAACCTTGTGACAAAATCTTTTAAAATGCTACCAAGCTCAAACCATTTTGTTCTTAGTTCTTGGGCACTATGCATACCTAAATTAACAAGTATTAACTCGTTCTCATTAACGAGTAATGAACCGGTTGCAAGGATGAAGAAACCCAAACTAGCATCTCTCAACAAAGACATGTTTATATTTAAATCAAGATCGCTATTAAAGTCATTAATGACTTCCATAAATTGTTTGAATCGAATAAATAATCTTTCAGTATCAATCAATTCCTCGTACATATCAACCTGTAAATGAAAATTGTATTCAAACAATCTTATAATTACATTGTTATGTACTGGTAAATAGTTTTTGAAATGAATAAACCTTTCAAACTCGTTGCTCTTTAAAGTGAGATTAGTTTTTTCATCTAATGCATCTTGATCTTTTAATATTTCACACTCATGTATATTTATATCATCGCTTTGTTTATGCAATTTGAGTTCCCGGTCGGGTGGTGATAGTCTAGATGCATTGGGTAAGTAATTGGAATGCTCTTTAGTTCTCATAGTATACGAAGGTGAAAGGACTCCATTTAATTTTGGTTTTGGTTCTTGTGGATTTGATTGTGATTGATTTATCGACGGTAGGGAAACATTGCCTGTAACGAAATCATTGCTTATATGCGAATTTACTGGCAGTTTATTGAGAGATGAATTATTTGAAGGTTCGATATTACCATTTGGATGACGATTTGGTCCATTGGAGCCAAGCTGTCCGGAAATTGGACCCTGCATAACGATTTCACCTGGTGCAAACATACCACCAGGGGCGCCCCGAGGAGACCCCGAAGCATTCACATGTCCATAAGCATAAGGGGATGAGTTGAAGATACGATGATCAGGTTGATTATTTGAGCTTTCGGCTCTTACACGTGAAAAATCTTGCTGATGGTAAGGATGAGGGCTAAATTGGCTATATGATTGAGAAATATGTTGAGGTAATGGCTGAAGAGTTTGATGTGGTATTATTTGCGGCATTGGTTGCGGTACCTGATGTAGAATTTGTTGTGGTGCTGGGGGTGGATTGTGAGGTGATATTTGATGCATATGCGGATGATTATTGTGTGGTATCGGTTGTGGTATTGGTTGTGGTATTGGTTGGGGTATTGGCCGATTATATTGATATTGGTGGTTTGGATATTGTAATTGCTGAGGTGCTTTTATGATTGTGTCTGGATGGTATATTTGTTGTGAAGGATGAGCGTAAGGTGATGGGATTTGTTGATGCTGGTAAAAGTGCTGTGATTGAGCCTGATGCTGTTCATTATTACTTTGAAATTGATTTAATAGCTGGTTTTTCTTTCTAGTGGATCTTGATTTTCTTAGCATAATTTTATTTAGTTCTTCCTCTGAAGGTGGTTGAGGAGGGTCTAATAAACACTTATTGGCCTTCTTAAATTTGAGGCAGGAAGTGCAAGGTATTTTTAAATCACATTTGATCTTTAGATTTTTACACTGGCCACAGCTATATGAGCGTCTTTGTCTTTTTGGTCTCATTGATGACATTGATGAGTTTGTTGGCAAAAGTGAGCCATTTTGATCTAATGGTGGTACTTTTGATGACGGTTGAGATAAATTTGTATCATAGTATGCATTGGAAGTGCTATTTGCATTAATATAATTATGACGATGACTGGATTCATTGAAATTACCACTATTCATCTTCAAATCTATACATTTATTTTGTATATTAGGTCTTAAATTGTTCCTTCTCTTTTTCTTTGTTTTCCCTCTTTAACAATACGATGACTCAAGACCTCAACTTATAATACATAATAGAACTCTAATCTCTATAGAAAGCGGGACGTGATGGTGTAGTGCTTGTACTTCTAAAATGTTGTTAATTACGATCAAATCTGCAAGAAACCTTAAAAGAGAATATAAAATCTTCTCAGCTGAAAAGTCCGTTATATAAAAACATTTCTTGCACAGAAAAATAACACCAATACAGAACAACTTGACAAGTTTAGCATAGTGACATTAGCATCAAACTTCGTGTCAGCTTAGACGAATTTGACCAGAATGCAGGGTATATGCATGAAGATGAACTTCGAGAGTCCAATCAGTTTAACGTAGAGACTTATAGAGGTATGAAGAATAAGCGACGCAATGCAGCTCGCACCTGGTTAAAATCAAATGGGAAGTTTATACGATCGACAAGATTACCATGCTTTCAGTGCTGGCTAATAAATAAAAATACAATAATCGAAACCGATAGGTGCATATCCTGAGTATTATTAAACAGTAATCTGGTGAACGTACTATTTTAGTGACCACTATGAGGTAAGAAGCATATATCATTGACCGAAGGTTATATCAGCCTCCAGTAATTTTAGTTACATTTCATCAAAAGTGATTGTGTCTTAGCTTTACGAATAAATAACTTTGATCCTCGATAGCCATAGATTTGATAGCATACCATGGCTTAAGGTATTCTTTGTTTTAACCCTAGTTAAGGGAAACAACAAAATCATTTCGTTTGCCGTTACTGATAGTATTATTATAACATATCTACATTCACGTAGCCTAAAGGCTGATTTTGTATCTAAACATCAATCCTAAAGCACTTGCACTAGAATGAATTGTTGAGGGTCTAATCATGCCTTGTGTTTTACTAGCTATGATATAGACCTAAATAGTAAGAAATGTACTTTTTTGAAGAAGTATTCCAAAACCCATATATATCTATAATAATGTATTCTTAAGAATAGAAGTACATTGGTTAACCTTAATTACATGTGAGATTTGAATTCTTTGGCCAACCTTTTCATGTAAAGTTTGAGTATCGGTACTTATTTGTGATTCTTAATCAAAATCTTGGTCAATCAGAACTACTTTTTTCAAATAGATGAAGTTTTCGAACATAATCTCGATTATTGTCTTGATCAATTGAAGGTTTTTTTTTTAGTTTGATTGGATTTTGTCATTGTCGTAAAAAGTTTGAAATTAGGAGTATGATATATGATGATCAATGTTGTTTTGAGTATTTCAAGATTCTGTTAGTAGTTGAATAGTCATCGTGTAAAATAAGACAAACAGAAAGCAATAACTTTTTTAAGTAATATATTTCACTTTACGATACTTTTGCTGATTCCATCATTTAAATGAATTCTTATATAAAAAGATGAAGTTAAAATTCATATTTAGGATTTGGATAGAATTTAGGTAAATAATAATATACATGATCATACATTTGCTTTAATCAAGTCTCACTCATAAATTTAATTCATTGTCTGTACTTTTTGTAAGCTTGCTTATCTTTCTGTCACATGTCAATGCTAAAAGAAGAAACAGCTCTAAACCAAAAAGTAGCCAAAAAAATGACACCTGAGCTAAGATTGTGATAGCAACACTTATCAATAAAAGTATACAAGCTATCATAAATGATTTAAACACTGCTCGTGAACTCTCTACTTCTTCACCTTTATAGTAACAAGAACCCTTGATTTTAAATCTATAAGCGCAATAGGCTGCAAAACCAGCACCAATGGCAAGAAAATGTATTGTCAATTTTACCAAAACAATCCAAATGGGTTTACCTTGATCTTGTAAACCAGAATGATCCTTGTTTAAGACAATGACAATTAATGCAATAACAACAAAATTGGCTTACACTATTCCCATGTAAGAACTGAAATATTTGGTCAAACTCTTAATATTATATTTTGAATTAGTCTTAGTATTTAATTGTGATTCTTGATCAAAACTTTGGTCAATCATAGTTTCATTCTTATTTAGGTTGAGTTTTTGATCGTTTTCTCGGTCAACCAATTTTGACATTGGGGTTATGAGCTTATGATATACAAGGATCAATATTGAGCTGAGTTTTACAAGATTCATCTTGTAGTAGTAGACGAGAAAAAAGTAATCACCTCATTGAAATGTAATCAGTCGTGTATGCCTAAGAGTTATAGGAGCATCGGTGTACGGATTAAAATGATTAATTTGCAGTAAAATATAATGGTTGAAGTTAATAAACTTGTTTGATTTGACTGATTCTTCTAAGTATACAATGTGATCACTAAATGTAAGATAGTCGAAATCATTCAACAATGGTGATAGGTTCTAGCGTTAGAGGCAAAAATGCCTTACACTTTCTACGCCCTTATTGGCTACTTTTCTTTATTCACTTTACTATAAATTACTAGGTCATTCTTCCTTCAGTTAATTTTCATTATTAGTTAGTTCTAGTCCTTCTCGATACAAAATGTGGTCCTACACTTATCATAAGGTTTAGCCTACAGCATCATTGTGATACCGGTCTTGCTTGATGGGACTTGGAACAAGATTAAGCTGCTTTCATTACATGTGTAACAATATAAAATAAGTAAGAAATCACACCTCAACAATAACTATATTTCAATAACTATATTTCAATAACTATATTTCAATAACTTTATTTTATGCTGTATACGATTGAACCGCTTAGTCATTTTCTTTAAATAACTTATATGTGTTATATAGCTATCTTTTTTTAGGTTATTAAACAAAGATAGTTATCAAACTCAGATATTGATGATAACAAAAGATTGTTTTTTAGAAGTTTGAGTTCTGACTTATTACATTTCGCAGAATACTTGCCTTTTACAAACATGTATATCACCTAACTTCAGGTCGAGTAGTTTAAGTATGATACTATTAGGCAAAAGCGACAGCAAATAAATTGAAAACTAAGTTCTTTTTATTCCCCTTTTTTGGTTACCTATGATATTAGATTGTTTCTTGCAGACAATTAACAGTTTTTCTTTTTCATACGTTGATTTAACATACTCTTAATTGTAAAGAAAAAATTGGGTAATCTCTAAGATGAGTTAGCTCTCAGTGAAGTTCGCTCGCTATATAGATAATATTGAGCTCTAATTATTCTTTGACTGGAATCAAAATTATGAGTTATCATATCTCTGGAAGAATATCTTGTGTTTTATATTTATGCAATAGGTCAAGTAGACATGTCTTAATGATATGACCTAGTGAGAATTATTTGTTAGAATTTACATTATATCCATATGAACCAAACTAATTCACAATTGTTTTCGTCATGTAATTATCGACTTGATTGTATATCATATAATATAGCAGGCGATGTTGGGTGTCAAAGTGCACTAACTGTAAATGCTGCTACATTATTCTAAAGGTGTACGGATGTTACCAATCGAATCATATTGGATAAAAAAAGAGTTGAACACATATAGGTTAAGGCAAATGATATCAACAACAATAAACATTGGTTTCTTAGGAAGTTTCAGTTGCAAATCAATTTAAACGAATACATTTTATAAAATGCCAAGATTAGAAGACTGGGAAATTAAAAAATATTGGGAAATTTTTCAAGGATTGAGTCCAGTAAATGATAAATTGACAGGGGATAGAGTTTCACCTGTTTTGAAAAATTCAAGATTAAAAGATGATCAATTATCCAGAATTTGGGATTTGTCGGATATTGATAATGACGGTCAGCTAGACTTCGAAGAATTTTGTATAACAATGAGGTTGATTTTTGATTTAGTTAATGGTAATCAACAATCAGTTCCAAATGAATTACCAGATTGGTTAATTCCATCGTCAAAATCACATCTAATTCAAGCAAATAATGCCATTGCCAATGGTTATAATCATCATGCAACGAGTAGCTCAATAAGTGATGATGAGGATGAAAGATTATCGGATGATTTTGACTGGTATATATCACCAACTGATAAAAAAACATATGAATCAATTTATAATTCAAATAGTGATTCATATGGCCGAGTCAAATTTGATTCATTAAATGGATTATATGAAACTTTGAGTAGAGTACCAAGATCAGACATTTCATCGGCATGGAATTTAGTCAATCCAAAATCTTTTGAAACTATTGATAAAGATCAAGTACTTGTTTTTTTACATATATTAAATCAAAGAGATAATGGTAAAAGAATTCCAAGAGGTGTTCCAGCATCTTTGAGAGCAACTTTTTCTAAAGAAGTCCCAAATTATGATTTAAATCAGGTTTCACCTGCTAAACCAATAAATGAACCAAGTGCAAATAATAAGAAAGCATTTGCAAGTAATTATTTAAATAAAATTGGACAATCAAATAATAATTTAACTAATGATAAAGGAACTGATTTTTCAGCAACTGAAGGTACTGATTGGGAAGAAGTCAGATTAAGAAGAGAGTTAACCAATTTAGAAGATTTATTGAAAAAAGTACAAAATGGGACCAAAAATCAAGGAGGATCAAATGATAATGAAACTACGAGGGAACTGCAAATGATAAAATATGAATTTGAACAGTTATTACGTTATAAGCAAGATAAATTAAATGAATGCAAACAAGGTGGTAATACAAAAGATTTATCTGACGTGAGGAATGATATTGATTTAATAGAAAGTCAAGTTTCAACATTAGAAGAATTCTATGAAAATAAGAAAAATGAATTAAATCAATTAAATCATGAGATTAATTCTTTGAAGGCGTGAACATGAACTGAGTTAGGGCCCAATAAAATATCAATGAATGATAAATTATGAAGAAAGAAACAATATTAATTAAATGTATATGAAATCACAGCTGAAAAAGAAAATCTATGAAAATAAAATTGTGTCATACAAAAATAAGAATTTATTGTTCATCATAAGTTTCAAGATTGATAATTGTCAGTTGTTGACGTTTTGCAAACGGATGTAGGAAAACATGACGCAAGCCCTCATTACTGCAAAGCTTAAATAAAAGCAGCAGAGGCAGTTCAACATGTGAACGCCAATCAATTGAGACTTGAAGATAAACGATGGAAGCTCATTACAATTAGGTTTGAATATATATATATTATTAAAATGTATATGAAATAAATAAATAAATAAAAAGTACAGTGAAAAATTATGAAACAATATCAAAATGAAGCGCTTTAATTGAGTAGAATTGAGAAATTGAGCTACGTATAGATTCAAATCACATTCTTGAAGGAAATTTTGAATGAATATTGAAGTATGCAAAAATGATATAAAGTGGTACTTGCTGATGAAGTAAACAGGGGTTTCCTTGGAAGTGATGAACAGGGAGGGTTTGTTTTCGGTATTGACGTGGGATAAATCTAAACGTCACAGGAATAATTCATTAAGTAAATATGTTCAAAAAAAAAAAGTATCGTGTCTATTCTTTTTCTTCCTTACAAATCTATTTTTTTTCACCTTCAACTTCAGGTTCAGGTTCAGGAGTTGGTAATTTGAAAGATTCAGGAGTAAAATCTTTACCATCACCAACTGGTTCCCAAGCAGTTGAACCAACGGTGAAATTTCTCCAAGCTTGAGTCAATTCCAATGGTTCATAAACAACTCTCTTCTTTTCTTCATCATATCTGATTTCAGTATAACCAGTAGTTGGGAAATCTTTTCTTAATGGATGACCTTCGAAACCGTAATCAGTCATAATTCTTCTTAAATCTGGATGACCTTCGAAAAAAATACCAAATAAATCATAAGTTTCTCTTTCAAACCAATTAGTACCTTGGAAAATTGGAACTAATGATGGAACCGCACTAGTTTCACTAGCATAAGTTTTAACTCTAATTCTTGAATTATGACGAACTGATAACATATTATAAACAACATCAAATCTATTTGTTCTTGATGGATAATCAGCAGCAGTTACATCCATAACTGATTTGAATTGAGATGAAGTATGGTTTTTCAAAAAAACCATTGTTGGTCTTAATGCCGATGGAGCAACATAAATAACTAATTCATCTTTCCAAACGCTAAATTGTTGAATATATTTTGGTAAACAAGCCATGATATATTTACCAAATTTATGTAATTCTTCACCTTGTTCTTTATATTTATCAGCAGGATTCACTAAAGGAACATGAATTTCACCCTTTGATTTTCTTGGTAAATTATTTAAATTTACCAATTCTTCATCATTGGAAGTTTTGTTGATTAAAGATGATGAAAATAATCTATTGGTAATTAAACTTCTTGTTAAGTTTTTGGAGTTGTTTTGAATAAGTTTTTTACACAAACTTCTGGAGGATATCATTATGACAGGTTTATTGTGATGAATTGTTCTTACTGATGATTGTTTTGATTTACAATTAGATGAAAAATCTTTTTGATTGAATTAAAATATATATTTTTTTTTCCGTGATTTTATGAGTACAGAAGCCAAGTTAAAAAATCAAGGTAATGAAAAAATAATCAAATTCCAGTGTAATAACCTGAGTAGCTTGATAATATGTAGACTGACAAATTAAACTAATGGGCTATAGTTACAAGTAAAGGCACTTCATGGTAAACTTTGTTAGTCTTCATTATAACTTTCAAAGTTTCCTGTGACTTGTGTGCAGGATTAGCGGATTAGTATGAGAAAATTGTTGTTCTACAATTGGACAGAACAAATCGATAATTGCACGACCAAATTATTATACTCTCCGTACACCAGATAAATCAAAATCTGTATAACATCCGTACACCATGATATTATCTTCATTATATGCTGCGAATTGAGTAAAATGTTACATTTATTAGCTTGTCTATTTACAAATTCTTGTTTTTCATCATCAACCATTCATTTCCGCCTCTTCTTTCCCTTCTTCTTTCTCTCCACCGGGTTTATAATTATTAATATTTAAGTAGCTTCAATGACTAATCATAGATCTCATATATAAGGCTAATGGTATGCACACTCCGTACACCACCCATTAATCTATACTCTTAGCTTTAGTTAATCAAAACAAGGTATAATACAAAATTTTTCACAAATTTTGGTGTTTAGTTTGCTGGTTCGCTACGATTTCGGTCAAATGTATAAAAACCGTACTTACATCTTGACTCGATCTTCCGATGACTAATGTACCTTTCATTATAGTACCTTACACTAGAGTGTTTTCTATTGATTAATGTCATTCAAATGCTGAACTTACAGTTACATTACTGAGATGAACTTCATGCTTTTTTCCTTTCTTGTCGACTATCTTTGATATAGTATAAAGGCTGAGTGTATACGTCAACATCAATTTTGAACATTAGCTCAAAGCATAAAAATAACACCTTGATCTCAAACATGAGTTGAAGCATTTATTTTAAAGAAGTTGTATTGTTGTTCTTGCGTTGATCGACCTAAAAAGCTAAGATTTTAGAATTGTGACAATATTGCTTTAAGAAGTAAGGTAAATAGGATTTTTTGATGAAGTATTTGAAAATTGCGTACATCGCTAGTAATGAATCTTTTGTAAAATAATGAAATATTAGTGTTCCCCTGTTTGTCACTTCATTCATCTGACTCAATATCTGAACATTTACTCACCTTGTCATGAATTATTCGAATGTTTTGAGTCAAAATATACTTCAACTTCAATAGAATTCAGGTAACCGTTCTTATGAACATACCCTTTTCACTCATAGTCGCACCACCATGCTAAAAAGAGAACCAATTCTAAAACATGAAGTATAAAGTAGAATGACCCCTGTATTAAAATGTTTAAACCAATACTTACGAGTAAAAGTATACAACTTATTATGACTGATTTAACCATTGCTCGTTTTCCTCTTACTTTTTTACCAAAAGGGTAACAACAACCTTTGATTTGCAATCTATGAGCGCAAAATCCTGCAATACCAGCACCGGTTGCAAGAAAATATGAAATCATCATTAGCACAAACATCCAAATGGGTTTGTCTATACTTTTTTGAGGATCATAAGGATTTGTGCGAATCACCACGATAATCAAAGCACAAACAACAACATTGGCTAACCCCAATCCCATGTGAAGATTGAAAAAATTGGTGAACCTCTTGAATTTTGAAGTAGTCTTAGTACTTAATTGTGATTTTTGATCAAAATCTTGATCAATTAGATTTTCCTTTTTATCAATTAATGGTGTTTTTTCATCAATCAGAGTTTTCTTTTCATTTTCTTCTTTGATTTCCTTTCTACGTCTAGACATTGTAATAAATTGAATAGGAGCATTTTCAAGCACCCTGTTCACTTTTGAACTGCATGTACCGACATTCTCTAAATGTTCAAGAACTTCAAGCTCTTCCTCAGTAAAGTCCACTATTAGAAAATATACACGTGCCACATAAAGACCCGTGAAAATACCCAAAGCTTCCAGGATAGGCAGAATATCATAAAGAAAAAAGATACAAAATGTTGTCACTTGAAGCACGATATATGTAACAACTAATCCGACTATCCATTCTGTTCCTTGTTTTATACCTGAAAAGTAAACATAACTTTTATTTAATATCATTAAAAGCAAATGTAATACAGGAATAGCCAAAAATTGACAAAAAGCCATCATTGCTCCTGCAAAACAATTCCAGACAGAGAGGGGTTGTTTGTTGTAACGAACTAGCCACATTAAAAACATATCAGTTTTTGAAGTAGTCTCAGTAATAATGGGCTTGTCTCTAATGTCGTAAATCACCACAATAATTAAAGCACAAACAACAACAACCGTGGCTAACCTTAAAAAATTGGTCAACCTCTTAAATTTTGAAGTAGTCTTAGTATTTAATTGTGATTCTTGATCAAAATCTTGATCAGTAAGACTTTTCTTTTTATCTTTTTCATTTATTAGTTTGGATTTTGTCATTTTAATAGAGATTCTGGGAATTTTGTTTGTAATGATTGATGATCAATATCGATAATCTAAATCAATTTGAGTATTATAAAATTCGAGTTGAATAATGATCTCGTAAAGGAAGAATTAAAGAAAGCAATAATATTTTCATATCAACGAGTGATTATTAGTTCAAATATTTTAAATGACGAGTTGTGCTAAACTTTCCCTCTTAAGCTGTCTTTGATCTTAAGCTGTCTTTATCTTAAGCTGTCTTTATCTTAAGCTGTCTTTATCTTGCTTGCAAAAAAAGAAGCCGCACACCGCACACCGCACACCGCACACCATGCTATTATCTTCTAGTTAATGACTATTCATAGTAATACCGATTGAAAGAGCCAATATATTAACTGTGTAATATTTAATACTATTAATAACGGTTGAATTTGATACTCTGTGACAAATGCTTTTTTCCAAAAATCAAAAGTCTAACTATTCTTACTAAAAGTATCAGACCAATTTTTTCCCCTTCTTTCTCTTCATCGGGGTTGTAATTATTAATATTAGCTTAAATGATTATCCATAGATCATCTATATAAGTGGAATGTAAAATTTGTACACCACCAAATACTTTACTTCACTTTCATCCAAATATGATTGACCTGTGGTTTATCCATTGTTGTCTTAGTTAGCTTTGGTTAGCAAAACAAGGTATGTTACAATTTTGTTAAACTATTTAAAATTAATTAATTAACTTAGAGTGAGTCGTTCTTGCTTATATTAAGTCTTAGAAAAAGGTGTTGGTAGTCTTAGGCGAATGTTGAGGTTTTCATAGCTGATTATGGATTACCTGAATGTGTCTAGTCTAAGCTTTATAAGGGATCTATTGATAGACTTGCAGACTCTTTAATATGAGACCTTAATTTAAAAACATAAGAGGAATTATTGTTATACAATACATTATAATTCATTAATATGAGAGAAAGAGTATCATCTTAAAATAATGATATAAAAACATAAAATGTAAGTATATCATATATCCAAATGTCACGTAGTATTGAAAAGGAGTTGACGCTAATAAATTTCTCTTGGTGATCAAGTAGTAATCACCTTTTTACGTCTTGACATTGTAATCAATTCAAGACCTGCATTTTCAAGCACCCTTTACGCTTTTGAATTGCTGGTACCTACATTCTCTCCAAAATTCCCATAAGAAGTCACAGCTTCAAAGATAGGTATAACATCACAAAGCTTGAAGATAAAACTTACTGTCAGTTGAAGCACAGATAAGTATAACACATAATCCAACGAACCATCCTATCTCTTATCTTCTACCTGTTCCTTGTCTTCCATCTGGATATTCAACGTCATTTTCAGCAAATATCATTAAAGACAAATCCATTTCAAAAAAAAAACAAGAGCTTGCAAAAAAGCCATTACGCATTCTGCAACAATAATCCAACTCAATATGACTCATTATACGACTAGAATGAAACGGAATCAATTAAGAAATACTCATTAGGATATGTATACGTGAAAACTACACAATTATTTAAACAAATGCCGCATCATTACTAATGTTAGGTATACGTTATACATTCATGCGTAGTGACTAGTCTCAATAATATACGCAGCGAGGCACACAGCTTTTCAATCACTCAATTCATGAGTAATATGTCCTAGGCAAAAAAAAATATAATGACAAGGTTGAGATTATTACAAATCAAAACCAAACGCGGAACTATTGTACTAATTGGGAAACGATGAAATATGATTCATACCAACATTCATGAACAAACGAGCGAACTAATCAACAAATCAACCCCCCTTTTTCGATGAGTGCAGAAGATTGAATATATATATAAAGGGGAGGTGAAGCTCATTAAGTAGAGAAGAAGGAAAATTTACATAATACTACCTTCCACAAAATGAAAACTACACCACTAATATTAACACGAAAATTAGGTAAATTAGAAAATTTTTATAGATCAAGAACAATAAATGATGAATATAGGAATTTTCAAGTAACGGGTCAATATTCGATTAATTTCAGAAACAATATACCAATATTATATAAAGCATTAAGAAAAACCATTATTGATTATCCAATATTAATATGCAATGTTTTCAAAAATCATGAAAATCACTATAATGAATATAAGGTATTAGAAACCATTAAATTTGGAGATTTAATTGAATTTAGAGAGACTAAGGATGATGATTTTGATGATGAAGGTGTGATTAGTGAAAGTTATATGAAGGAAATTAGTGAAGTTCAATTTTCAATAGGTGAACAAACACCATTGTTTAAAT
The DNA here is from genome assembly GCA_030557975.1 of Soucietia sequanensis. Lineage (NCBI taxonomy): Eukaryota > Fungi > Ascomycota > Pichiomycetes > Serinales > Metschnikowiaceae > Soucietia > Soucietia sequanensis. The sequence goes on from JANIJN010000024.1 coordinate 120,114, forward strand.
TAATTTTAGTTGGCGAGGATCAATTAACGGCATGTTTTGAACATACTATGGCTGATGGAGTAGTTGGTAGAGATTTTCATGAAATTTTCATTCAAAATTTAAATTACGTTGATGATATTAATAATGAAGCTGAATTATTTCAAAGTTATGGTATTGATCAAAAAATTAATGATAATGAAATTAATAATAAATTAACAATTTTTCAAATTAATGGGGATTTACAATATCATAAAAATTCAATACCTCCACCCGTTGATGATTTTATGGATGATTATAATCTTGATCATACAGGAGGAGATGAAAATTTTTACGGCAATAAAATTCCACTTGATGAACAAGGTAATAAATTAATTAAATGGCCCGGTAGATTCCCTGATGGTAATCAATCTAATGATAGGTCATTAGCTTTCAAATTAATAACTCTAAACCCGCATGAACTTACATTAATAATGAAAAAATGTAAACAAGAAGGAGTTACTATAACATCATATATTCAAGTAATATTATCATTAAGTTTACAACCAATTTATGGAAGTAAAAATTATACATCATCAAAAGTAGCAGTATCAATGAGAAGATTTATAAAACCTGAATTAACCGAACCAGGTTATAAATCATTAATTGAAGATCCAAACTCAAGAATTTTAGGAATTTATGCAAGTGGTGGATTAGCACAAAATTATGCTCCTATAACAAAATTTGAATGGAGTATGGTTAAACAAGGTCATTTGAATTTATTGGAAACTTGTAAGAATAGAAGATTACTTCATGATTTGAAACCAGTATTTGATAAATTTGATGAATTTGATGATAATGAAAATTTTTTCCAAACCCAAAGAGCAACTAATTTTAAGAAAGCTGATTCAATTAAAATTTCAAATTTAGGTCTTGTTAATGAAAAATATGATAAATTCAATATTTTAAATTTAATTTTTTCACAAGATATTCCTATTAGTGCATCTGATTTTGTGGTTAATATAATTTCAACAAGATACGGAATGAATTTAGTTTTAACTTATGAAGATAATAAATTTGATGATGTTGAATTTGAAAATTTTGATGAATTTCCAAAATTAATTAAACAAAATTTACTTAAATATATACAATGAGATTAATGTTGATTTATAAGTGGTGTACCACTCAAATACTCTCATTACTTGAAACAAATACATTTGATTCTAATACTTATTTCCCTGACTCAACAGTGATGCTGTTGATTCCATAATGTCTTATAACTTACCTCTTAACAAAGTTATAGTTCTTGAATAATCCTTCTCTTTTTTTTAAATTTTAGACTTTTTTCACAAAACTCTTCTCAACTCATTTGTTTTTCAATAAGGGTCTTCAAACTTACATTGTAGTTGCAAAAAACCTTTTTTTCTCTTTTATTGCTTTGATATATATATTGAGTAAGCATACTAATGTATTTAACAATTATGTACTAAAATACTTCATGAACATATAAGAAAGAATCAAATAATGATAAAACCATTGAAAAAAAGTAATTGCAAAGCATATTGCTATCAGGCTAAAACTTGAATTGTAAGATTTTTTTTTTTTTCATTCTGCTTTGATATACATTATTGAGTGAGCCCCTTATCTAAAATTTATACTAAATACTCTAAGATCATAGTCATCAAGTATCGAATAGATACACCCAACGTATTATGATTTATTGCTAACGGTTGATCTCTATTACGATAATAGGACATATTCTACCAATGATTAATGAAGCATAAATATACTCTTTGAATATATCAAGGTTATTACTTATACAACAACTATAAAGGACAGTTAGAAAACAAACGATATTCATTATCGTCATGATTACATTTTTTGAAGTAATTTTTAAACTTCTTGTAATTGAATTATAATAAAGGATACAAAAGAGGATATAAAAAGGCTATAAGAAATGATCTTTTTTTTTGGCACAAAATTTCTGGAACCAATTTCTGGAATCAATATAAATTTCTCGAAGTTATTTTTAGATTTATCATCAATATTTCGACCTCTTTATTCATTTAAAGGCATGATAACTATTCGCCAAGTATTAGATTTTTTTCAAACGAAGTGATGCAAGTGTGCTTTGAGTCTCAAAGATCCGAAGTGCAATTGTTTTATATTTTCATATATTCTGGCAAATTTGACTTAATCTTTGCGAAACAGTAACGAAAATTATATTAATTGAGACAAACCAAAGTATGAATCGGAAAGTATCACTATAGTTTACTGGTGGATCTTATCTTCATGCTGGACTTGATGACTGACTTAGATTTGAATACGGTAGGAAGATATATCAGTTTAAAAACTTTAGATTGATCTAAATATAAAATGAGAGAAACTGTCATCATTATTAACAATTTATAAACTTTTATACCACACAACATAATGTTATTACTAGGCTTCTTGATTGATAGACATTGTAATATACAATAGGTTACAGTAACATACATCGTTGCTGATATAATACATCTTGACCACTCCCCTATGTACCCGATATCAACTAATCAGTTATCGTTGCATAAATTGCGACGTTCTACTGTAGTTCTATAAAACAAGGCAAACCCAAAAAAAAAGACATGGGGCATATCACAGATTTGAGCTCATTGTCTTCAACATTATCAATCAAATATTCTGATATATAGAAATTGTTGTGGTTTTTGCAGCTAATAAAGCAGTTGGAGACACGGAATATCTAAGCGTGCACCATCGCTGCATTGTTCATTTCAAGAAGCACAAAATCAATCAGAAGGAAAAAAAGACACCAAAAAATAGATTTTCGAATTTTGTTGTTGACAAGCTATCAAAAACACTGTACATTTATTGTTTACGCCATTTTCTTTATCTTCTATTGCAAATTGGTATAATCAATTCTTGTTGATTCCATACTAGATCTCACACTTGTTTTTTCCTAACCGGAAACTGTCACACTTCTTGAATTAATTGCTGTTTTATTTCCATTGTCAAGTGACAGTAAGAGCTTTTTGTCTTATCTGAGTTAGTTATTCGAGTTAACGAAAATATTGCTAAAATATAAACAATTCACAGTACATATACACAATTTCAACGTGATAGCACAATGCTGCATCGATACGGTCTGTCTACAACGCCAGCAAATACGTCTGTGGCTTCAGTACAGCTGAATCTCGCAAATACTACGTTGAATTCTACTATTAATAATGATCACAGAAAAGCTGCAATTGATCCCATCACTCTTATGATAAGTGAATGTATGACCATATCCGCAGCTATGAGGAAAGTTAGCAGATGGTCTCAAAGTGGAGTTGCCGCTATTTTAGGTGCTAGTGACATCTTTGGTGAAGATGATGCCATAACTTCAAATTTAGGTTTGGCTTCAACTTTATCAAATAATGCAAATAAATTGAATGGTGGCAATCAGAACTCCAATGATAATCCATTGCTATCAAGCTTCTTACAACTAAGGTCTATGTTGACTGAAGCTGATGATTTATATGATATCGACAGCTTAACTCTTTTACAACCTTTCTTATTGGTTATCAAATCTTCTTCAACTTCTGGTCATATCACTGCATTGGCTTTGAATTCCATGTCCAAATTTTTGAGTTATGATATAATTTCATTAAAGTCAAAAAATTTACAAAGTAGCTTGATTCAAATCATTTCATCTTTAACTCATTGTCGATTCGAGGCAGCAGATCAAAATTCCGATGATTCAGTTCTATTGAAAGTTTTACGATTACTTGAAATCATACTTGAATCTCCTTTATCTTTGTTATTACCTAATGAAGTTGTTTCAGAAGTCATTCAAACCTGCTTATCATTAGCCTGTAATAAAAAGAGGAGTGAAGTATTGAGAAGAGCTGCAGAGATGACAATGGTTTCAATAACAATTCGTATATTTAGTAGATTAAGAGACTTGGAGCCTGAAGCTGAAGGAATTGATGAACTACAGACGAATTATAATGAGGCAAGACTTCCCGAAGATACAATCGGTGGTACCGATACTGGAACTCCCAGAGATCTGACATCGGAAAATAGAGAAACGATAATCAACGGAAATGATTCTAATGCAAATGGAGATTTAAAAAAATTTGATGATGAGAATTCAGATGAAGATCCTTTTGATATTATATGTATAAATGAATTTTTAGGTGTCTTGATATCAATGGTATCTCCTTCTAATCAATATCAACATATGGAAAGTACAAGAGTATTCGCATTATCTTTAATCAATACAGCCATTGAAGTATCTGGAGATGTAATTCCTGATCATGCTCCATTAATGACCTTAGTTTCTGATCCAATTTCGAAACATGTTTTACAAATCATAACAACAACCGATTCTCCTGCCTTATTACAAATATCTTTACAATTACTTTCCACAATTGCAATTGTATTAGGAAGACATCTCAAATCACAAATTGAATTGACTTTTAACTTATTATTTAGATCAATTTTACCAGATCCTGAAAATAAGAAAAATTCAATCAAGGGAAATGAAACCTCAGTTTCAAATAGAATACCAGCTTCAAAAGAAATGATGGTTGAATCTTTATCCCTATTATGGACAAGATCTCCTGTCTTTTTCACTCATTTATTTATTGATTACGATTGTGATTTTGATAGAACTGACTTGTCAATCGTTGTTTTGGAATTTTTGTGTAAATTGTCATTACCAGAATCTGCGTTTATAACGACTGATAACGTTCCACCAATATGTTTGGAAAGTTTACTATCATTTATAGGTGGTATAAACGACAGAATAAAATTATTATCCACAAAGAGTGATGTATCTGATTTTGCACCTCATAAGTCAATATCTGATAAAAATCAAAAAACATCATTCATTAAATGTACGGATATTTTGAATGAGAATCCTAATAAAGGGATCAAAGCATTAGTTGAAAGTGGTTTCATATCTAGTGAAAAAAACATTAAGGAAGTGGCAAAATTCTTATTCACAAAGTCAGCTAGATTAAATAAAAAAGTTTTGGGAGAATATTTAGCAAAACCAAAGAATTCTGATTTATTGAAAGAATTTATTGACTTATTCGAGTTTACTGATTTAAGAGTTGATGAAGCTTTGAGAATATTACTTAAAGCATTCAGATTACCGGGTGAATCTCAACAAATTGAAAGAATAGTGGAATTATTCGCTGATCGATATGTTTCTAGTCATCCAGATGCGGATGATGAAAAAGACGTAAAGGAAAAAGGAAGTGAGAAAGTGCCAGAAATTGAAGAAGCTCAAGAATCAGACGAAGAACCGGTAAGACCAGATCGTGATGCCGTGTTTGTATTATCATATTCAATTATTTTGTTGAATACCGATTTACATAATCCTCAAGTTAAAGTTCAAATGACCCTTGACTCTTACAAGAGAAATTTGAGAGGTGTTTATAATGGTAAAAATTTCCCAGCTTGGTACTTATCAAAAATTTACTATTCTATCAAAGATCGTGAAATTATTATGCCAGAGGAACATCATGGTACTGATAAATGGTTTGATGATGCTTGGCATAATTTGGTATCGTCTCAAGCTGCAATCACGAGAAGCTCAACCGAAAATCAAATTTCTGATATTGGTATTGTTCAACTTTGCCAATTTGATAAAGTTTTATTTGAATCAATTGTTGATAAATTAATTGATACTTTAATTAAAGTCTTTGAAGAAGCATCAGATGATCATATAATAACAAGATTGATGTCATCAATTGATAAATGTGCTAACATTTGTTTGTACTACAATTTATCATCATCAGTTGACAAATTGATCGGATTATTGGCTGATTTGACCTGCTTAACTGATAAAAACCGTTTGAATCCTAACAAAGACGACAATGCTCGTGATGAAATTCCAATTACTCAAATCAAAGTTGAAAATAAAGATGAGGCAATTACAGTTAGTGAAATGGCTGTTTGGTTCGGAAGAGATTTCAAAGCTCAATTATCAACCGTTGTTTTATTTAGGTTAATCAAAAAGACAGATTGTAAAGTTACAGAATCTTGGGAAAAAGTCATCAGAATAATTTTAACGTTATTTGAAAATTGTTTAATAAATCCAAATTTATTTACTGATTTTCAGAAGAAGGTCAATTTGAATCCATTACCAAAAGTCAAACCTCGCTACATCATCAATAGAACCAAAACGATGAAAGATTCTGGAATTTTATCATCTTTTTCGTCTTTTTTGAAAGGGTATTCTGATGAACCTCCAGAACCATCTGATCAAGAAGTTGAATCGACTCTTTCAGCAATTGATTGCATTAAATCCGTTAACGTCCCAAATATATTTGACAGCGTTGCCCGTGGTCCGTCTTCTGATTTGAAATTGTTCATTGAGTTTTTGTTGAATTCATTGCCTGAATCAAAGGATTCAAATAAAAGGTATTTTGAAACAGAAACATTTTTCTTATTTGAAACTGCTTTATGTTTTTGCTTATTGTTAAAAGAAGATGAAACGACAAATTTAGTGGCAAGTAAGTTATCATCGATACTTAGTAGTGATGACATTTCCAAGAAAGGAAAATTAAGACTAAGTGCATATTACTTCATTATTTCAAGACATAGTTCGGATGTTAGAGAATCAAACATCGAGGAAAATGTTAAACTATTGACTACTTATGATAAGGATTTGTTAACGAAGCAAGGTCTTCAATTGATCCAACCATTAATCTCTTTAGTGGATCATGATTCGGCTCATGTGAAAATACTATTGAACAATGAAAATTATTGGAAAGCGATAAGACTTTTTGGATCAAATACAACTTACGCTTCTCAGATTTTGCAATTCATTGAGTGCATAATACAACAAACCCCGGGTGAAGTCAATTCAAACAATTACATGCCAATTCTCGGAATACTAGATGAAATATCATCCTTGGGTGCTATTGGATCGCAATGGGAACAAGAGTCTGAACAATTGGCCAATTCCAACCAAGCAGTCCCAAATAACTCAGAAAATACTTATTTTGAGGAAGTTGTCGAATTGTCTAAAAAATCAATAGCCTTGACATCTGAACTTGCTTTTATAGTCAAGTCTGCTGACATTGAAGGAAACGAACTATCCTACTCACTCGTCCAAGCATTGGCACATCAATGCTTCAACCCTTGTAGGGAAGTCCGCGGATTTGCTATCAAGACGTTGCAAATGAATATACTATCATCAGAAGTAAGTGACAAATTCACTCCATTCGGAATTTTTGAGTATGGATTATTCCCACTCTTAACTGAACTTTCCAAGCCCGATGTTTTACAGACAGATTTCAAAGGCTTCATCAATACACAAGTTGAGGCATTATCTTTAGTAAGCAGAGTTTTCTTGAATTTCCATACCCAGTTTTCTGCTGAAGAAACCAGCACAGTTTGGTTAGGTATACTTGATAACTTCATCTTATTTAATGATTTGGGTCTGCAATATGATAAGTCATCAGATAACTATATTAACGAATCGGGTGTGGAATTAATTAAGAATATGGTTTTAGTTCTCCAAAGTAGTGATGTTTTAAGTCAAGAAAAGCCCCCATTATGGGAATTTTCATGGGAAAGAATTGATAAGTTGTACCCCTCTTTGAAAGAAGAATTGATTTCGAGCGACGATTTGAAAGCACAAACTGATAGTGAAGTACCATCAAAAGAGCTGAAAGAAGACGCAGAGGGTAACGATAAAGAATCCACAGCTGACTCCGAAAATCAAGACCAAATCGATTAAATACTGAAGGTCAAATATATTTACTAGCTGTATAATAAATAAGACATTTCTCGAATAAAAACTTTCGCTGTAAACTTTTTTGAGACCAATTCGGCAAATATGTCGAATGCGATATAATAACAAGAGACTCTAACCTCTATCGATGAAGGCTGCTCAATATCCAGTCTTGTCTACTCCATACTGAAAATATACTTAGTATTCATAAATTCTCAATTCCTGTACATTAATTATCTTTTTTTTTTTTCTAATTTTCAATTGTCTTGATCAAAGATTATAGTGAATGGTAATTGATTAATACCTATATAGAACCCAAAGCAATTATTTAAATGGTTAAAACAGAATCTTATACTCAAAGAGCCGAAGTTCATCCGTCGCCCGTGGCTCAAAGACTCTTCAAGTTAATGGATACCAAAAAATCCAATTTGTGTGCTTCAGTTGACGTCAAGACTACCGATGAATTTTTATCATTGATTGAAAAATTAGGTCCATTCATTTGCTTGGTTAAAACACATATTGATATAATAGATGATTTTTCATACGAGAAAACCATTGTACCTTTGCTTGAATTATCTAAAAAATACAATTTCATGATTTTTGAAGATCGTAAATTTGCTGATATTGGCAATACAGTTAAATCACAATATTCAGGAGGTGTGTATAATATCTCCAAATGGTCTGATATAACTAATGCTCATGGTATAACGGGCTCTGGTATAGTTCAAGGCTTAAAAGAAGCTGCCAAGGAATCTACAAACGAGCCAAGGGGATTATTGATGTTAGCAGAATTATCATCCAAAGGTTCATTAGCATACGGTGAATATACTGAAAGAACCGTTGACATTGCTAAAACTGATAAAGAGTTCGTTATTGGTTTCATTGCACAAAGAGATATGGGTGGGGTTGAAGAAGGATTTGATTGGATTGTCATGACACCTGGTGTTGGTTTAGATGATAAAGGTGATGCTTTAGGTCAACAATATAGAACTGTTAGTGAAGTTGTTTCAACGGGTACAGATATTATCATTGTAGGAAGAGGTTTGTTTGGTAAAGGAAGAGATCCAAAAGTTGAGGGTGAAAGATACAGAGTGGCTGGATGGAATGCATACTTGAAAAAAACCAATCAAGTGTAATTCAGTAGTTTGATATATATATATATATAAATAAATAGATGATGAATAGTAAGAGGGATATCGTAGGAATATATACAAGAAAGTTGGTGTTGGCGTTCGATGGTGTAAGTGTATAATACTAGCCTAAGACATCCTCATTATCAAGACTATCAGATAGTTTCGTTCTCATTATTTCGAAAACCAAAAGTCCAACAGAAGTTGCAGGTATAGTTGTCAATGCATTTCTTACAAAACCTTTGTAGCCAATGGCAAACCAAGTTTTCTTTGATTTACGTTTCATTTTAACAATCTGCTGATAAGTATCAATATAGGAGTTATAATAGACTTTTATGAAAGGGAAATTACCTTTATATGATGAATTTAAGATATCAAGAGCTTCTAATCTTGATAGATGAATCTTTTGAATTTTAGTTATTGGATATTGAACTGCCAAAAGAGAAAAAGCAGCCGAAGCACCTGCTAATAAGATAAACGAAGATTTTAGAACTTTTATCAGTCTTTCTTGATTGAATAGCATTTTCTTTTGATCAATTTCAATTTTGTTAGGGGAATGTGTGCTGAAAAATGACATTTTACTTTCAATTGATTTTTTAAGCCTTTCATAAGATTTGATAACTTTATAGGTTAAATTGTAACCTTGAGTTTTAACAATTTCGAAAGTGGAAAAGTAAAATGCAAATCCCAAACTCTCTTTAATCAAAGAAAACCCATAACCAGCAAAAACCCCAACTAATCCAATTTCCTTCAACTTATTCAATCCATATACCCATAAATTTTTTTGATGTTCACCATTTAACATTTCAGCAGCTGACAGTCTTGTATAAATGGCATCGATTGGAGCAGCAGCCAAAGACTGGAAAAACCCAGCTACAAACCCTGCCTTCCATGTATCAATAGGTGAGTAATAAAAGTCTCTTTTTTGTTTCTCATTTTTATCATCTTGATGTCGATTATCGAAATGATCTAATGCAGTTAAATAAGATCCATATAATATTAGACCCGTAGCTGAGTTTGCAATCAAAGGAGGTAATACTTGATCGGGTATGAATTTCCAACCTTCTTTACTTATGACATTGACTAGCATACCAATGGAAGAATGTGTTCTTATTCTATATGGTTTTTCAGATATGTTATCATGTTTATTAGCTAGTTCTCTAACATAAGCCATATAATCGAATCTTGATGGTCTGAAAAGCTTAACAGGCGTTCTTAAATATAGTGCTTGTAATTGGTAAACGATTGCACGGATACCTGCGGTTGATACGGTAACAGTTTGGTTGTTATTGGCGGAAGGCGTAACTGAAGCTCCTGTAGGCCCTTCATTTATGTGAATAGATGAATGTTTTGGGAATAATGCAAGTTGTGATTTAAGTAGCTCATCATGATTTGGAGTTATACCAGGTATCAGATCTTTCATTATATTTTTATTGATAGTGTCAGAAATTCTAGCATTTGGGTACTATTATTTAATTGTTATTATTATGGATCGGATTGAGTCCTGGCTTTAAATCAAAATATTATTTTAAGAATGATTCTCTTGCAATTGATTTTTGTATTTTCAAAAGCTTCTATTGTCTATACAAAAGGCAGGCGTGTATTATTATATGTTGGAAAATCCGAGCAAATGAAAATATTAAGCAGGAGTATACTTGAAAGTGTTTGAAGAGGTCAAATAATGCTTAATGTAAAAAAACCAATGCTATATGATCGGTTTTTTGATAGATGATTTCTAAAAAAATGCGTGGTACGGGTGTTGAAATACGTCGCTACGAATATATATCTGTGAAACATTTTAGCCTGCTTTCTCTTTATTTTATGTTTTGTTAATTAGAATTATTGATAAACTATTGATCTCTATATAGTATAATCTCACTTTGTTTGAAATAACGTCTTGCGTCTTCATCGATTAGTACTAAAGATAGATAAGTTCTAGTTGAGAATTTTTTATTAACATCTCTATAAGTTGGAGTTAAATCAAATCCACCAAGAAACAATCTAATTGGAATTGTTTCACCTTTAACAGGAGCACCATCCATGATTTCAAATCTTACTAAAGTTTCACTATCAGTAATTTGATTAGGAGGTGCACCAACAGTTTCTCTTCTAATTAAAGATAATTCCATGTGTTTTATTTTAAGTCTTACTAATAAAAAGTAAATTCTTCCAACTATAACATCTTTTAAAGAGAATCTTGATTTCAGATACTCGAATTCTATATGTAAACAATCTTCAATACCAACATCCATTTTAACAGTTGAAGGAATAATTTGATCGTTATTATTATTATTATTATCATTATTGTTGTTGTTCTTGTCGTGGTTATTATTATTGTTGAAGTTTGTAGATGATGTTGTCAATGATTTGTTGTTCTGTATCGGAGTTGGAGGAGGAAAACTGTATTGAAAAACCCATAACTCTTTTTCTCTTGTTATATCATTTGAAGATTTTCTTGAAACTCCAACCTTAATATAATATTTTAATCTTGCATTTTTACCACGATAACTTTCATATTGTTTTTCAACATTCTTAAACTCAAATGAATAAGTTTCAGGATGTGATAATTGTGAGGGAGCTGCTAATTCAGTTGCTAATGATAAAAATTCCAGTGATGTTAAATTATCAGTATTTGTTTCAATTGTTCCTAATAATTGAACTTTTACACCTAAGTGTTCAACTTTTTTACCTTCTTTAGTCCTTATGGTAACTGTACCTTTTACACTTTCTCCATCCTTGTATATGGGTAAACTTTCAACTCTACCTTGAGGAGTTTTAACATCTATACGTTTTCTAGTATTTTCATTATCTAGTCTTATCTCTATATCTAATGGAGCCTTGAAAAAAATTGACATTTGTAGTGACTTTGAAAATTATGGATTTATTATGATCAAAAAAAGGGAAATACGTGTTATCCGCTTATGCACAGTATACAATTGACTATTTAAATTGAACTTGTTAAATGATTAAGTCAATTAATATTACCAGATATTCAAATGGCAGAGATCTACAATTAGGCGAATTTGTTCTTTTGGATAAAAATAAGGCGATACTGCACATAAGCAATAATTTGGATACGATTGAACTTATACAAGATACTTAGATTTGAATAATAAAAAGATGATATTTTGAACGGAAAGAAAGCATGAAAGAGAAGAAAGCTATGATTCTTGTTTTTGAAATAGAATTTTTGTTATATATTATTACTTGAGCATATAAAATTTATGTAATGTATTAAGAGTAGAGTAATTCATTAGAGCATGATCATGAAAGCTGTCACTCGTTAAAAAATGGCATTATGATGTGTTGATCAATATTTAGAAACGTGTTCTAATAAATCCACAACTCTGGTAGAGTAACCATATTCATTATCATACCAAGCAATCAATTTAACAAAAGTTGGAGATAATAAGATACCAGCTTTTGAATCAAAGATTGAAGAATAAGTTGAGGATAAGAAATCGGTTGAAACAACAGCATCTTCAGTATAACCTAAAACACCTTTTAAAGAACCTTCTGAAGCCTTTTTAACAACAGCAGCGATTTCAGCATAAGTAGTTGGTTTAGATAATCTAACAGTTAAATCAACAACAGAAACATCAACAGTTGGAACTCTAAGAGACATACCAGTTAATTTACCATTTAATTCAGGAATAACTTTACCAACGGCTTTAGCAGCACCAGTTGAAGATGGAATAATATTACCAGAAGCAGTTCTACCACCTCTCCAATCTTTATGAGAAGGACCGTCAACGGTTTTTTGAGTTGCAGTGATTGAATGAACGGTTGTCATTAAACCTTCTTCAATACCAAAATTATCATTTATAACTTTGGCTAAAGGAGCCAAACAATTAGTTGTACAAGAGGCATTTGAAATGATTTTTAAATCAGGAGTATATTGATCTTCATTAACACCAACAACAAACATTGGAGCATCAGCAGAAGGAGCAGTAATTAAAACTTTTTTGGCACCAGCATCAATATGTTTTTGAGCACCAACTTTAGTGGTAAAAATACCGGTTGATTCAATAACGACATCAACATCATTTTCACCCCATGGAATATTAACAGGATCTCTTTCTTGGAAAACTTTAATAGTTTTACCATCAATAATCAAATTAGTACCATCATGAGTAACTTCACCTTTATATCTACCGTGAGTAGAATCATATTGAAACATGTAAGCAGCGTAATCAGCGGCGATGAAAGGATCATTAACAGCGACAACTTTAATGTCAGGTCTTGATAATGCAATTCTAAGAACTAAACGACCAATACGTCCGAAACCATTAATACCAATTGTAACAGCCATTGTTGAGATTTTTAATTTACTTAAGTGTGTGTGTGTCAGCGGGAGAATATAGAAATATAGAGATATTACTATTATTATACTTGATAATGTAGAATAACAAGTAGAAAGAAAACCTCAGCAGGGAAAGCCAGGGTTTATATAGTATGAAAGAAATCAGACTCAACAACAACAGAGATATAGCACACCACATGTGTCTTCTTGCAAGTGTGTTAATCAAAATATTGTGTACATGTGGTGGTACCACAAATCATACCACCAGAATGCACCGACTGCAAATACCACTAAAATTAACTTTTCTACCAGCTGATGTTTTGTCGCTGTTTTCGTCACCAGATCGAAAGTTTTCCTTGTTGGTGGCATGACAAAACACTCCAGGAAACCCGTACACCACCCTGCTTAGCTAAGATCTTACGTAATAAAATGACTAAGTCACGTGCCGGAGATGCTGCAGCCACCTATTTTACAGGTTATGTTCTAGTGAGTTATTTTTACAAGTTAAGCGTAGGTTTTTGTCTTCTCTTTTTTTTTGAATCTCAATTTTTTGACTTTTTGACGCTATAATGGTAAAAAAAAACTCACAACTCCCAGATCGATTATGTTTTGACGGCGGCTATCAATACTAATTTTTTTTGTTTTTTGACAGCATTGTTTCCAATTTACCGTTCTACATCAATATATATATATATATATAGGGATATATATACGTGTATGCCAATCTACTCAGTCTCGATTGCACTAGCTAGAAATTGGACTTGATTCACGTTGCTTTTATTTCATTGTCCCCCTTAATCGTATTGAAAACTAGGTTGTCAAGTTGACTTTGATACTAATACATTGAAAAAAGGTTTCTCTCCTAACTTTTTGTTTTTGTTTTCTTCAAAGTTTTAATTCATTTTCATCCTTGTCAATTAACTCGGCTAGTCGACATCTCGCTCTTGTCCAGTGCAATTTTGATTCTACCAGATTCAATTTAGCTTTTAAGTTATCATTCGTATTCGCTAAAGTTTTTATTCAACCTATATTCAATTTGAAATTGTTGTTTTCGCTTTCCATTCCTTCCAACACTCACTCTACTGAATTACATCGTCGCTTTCTTGGCTCAAATCATAAGCCAAGTTCGTTTATCTTGTTAATATTTTCAATCAAAAAAGTTACCTTTCATTTTCATTCAGCTTGATTTTTTTTTTTTTTTTCTCTATTTTTTTAAATTTTCCCCGTTTCCTTCCAAGTATATATCAGTCCCGTTTAATGAACTGAAGTTTGCAATTGAAATTTCTCATTCACATATACGTTCCTGACTTCCTGACTTCCTGCATTACCCATTACCCATTACCCATTACCATGTCTCAATTCATTGATGAAATCCCACCGGATGTGATATCGCCTCATGAATCCATTGATAAAGATAATATTGATCAGCCTTTGAAACATTTGGATACCGTTATTGCTTTATATGATTTCCCCGGTACCCAACCATCTCATCTTCCCCTTAATTTAGGTGACACCATTTATGTCCTTTCTAAATCCGAAACCGGTTGGTGGGATGGTGTCATCATATCTTCAAATGGTGATTTATTAAGAGGTTGGTTTCCCCATAATTTTGTTAGATCTGTTAATTATGTTCAACCCGTACTCAATAAGTTAAAGCTGAATAAAGAAATCGATTCCATTACTGCTGCCAACACTGCTGCAAATGTACTTATTCCTTCTTTCACTCATTTATTACAAAAAAATTTACTTGATTCTGAAAAAAATTCTCCTTCTGCAAGTGTTCGTAAAAATTCGGTGGTTAGTTTTGCAAGTTCTGAAACTAGTATCTCTTCAGATTCAAAAACTTCTACTTCAGAAAATATTTCTACTAATGCAACAACTCCAAATTTACCTCATTATCAACTTATTCAGCATCCTCAAACTCATATACATTCTTCAGATCATAGTCAATCAACTGGAAGTGTATCTTCATCAGTAAATCATTCTTCAATATCGCATACGTTGACTTCCGGTGATCGAGATATAGTATTTACTTCCCTTACTGATGCTGAAAAATTATCAGAAGAATATAAATTAAATACTAATCATAATATCGTTTGGTTACCAAGGTTAACCGCTGGCGGTGATGTTGTTTTTTTTTGTGAACAATTAAGTATATATTGTGAATCGATACCTTTATCCCCCTTTGTTCCGAATATAGATATTAATGGTGGGAATATTGAGTTTCCTTCAAATCAAGCACTTCTTGATAATGCAATACTTCCAAATGACTCAAATTTTAGTAGCGATCCTCATTTTGAATCAAATAATAATCTAAGTAATCAAAATAACAATAATATTAATGATTCTATTACCACAACTAATGAAAATGAAAATGATACTACCAATAATAATGATGGTGCAACTAATTTATCAACTAAAAGTTTTGATCCTTTCAAAAGGGACTCCAATGCTTCCTCTGTTGGTTCTCAAACCTCAGGTGGAGATTCTTATCATCATTTTTCCCAACCTTTCTTCTCTATGAATGATTTATTTTATAAGCATACAACTGATATAACTTATTGGACTGAATTGAAAGAAAGATTTAATTATTTATTAGATTTGTCTTTCAAAGCTTTGAAAGAGCATAATAAACAATTGTTTAGTACCCATTTCACAAGCTTAACCAAAATTGTTTCAATTGTTGCATCAGCTTCAAGATTAATTCAAGATGATTTTATTAATACAAAGTATGAGAAATCAGTCAGAAGGAAATTGAAAAGAATAGCAAGCTCTTATGCTCAAGTTTACATCAATGGTATATTACATTTAAGTTTCATGCATTATTCTCAAAAAACTTCTGATGCTCAATTATTTAGTATTGATATTTCAAAATTAAACAAATCAACAAGTATACCATCTAATGTTTACCAATCCCAGAGAAATAATTCATCAATCTCAACAATTTATCAGGATACAAATGAAGACTCCACTAGTACAACTACTTCCAACTTGACTTCTCAAACTGGTAATTTAAATCAATTGAACATGAGTTCTAATGATGATGATAATATAATTAATTATTTTCAACAAATTGAACTTGAAGTTGAAAGTTTGAGGTTAAATTTAAATTCATTAACCAAGATTATATTAAAATTAACTAAAGATAAAAAAGTTCGTAAAAGTGATTACAATAATTCTGATACTTCGGATGATGAGTCAGGTGGTGAAGATCGTTATAATGTTTTGCCTCAAGTTTATCCCCGTTTTATTACTGATGAATTTAATGGTGGTAATTGGTGTAATCCATTTTTCACTACTAAAAATCATGTATTAAATGCAAGTGGTGATGATTTAAAAAATAGATATCATCTGAAAGTTATAATTGATAAAGAAGCGTATGACTCAGTTAAAAAATCTACTGATGAAATGATAAAATTAAGTAAAGAAACTTTAGATTATCTTGCTCCTGAAATTCAACATCAATTTTATAATGATAATTTGAAAAACGAAAGAAATACTCAAATTTTGAGATTAATTTATAAATATTTATTTCATGCTAGTTCAACAATTGATTTGATTGAATCTTTTGATTTTACCGTCTTTTGTTTAATTAAAAGATACTCGTCAAATGAAGAGATTGATACTGATCATCTTGGTGAGAAAGCTAGTAGGAGCTCACATTCAACTTCTGATACTGAATTCAATAATAAGAACAATGATAAAATCAATAACAACAATCAAATTCATTCATCTGATTCAATCACTTCATCAACAATGAACTCAATTAATTCATCCGCTCAAAATAATAATAATAATTTAGATTCAAATGATCAATCCACAAAAACGCTTGGTGAATCTAGTAATTTAACATTTGATTATCCGGTTGTTTTAGAATTCTTTCAATTTAAACAAATCTTCCATAATTTAATTTCGAACATTGTTATGTCAACTCAATCTTTAACAGTTCAAGATCCTGATGTGTTTAAAGGAATGAAAGAAGACGATCCATTGTTTTATAATCGTGACATTTTGAAAATTCCAACAGAAAAAGCAGCAATGGTTTTATCAAATATATTAGCTAAACAATCAACCCAAAGTAGAGGTGAATCAATATCTTTAAATCCTGATTCTTTAATGTCAACAATCTTAACTGATGGTATAAAATTTTTTGACTCGATTTTGAAGATTATACAACAATTAATTGAAGAACGTGAAACAATCCTCAATTACGCAACTAGAGTCATGCATGATGATTTTAACGTTCAATTATTATTAATTGAAAGAAATAATACGATTTCATCTGAAAAATCTGAGGATGGTCACCTGTATTACACTGGTAAAAAACAAACAAATGTTCCTTGGTATCTTGAAGGTGACGAGGAATATGATTTGTTAATGGATGTTAAAGGTAGTATCAAAGGTGGTACAAAGGAAGCATTGATTGCTCATTTAACTCATCATGATTTATTTGATAGTAATTTTAATACTGCATTCCTTTTAACATTTGCAAGTATTATGTCAATTGGAGAATTCATTGGTTTATTGATCAACAGATTCAACATTGAAGCACCTGAAGGTTTAAGTTATGAAGAATATAATCTTTGGATTGCTAAGAAACAAAATCCAATAAGGTTGAGAGTTATGAATATAATGAAATTATTGGTTGAAAAGCATTGGTCAATATCTTATTATAATGAAAATGTTTTGAAAAAATGGATTAAATTTGCTTCGTCTTCTCCCGTTCAATCATTCTCAATTGGTAAAGTTCTTTCAAAGAACCTTACGAGATTATTAAATGGTGATGTGATTTGTCGTGAACGTGAACCAAGTATTCCAGATTTTAGACCACCTGCTCCCTTGACTAAAGGATTATCAATGAAAAAAATGAAATTACTTGATATTGATTATGTGGAATTAGCAAGACAATTAACGTTGATGGAATTTAAATATTATTCTAAAATCACAAAATTAGCTTGCTTATCAAAAGTTTGGGGTAAAAAATCAGGATTAAACGAAAACATCGATCAAATTACAAAATTTATTAAAGCTTCCAATCAATTAACTAATTTCGTTGCCTTTATGATTTTAAGAAAACCAGACCCAAAGAAAAGAGTTCAAGTGATAAGATATTTCGTTCAAGTCGCTGAAAAATGTAGACAATACAATAATTTTTCATCAATGACTGCAATCATTTCTGCTTTATATTCATCACCTATCCATAGATTGAAAAAAACTTGGAAGTATGTTTCACCTGATACGTCAGCTCATTTACAAAACATGAATAAACTCATGAACTCTTCAAGAAATTTTAATGAATATAGGGATGTTTTGAAGTTCGTTGGTTCGGAGCCTTGTGTACCATTCTTTGGTGTTTACCTAAGTGATTTGACATTTGTTTATCATGGTAATCCAGACTTTTTAATGAACAGATCAAAAATGATTAATTTTTCCAAAAGAGCCAAAACTTGCGAAATTGTTTTAGGTATTGATAGATTCAAAAGTACTGGTTATAATTTACAAGAAGTTCCAGATATTCAAAAATTTTTAAATCTGTGGTTTGGTAAATGTCCAACCATCGAAGAACAATATCAAATTTCTTTGAACTTAGAACCAAGAGAAGTTGTTCAAGTTGAACCGAATGCGAATCATTCCGCTCCTACTAGTAACTTCAGACCAAGTAAAACTTCACTCGGAACTTTTAACTTCAAATGAGTTAGCTCATTCTATTTCTTAGACTAAACCTGGTGCTTGGTTTATTATAATAAATGACATCCAGCTCTATCACTACTCTGACATTACCTCCTTCCATTTCTTATCATTTTTCTTTACACATTCTAAAATACTTTAGTTCGTATAATTTTATAATTAATAAACCTTCTTTTATAATACTCATGTGTAAATTGAATCCTGTTAATTACAAAATTGTGATATATAGAAGTCGAGCCATTATAAAATAGACTAGACCGGTGAATGATAAGCCAAGTTAAATTTCATGGATCGCGACTTATACAAGAAAAACAGAACACGAATAATCAGCAAAAAAAGAATGAGCGTTTTATAAGTCTGATTACATTACTACTTCATCAAATAATTTGCTAATTGAATCATCAACTTCGAGTAGGTGATGTTCTCTAAACTCAAGAATTTCTCGGAAGATGTTGCCAAGTCCTTGAATCAAGACAATGGACCAAATCAAAATCGACGTATTGGGAATGCTAATGCAATCAATGAATTGAAGAGTGAATCAAAATTATTAAAAACTGAAACTCCCGACGCAAGTGAATTAACTCAACCAGAAGATGAATCTGTGCTTCAATCAGATCTACAATCAAAAAGTAATGGTAACCTTAAGAATGAAAGCGGTGATGGGGGTGATCAAAGAACTGAAATATTTAACTCCGAAAGATCAACTGCCTCGATATCACCTTCACCATCACCAATTGATTCGAATGAATTAACTCCTCAAATAAGGTCAAAATTGAAGAAGTTCGCCAAATACGAAGAGAAATATCCAGTTTTACTAAATGCATATAAAACTGAAAAGAGGAAAGGTGAATTGATTACAGCATTCGAACAAGTCTTACAAGAAAATACGCCAGTGAGCTCAATATCCGATGCGGATATACTTGTTGAATTTCTTAATGGGTTAAACGAAAAATCTAGCTTGCTCAATAGTGAACTTAGGAGGAAAACTACGGAAAATAGTCAATTGACTAGACATAATAAACAACATTTAGCAAAAATCGACTCCTTAGAAGAGAAAGTGAAACAACTCAAAAGTAAACTTGATCAAGAAAATACAGCAATTCAAGCAAAACCTATAGGTGAAGACGATCAAAGCTTATCAATTTCAAGTGAGAAGGAAAAAGAACTAGAGATGAAAATAAAGTTACTCGAAACCGAAATTACTAGTTTAAATAGTAGATTGACAGATTATTCAAATAAAAATTCTGAAATTGAAAACCAATTGAAGGAGTCCAGAAACACTTTAAGTGAATACAAGCAACATATAAGTGAACTTCAAGATCAACAAAAATTTAACACATCAAATGAAAAACTTGAAAAGCAAATGGAAGAACTTGAAAAGCAAGCTGAAGACTATGTTGCAAAGATCGAGTTGATGGAAAAGGAAAAAACAGATTTACAAGAAGATCTTAAAAGTCATAAAGAAACTATTGAGAGTATAAAAGAATCTAATGATTCTGAACTATTACATTTCAAAGAGAGTTTGTCCAAATTAGAATCTGAATCTACAGGTTTGAATGACAAATTGAAGTCATTAAATGAGGAATTGAAAATGAAAGAGAAAGAAATCGAGGAACTCAAAATATCAAATTCTGAATCAGTCGGGTCAACCATAAGCTCAACACCACAAGCTCAATCTCCGGCTCCTGTCACATCAGGCTCAAATAAGAAAAAGAATAAAAACAAAAAGAAAAACAAGGCCAATAATAGTAATACCAACGATAATGTGGTTGTTGATACGGTGGGTGAAACAAATGAATCTGTTAACAAAGATGTGAGCTCTCACCTTGCAGCCTTGCAAGAAGAATACAAAACTATCGAAGCAAATCTTGAAAACGTTAAAATCGAAAAAGATAAGATATCGAATGATTATTCACAACTCAAAGACAAGTACGACTCGATTGTCAAAGAGCATGATGAATTAGTTCAATCACATAGAGCAACTAAAGCAGAACTTACATCGAAATCAGAAGAGGTTGAAGATTTACGGGATCTGTTGCGAGACTTAGGAGATGACTTGGTTGAAGCAAAGGATCAGATAAAAGAATTTCAACAAGCGTCGAAATCAGGAGAATTGAGTAATTCTGAAAAGGAGCAAATCAAAACCCTCGAACAAGCGAAATTAGAATTGAAGCAAGAACTTACATTCAAAGAATCAAAACTTTCTAGCACCTTGATCGACTTAAAAAATTTACAAAATGAAAATCAAAAACTTGAACTGAGTGTAAAGAGTAAAGATCAAGAATTGACAAAGGTAGTAAACGATCATAAAATTAAATCTGATGAGTTAAACAAACAATTATCTGATCAATTAAAAGCTAAAGAATTACAAAAATTGAAAACTGCTGAACTGGCTGAATTACTCAAAAAGCATACAACATTGAATAATTCTTATGAATCTAGTCAAAAAGAAGTTGCAAGCTTAACTGAAGAAAGAAGCACCTTAAATAAGAGAATCATAGAACTTACTAAATTTAAAAGTAATGATTCATCATTAAAATTAGAAATTAGCTCTCTCCAAGCATCTTTGAGTCATAAGGATGTATTAATCGCTGATTACAGAAAGAAAATAGATGAATTGTCAAAAAGCAAGGACGAACTTACGGAAACATTATCGAAATTGAGAAGAAGTAATAACGAATTAGCCAATAGTAACAAACAGTTGGTCAATGAGAAATCAGATTTGGTAACCAAACAGGAGTTATCATTTGAAAAAAGTTCATCATTGAGCAATGAACTTTCTAAACTTCAAAATGAAAAACAACGCGTTAGTGACAAGTTAGCCAATTTACAAGCCAAGTATGACTCAATAGTCAAAAACACTGCTGAATCAAAAGCAGAACTTCAAACGTTCAAGCAACAATATGAGGAACTTTCGATGAAATCGAAAGAATCTTCATTAAGAATTGAAAACTTGGAAGATGAGTTGACCGAGTCAAGGGTTATGTTACAAGAAAGAACACGTGAATCGTCAACTATCAGAAGATTATTAATAGAAGCAGAAGAACAAATTCAATTGAAAAACTCTGAAATTAAAATTGAAATCAATAGAATCAATGAAGAAAAAGTTGAAATAGAAACAAATTGTCAATCTTTAATTAAGAAAAAACAAAGAGAAATTGACGAATATAAGTCAATCACTGATAACTACTTATTGAAAATTGGTGATTTAGAATCAAATTTAAGTGAATTAAGAAAAAAATACGAAACCTTGGAAAATAGTAAAGCAAATGAAAACGACAATGATAATCAAGATGGTAAAGAAAGTTTCAATGAAATACAACAAACTATTGAAACTTTAAGGACATCATTACAAGCTTCAAGTAAAAAAGTCAAAGAATTTGAACATTCAAGTGGCATATTGAAAAAATTGAACGAAGAGTCTAATTTGAAGTTTGAAAGATTATCTAAGAACTATAAACTTTTGACTCAACAGTATAGACTAATGAAATCACAATCGTCTACACCAGTAAATGGAATACTGAAATCACCAACTGATTCAAGTAGACAATCATTTGAAGTTCCCGCACAATCTAATAATGACACACCCGCTACTGCAACAACTTCAACAAACATAGCATACTTGAAAAATGTTTTATTAGGTTTCTTTGAACATAAAGAGCAACGAGAACAATTGCTACCCGTAGTGAAAACTCTATTTGATCTTGATGCTGAAGATGAAAAGAAGTTCTTGATTGCTTTGAAGTAATCAAAGCTGACTGCACTGAATGAATTCTCAAAGGAAAAAACAACAAAAAAACCCACGAAAAACCGATGAGAATTTTTATAGCATTTTAAATAGTACAACGAAGTGATTGAAAAATTACATATACATAGTTACATACTTGATACGATCTATTAATAAATGATCCCATTATGATACAAGACCCGTTTGAACAAAAAAAGCAGTCTATACTAAAGGAGATCAATGACAATGATATTAATGCGCCCGATGCTTCTCCCAAAGGAACCATTGATGAAATATGTATACCCATTATCAACTTGATAAATTCTAATGAAGATATGGTCACCACTTCATCTTGCTCAGGTAGAGTCTCGGTATTTGCTGAAGGGATCAAAAATATAAATGATATCAATGATATTCAAATAGGTGCTAAAGGAAATCATGGCCATTGGATATTTGTAACTCACGATCGTAAATCATTACCAAATTGGTATAAAACCGTTGATTTCAAATATAAGACCGATGAAAGTACAAAAATCCTGTCAATAATAAGTAGTAGTACTAGATATATATTATTCAAATTTGAACCATTGATCTTGCATGTTAAATGTCGTGATTTGAAATCAGCAAATGCGTTATATTCATCAGCAATGGGTTGTGGATTCAGAGAAAGTGGTATAGGAAGTAACAATATAGTAGGTATAAGGATATCCATAAAACTAGATGTTCCAATTGGATTTTTAAATAAAACCGAATCAGGTGAAGAAGAATTGATTTCATTCGTGACTCCAGATTACTTAGAAGTGATAACGAAATTATCTGACGATAGATTCAAAGAAAACTTCAAAAAACTTGATACCTTATATCTGGCCATTGAAAAACTTAATGATAAATCACATGAAGCTATAGAGCATCAACATGTTGAAACCAAAGAAGAAAGAAAGGAAAGAAAGATCAAAGAAGGTATGGCTAGAAGAGAAGGAGTTTTGGCAGAAAAGGAAAAGAAAAGAAAAGCAAAACTAGAAGAATTAGCGTCTGCTGCAAAGAAAGCCAATGACGGTAGCGTGGTTGAAATTGCATAAATGGTGATTTATACGGTACTTAATGACAACTACATAATCAATATAAAGTTTAATCTCATTAGCATTTAATCCTTTTCTTTGGATTTTGAATTTATTACCTGTAAACTTTCAATAACGGATCTCGAATTAGAATCTCATAATCATGTAGCCTATTTATTCTTGCTTTTGACAATCGTGTGATGTACCTCCATTTTTCAATAATGTAATAAATTGTTGCAATTGTAAATTCGTTGTGTTCCAACCAAAAAAAAATCACAAATATATTTTTTTTTGTGTGATTTTTTTTTGGTTGGAATCGTTGAAATTTTTAGAATGAGTCAATTTTTAAAGTTTTAGGAATGCAACTTAATTCATTAATTTCACATAGTAGTACAAATTATCAATATGTCAGGTGAATCAACTGAAAAACTTGAAAAATTAAACATTCAAGAAGAAGGATCAGCAGCACCAGTTGCCGCTGATGTTCCTGCTGATGTTATTTTAGGAGAAGATGGACAACCATTATCCAAAAAAGCTTTAAAGAAATTAGAAAAAGAAAAAGAAAAAGCTAAGAAGAAGGCTGAAAGAGAAGCACAATTAGCTAAAGAAAGAGCTGAAAAGGAAGCACAAGCTGCAAATGATCCAGCCAAAGCAAATTATGGTAAATTACCATTAAATAATTCATCAGTTAGAAATAATGAAATTAGAAGTAAAATTGATACTTTATCAGCTAAAGATGATGGTAAAGAAGTTATTTTAAGAGCCAGAGCCCATAATTCAAGACAACAAGGTGCAACCATGGCATTTTTAACTTTAAGACAACAATCTAATTTAATTCAAGGTTTAATTAAATCAAACAATGAAAGTATTTCCAAACAAATGGTTAAATGGGTTGGATCAATTAATTTAGAATCAATTATTTTAGTTCATGGTATTGTTAAAAAAGTTGAAGAACCAATTAAATCTGCAACCGTTCAAGATGTTGAAATTCAAATTACCAAAATTTATACCATCCAAGAAACTCCAGAACAATTACCAATGTTAATTGAAGATGCTACAAGATCTGATGCAGAAGCAGAAGCATCTGGATTACCAGTAGTTAATTTAGATACTAGATTAGATTCAAGAGTTATTGATTTAAGAACACCAACCAATCAAGCTATTTTCAAAATTCAAGCAGGTATTTGTTCATTATTCAGAGAATTTTTAAATAATCTTGGATTTACTGAAATTCATACTCCAAAAATTATTGCTGCACCATCAGAAGGTGGATCAAATGTTTTTGAAATCACTTATTTCAAAGGTAAAGCATATTTAGCTCAATCACCTCAATTTTATAAACAACAATTAATTGCTGCTGATTTTGAAAGAGTTTATGAAGTTGCACCAGTATTTAGAGCAGAAAATTCAAATACTCACCGTCATATGACTGAATTCACTGGATTAGATTTAGAAATGACATTTGAAGAACATTATCATGAAGTTGTTGAAACTTTAGCTAATTTATTTGTTTTCATATTTTCAGAATTAAAATCAAGATATGGCAAAGAAATTTCAGTTGTTAGAAAACAATTCCCAGTTGAAGAATTCAAATTACCAAAAGATGGTAAAATGGTTAAATTACATTTCAAAGAAGGTATTGCATTATTAAGAGAAGCAGGTAAAGAAGTTGATGATTTTGAAGATTTATCAACTGAAAATGAAAAATTATTAGGAAAAATAGTCAGAGAAAAGTATGATACTGATTTTTATATTTTAGATAAATTTCCATTAGCAATTAGACCATTCTATACTATGCCAGACTCAGAAGATCCAAGATATTCAAATTCATATGATTTCTTTATGAGAGGTGAAGAAATTTTATCAGGTGCTCAACGTATTCATGATGCTAAATTCTTAAGAGAAAGATTAGCCGCTCATGAAGTTGATTCAACCATTCCAGGTATGAATGAATATGTTGAAGCTTTCAATTATGGTTGTGCTCCTCATGCTGGTGGTGGTATTGGTTTAGAAAGAGTATTAATGTTTTTCTTGGATTTGAAAAACATTCGTCGTGCCAGTTTATTCCCAAGAGATCCAAAACGTTTGACTCCATAGTTTCTTTACTTACCAATTATCAATTGTTTATAGCTCTATCTATATATGTATGTATTTGTCAGTATATCATATAGATTAATCTCGTATGTGTAATCACCAATTTAATGTCAAAAAAAAAAATAACAAAAAAAAAAAAAATAAACCACCAAATTAAACTAATTTTCGTTATCGTTAGAAAATTGGAAAGAGAAAATACAACAAATTTAAGATATATTTAATAAATACTTTGAAACGAAATTTTACATTAACTTCATTAATTTGAAAAAATACACATTAATAAGGCACAGGATTGCTAAATATATGAAAGAATAAAAATAAAACATATTTCAGGAAAGAATAAAATAAATTTAATAAACACGATATAAAAAAAAATAATAATATATAATATGGAGGCATCAATATTACCGAATCCAAATAATACAAATGCTACGATATTATTAATGGGATTACGTAGAGGAGGGAAATCATCAATATGTAAAGTTGTATTTCATGATATGCAACCATTAGATACATTATATTTAGAAAGTACATCAAAACCAATCACAGAACAATTTTCATCATTAATTGATTTATCAGTTATGGAATTACCAGGACAATTAAATTATTTTGAACCAAATTATGATAGTGAAAGATTATTTTCAAGTATTGGAGCATTAGTTTATGTAATTGATTCACAAGATGAATATCTTAATGCATTAACAAATTTATCAATGATTATTGAATATGCATATAAAATTAATCCCAAAATTCATATTGAAGTACTTATTCATAAAATTGATGGATTATCAGAAGATTATAGAATTGATGCACAAAGAGATATAATGCAAAGAACAGGAGATGAATTATTAGATTTAGGATTAGAAGGAGTTCAAGTATCATTTTATTTAACATCAATATTTGATCAATCAATTTATGAAGCATTTAGTAAAATTGTTCAAAAATTAATACCTGAATTACCAAGTTTAGAAAATATGTTAGATAATTTAGTTCAACATTCATCAATTGATAAAGTATTTTTATTTGATGTTAATTCAAAATTATATGTTGCAACAGATTCATCACCGGTTGATATTCAAACTTATGAAGTTTGTGCAGAATTTATTGATATAACAATTGATTTAGATGAATTATATATTGATGAAAACATAAATGAAAAACAAGAATTAAAATCAATTAGTCATTTATCAAATAGATCATTATTATATTTAAAACAAATGATTAGAGGTTTAGCATTGGTTGCATTAATTAGAAATGATGATGATAATAATAATGATATTGATGGATTATTAACAGTTATTGATTACAATGTTAATTTATTTAAAAAATCATTAATGAAAATGTGGTCAAATTCAAAATTTATTAAAAATCCAAATTTAAATTTAATTGAACAAAATGATCAATCTTTGAGTAAGGTTAATAGTAATCAAAGTAATATATAGGGATTGAATGATGATGAAGAGTGGAAGAGAGAAGATGAAGGAAGAGGACGTCAAACAAATAAAAGAATTGGTTTAATTTTAATAATAGTCAATATTAATTAATTCTTATATAAGGATGTTTAAAATAATAAATTAATAGTCATTTAATCAATTTAAATTTGTAAATTATAATCTTTCTTATATGACAAAGACATGAACATGTTATCAATTTATACTTACTTTTACATCAAGCATTGAAGGTATACACTATGAATATTTTAACTAATGCTTAACTTTGAGTCCTTTGATACTTATGATATGATTAATACTTGTGATACAGTTAATAATTACAAATTAATCGCTCATCAATAAATCAAGTCATTTATTGACTAATTTTACATTAACTTAAATTTTTATCTATACATTATGGCAGTATTAATCTATAATTCATTAATATGAGAAATATAATATTATTTTAAAATGATAGTATATGAAATATTTGATAAAGAGTTGACGCTAATAAAATTCTCTTGGTGATCAAGGAGTAATTACCTTTTTACGTCTTGACATTGATCAGTTCAAAACCTGCATTTTCAAGCACCCTTTACGCTTTTGTATTTCTGGTACCTACGTTGTCTCCAAAATGCACGCCAATAATTACATAAAGAAATGCCGATGAAAAAACCCACAGCTGCAAAGATAGGTATAACATCACAAAACTCGAAGATAAGAAATACTGTCAGTTCAAGCACCATAAGTGTAACACATAATCCAACGAACAATCCTATTTCTTGTCCTCTACCTATTCCTTGTCTTCCCAATGGATAGTCATAGTTAAGATCAATTAATATCAATACTTGCAATTCCATTAAAAAGAAGTAAAGAGCTTGAAAAACAGCCATCACACATTCTGCAACAATATTCCAACCAGAGTGGGTTGGATTTTTGTAACTAACGAGCCACGTTAATGAGAACGAGAGCAAATCAAATAGCTCAGCACTATCGGGGCTGATGTCTATGTAAATCACCACGATAATTTAAGCACAAACAACAACCTTGGCCAACCTTAATATCATGTGAAGATTGAAAAAATTGGTAAACCTCTTAAGTTTTGAAGTAGTCTTAGTACTTAATTGTGATTCTTGATCAAAATCTTGATCAATAAGATTTTCCTTTTCATTGATTAATGGTGATTTTTCATCAATCAGATTTTCATTTTCATCTTTTTCATTTAATAGTTTGAAGTTTGTCATTGTAATAAAGATTCTGGGAATTTTGTTTGTAGTGATTGATGATTAATATCGATAATCTAAATCAATTTGAGTATTCTAAAATTCGAATTGAATAATGATGTTGTAAAAGAAGAATTAAAGAAAGGAATAATATTTTCATATCAACGAGTGATTCTTAGTTCAAATATTTTAACTGACGAATTGTGCTAAGCTTTCCCTCTTAAGCTGTGTTTGATCTTAAGCTGTCTTTATCATGCTTGCAAAAAAGAAACCGCACACCGTACACCATGCTATTATCTTCGATTATTCTCATCTCGCTTACATAATCTCCCCTACACGATTACATAATCGATGACCTCATTTCTTTTTCAACTTTTTTAACTTACCGCGATAAGAAACCTTTAGATAACAGCATATATATAACACTTACAAATTTGAAAAATTAACAATAATAAATTTTTTTAAAATTAAAATATATGTAATAAAGTAAAAACAGTTAAAGTAGAATGAAAAAAAATTCATAAAATATAGTAATTTTTTTGATTTATGAGTTTTATGATTTTTTTTTTTATGCAAAAGAATGAAATAAATATAATGTACAATTGGAGAGTGATTGAAATTCAATCGATGTTAAAAAGGTAGAATGATGTAGAAGGAATAAGTTTAACTTACCAACATTCATAACCTCCATCAACAACCAAATTATGACCGGTAGTATAAGAAGAAGCAGAATCACTGGCTAAGTAAAGAATGGAACCAACAAATTCTTTTGGTTCAGCCATTCTCTTCATTGGAATTTTAGATTCCCAAGCATCCTTCATTTCAGCATGGCCACTAATAACGTTTCTGGTTAATGGAGTTAAAATATAACCTGGAGATAAAGTGTTAACTCTAATATTATATTTAGCCCATTCACAAGCTAATGATCTAACCAAATGAATAACACCAGCTTTAGACATATTATACATTGATTGAGGTTGAGGATCGTTGACAATAGTACCAGACATTGAACCAATAAGGATGATAGAACCCTTTTTATTGTTGGCAATCAAAGGTCTAGCAAAAGCTTGAGAAACATAAAATGCACCTAATCCATTAACTTTCAAAATACCTTCAGCATTTGGAGCAGGATAATCTTCAGCAGGGAAATTTTCACAATATCCAGCAGAGTTAACCAACAAATCAGAAATCTTACCGTGTTTTTCATTAATGGCAGCAAAAGTTTCCTCCACTGATTCAGAATCACCAATGTTACAAGACCAAGCACTAACTTGACCTAAAGGAGTTTCATGTTTACCCTTTAAAGTTTCTTCACCCCAAACCTTTAAATCTTTTGCGGCAGCAGTAGTTCTTTCCAAATTCATATCAATAAGAGCTACATCGGCACCTTGAGCCAACAAAGCTCTAGCAACAACCGATGCTAAACCACCAGAACCACCGGTGATGATAGATAATCTACCGTCTAATCTGAAACTTGGAACAACGTTATCGAATGAATAATCCATATTGATTTATGTGAGTGTGTATTATGAAAAGTAATTGATAGTATAAAATATATATAACGATTGAATATCAATTAATAATAAAGAAAAAAGAAGCGGAAAGATAAGATATGGGTTATTCTGGCATCAATTTATATGATTCAGGTATTATAGGGTATATATTTTCCCCATACTATCTTGACAAGTCAGTCAGTGAAATAATGCCACAAATAACAAATAACAAATAACAAAATAACTTCCGGACTGATCATCGGAAAGAAGAGCAAGAGAAATTGCACCGGCGGCGGCCACCTCGCAAAAAGAAATAAATGGAAAATAACAGAAAAAACAGAGAAAAAAGAAAAGCTGAGAAAAAGGAAAACAAAATAAAAGAAAAGAAAAAAAGAAATTCAGTAGAAAATAATCCCCGTTTTTGTGTTCTTCCGAAAATTAAACAAAAACGAAAAGCAGAGGATGTCCTGTATATATGGGTGTGTACGGATGTTCTTGTGATGCAAATTATGTCATAATTAAGTCATAATTATCGATCAATATGTAATACCGGTTAATTGGGGCCAATCTTGCTGCCAATAGTTTATATCTCATTACGTTATCCTACTTGATGATGATTTACATGATATATATTGATATTGATATTTGTATTAGTGTTATCATATTAGCCTGTTGGTGTGTTGGTGTATTGGTCTTGAATATAGGCTTGTGTAATGGTTTAAAGCCTGGTAACAATATATATAATAACATTTTCAATTACGTAACTTTGCCGATTATGACTTTATTGGACAACTTGTTCATTTGAATTACCCCTAATACTTTACACCCTTTGATTTAACAATACCCTCAAGATCAGATTAAATACCTAGATTGGTATTCTCAACGCAAACTATAACTCTAACTCTAACTCTATACTTTGATACTACTATTCATACTATTTATAAACGAGGAACAACTCTATACTCTAATACTACACTATCTACCATTTATGGACTACGTATATCCAAGATCTTCTGAATTCATGAGCTATGTTATCAAAATCACCAACAATTATAATTGATGTAATATAACTTTCCATTTTGGTTGCACTTTATTTTGTTTGCACTTAATTTTGTTTGAGTAAACAACTTAAAAGTTGCTAATTGCTCGTACTTTTGAGTTATATTCACTATACAACTTATTACTCGTAGTAAATATATCGTACTGTATACTATTCATAAGTGTAGTACACTTAATTGTATGTATAGGTAAATTGGTATAATGTAGTATATTAGTACGACTAAGTATGTTACAATAGCAATTAATTTATTCGTAATATAACACTAAATTGGTCTATTAAAAGTAAATAAATAGTTTATTAAAATTGGTATTAATTGGTGTGTAATATATCATGTTTGTTTAATGTATTGAAAGTACGTTGATATATTAGAGTTTGAATGATTTGATATATTAAACTTAATGTTTAAGCCTATTAGTGTTTGATATAATGTATTATAGTATTAGCGTTTGATATGCATTATAGTATCTTTCCGGCATTGATGGATGATCTTATATTGATGTATTTGAAAAATTATTGATAGTGGGTACACTTATAGTACACTCATATCTTGACCTATTGTTACAATGACACATTCACAACTTGATATGTTGCTAATTAGCAAAATCAATCGATACAATGACATGTTGATAGATTGAAGATCTATTGATTGTAATAATAATTCTTGAGTATAACTCGTGATATGTATTGGTTGATTTTGACATATTGATCCTTTGATACGTATCTTAATCCATTAGTCTATGATCTATTTTAAACCAATTTATTTTCATTCATTTTCTTCAATCTTTCAAAATTTATTGCATCTCTTTTAGCTTGTTTTAATTCAAATCTTTTATTAGCCCAATTTCTTAATGGTTCACCATATTTTAAACAAAATAATGGGAATGGTACTCCTAATAATAATAATAATAATGCACATAATGTATTCCCCCATCCATAATTTAATTTATTATATAAATTATTAGCAAATAATGGGAATGCAAATCCAAAAAAACTTCTGAAAACTGCTGCTGCTGCCACTGATGATGCTGCAAATCTATTATTCATTTGAATTAAATATAATTGAATTGCTTGAAATACACAAACCATAAAAAATGAGAATATTCCTGCTCCAAAACATGGTAATAACCACATAACTTTAAAATGTGCACCCCATCCATAAATAATTAATCCAACTGGACATCCCATACCTGCAATAACTAAACAATATAATCTATATTCAGGTTTATGAATTCCACCACTTTGTTCAACTTTATATTTATAAATTTTATCAATCATAATACACCAAAATATAATTCCAATTACATAACCAACCCCCATTGATAAATACATTAATCCGGCAATATTTACACTATAACCATATTTTACTTTGAAAACTTTTGGAAATGTAACAATCATAAGATACATAAATCCATAAACAAATGCCATGAAAGATCCTAATCCAGTAACCATTGGATGACCAATTATCAATTGTAATGGTCTTGTAAATGTAACATAAAATTTCCCCATTGTTGTTTCACCATCAGCAATTTGATAAATTGTATGTAAATTTTCATTACCAGTTTCTTTTTTCAATTTATTACATTTAATTCTTAATAATTTTGGTGAATAAGTTTCTTTGAAAAAAATGGTTCCAAATATTGCAACGGCAAAATTAAATATGGCTAAAATATAAAAACACCAATGCCAATCTAATCCAGTTACAATAAATGATGATATAACGGGAGCAATAACTGGTCCTAAAGTTGGAGCAACAGAATAAAATCCCATAGCCATATTTCTTTCATCATCTCTCCAAATATCGGCTAATGTACCTGCACCAACGTTTAATGGACTACACATACATAATCCACCAATAAATCTCATTATACATAATTGAGCGGTTGTTTTAGCAAATCCACAACATAAATTAAAAATTGCTCCAACCCAAATTGAAATATTTAAAACGGGTCTTCTCCCGACTCTATCACTTTCTGAAAGTGGGGCAATTATTAATGGTCCTAATGCCCATGCTAAAACCATAATTGAAACAGAAAATGATTTTAAAAATACTGATCCATTCATATGTAATGATTCACCAATATCATCAATTGCTGGTGATAATATTGATGATGACATAGGTGAAAGGAATGAATAAAATGCAACTATAACTGTTTGAAACCACCTTTTTTTAACTGACCAATTTCTAGGATAATCTGGATCATCTTCACCTTCCCATGTAACTAATTCAGGATCAATACTTGAAAATTCACCACCAAAATTCTTCAGGGGTACGGAAACATCAGGTATATCATTATAAATTTCATTATCAACCTCACTTTTGTTACTTTTATCATCATCGTTATCATAATCATTCTTTGATTCAGATTCATTTTCTATTCCTTCATTATTAAATTTATCACCCTTTGATGAATCACTTGATGATATTCTTTCATCATCATTTATAACATTTTGAACTCGATTTGATAATGTTGTTAAGATTGTGGTCTTGGTAGCAACTCTTTGTAAATTAATTTCATCTTCATTCATATCTCCATAAATATCTTTAACACTAAGTTTTGTTGATAATCTTGTTAATTGATTTCGATTTAATTCATTACTTTGACTTGTTGATGTTCTACTTAATGAATTTCTTAAATTTGATAAAAATTGACTACTTGATCTTGATGAATTTGAATAACTTCTTCCTGCTTTATCTTTAGAACTACTACTAAATCTTCTATTATTACTACTTAATTGTTCTTCATCTTCATCATGTATATGTTTTTGATATGGTACGGGGATAGGATGAGATGATTGATTTCCATTCAAACTTGATGAACTTATTGATGAACCTAAAGATTGATTAGATGTAATTGCAGTTAGACCACTTGCATTATTATCATTATTATTTTGTCCATTACTTTTAGTATTATGTTCATTATTTGTATTATTAGATGTATCAATTGCTTCACCCTTATCAAAACTTTTATTAGTCAAATCACTGGATGACGACATGATTCATATAGATCGATTAACTTTTCCAATTGATAACGTTGATTGTTATAAATTAATATCAAATTTAGTGAAAGATTCTTTACTATCTTTAAAAGTATACGGCTGCGGTTTTTTTTCTTTTTTTTCCGGAGATGAGTCAGCTTTATTAAACGTTATCAAGATTGTCTTTAGATAAACGTTTAGGACATGCAATAGTATACTGCTTCAAAAAATGTAGACAGATAAGTATGAGATCAAAACTGTGTATATTCGCTTACTACCTGCTGAAACTCCCAAAAAATTACATAAGGCGAAAGTTCCTGCTATATATATATATGAATATTTAAATGGGTTGTCTATGCTTATGCATCGGTAGTTTTGCTAAATACGGTTAAAATAGCGGGTATTTTGGTCGTGTGTGAGCCCAATCCGAAACGATAACGAATGATTTATTATTTGGGGATACTCCGCAACGATATTAAAGTACAGCAACATGGATGATTGAATCGTCATGCTCATACTGGCATTATGGTGATCAGTTAATCTACGTGGGTTGTGGATTGATATAACCCACTAAATCGTCTTCTGGTCGTATAAATCAAGTGTATACAGCTTCGGTGAAACTGCTCAGTTTTCCGAACGCCAATACTCGGAAACCAATCGGACCGGGGTTTTGTCTATTGTGAGCATCTAAATTGTGACATTTCCAGTAAGGCTGAGGGACATGAGAGTGCAATACGGTGCAATACAGAGCAATGGAGTCTACGCAAACACGGTACTGGACTTAATGTGGATGGAACACTGACACAGACATGTCTATTAATTATGAGGGAACACTAATAAAGACTGATGATGGGGATGTTGTTTAACCGATTGTTTGTTGTGTGCGTCAAAAATCTTTCAGACATTGTTGATTGTACTTGCAACTCGATGAGTTTTGATATGACACAGACTTCAGTCGGTATTCTATGAAATGTTTCCGAAACATAAGGAAGTCACCAAAGTATTCGATCTTTTGGAGAGTGTAGTTATACTAAAAGTGAGTTTACAATATTCTCCAATCTTGACAATGGTACCTCTTTTTCTCATTTCAAATTATCAGTCAGCGTAATGATATATCATTAGATATATAGGCTAAAGATTACAAAACTAAATATTACAAGGGAAAGATTACAAGATATTAAAGTTTATTAAAGTTTATAAAAAATCCATATAAGTACACCCATCACAATAAATATAAATCATTGTAAATTCTATATTTTTGTTTTACAACAACTATCATTTTCACCCTTTAAATCAGCTTTAGCTAAAATTGATTTATTAAAAGAATTATTAGCTTGAGGAATATCTAAAGCTGGATTTTTATTGAAAAAATTAAAAGGAGCCAAATGAATATTATGAGTTTCAACAGGCATAACAGGGAAATCTTCAACTCTTGGAATATGAGTGAAACCTAAAGTGGCCCAAATGACCAAATCATCATTTCTAACGTTATCAGTACCATTAGCCCAAATACCTAAACCAGTATCAGATTGTGATTGATTTGTAAATTCACCAGCGGCAAATAATTCATGATCTCTATATTTTGTAACCCAAACAGCTTCAGTGGCAAATTTAGCTCTTTTAACATTAAAAGAGTCAGCATCAGCTAAAATCATTTGTCTTGGAGGAACTTCAACTTTATAACCAATTGGAGATTTTGAAATTGGATTTATAATATTTTCATTAATAACTTTATAAGTTCTATTTGTAAAAGGAGATTGTTCAATATGACCAGCTTTTTCAACATAATTTCTTTTAGTTACGAAACCAACACCAAATGGATTTTTAATTTCATGTTTTGGTAATTTTTCAACATCATCATAAACAACGGTATTTTTATGACCATCAATAGCAGGATCAATTCTAAATGAAAGAATATGTTGATGATAAGCAGCCATAACATTTGGACCAACTATAGTACCCCAAGGAACAGTAACATTTTCATCAATTGGCATGGTTGATAAAATACCGGTTGCTCTTGTTTCAATATCAATTGAACCATCAGTAACAAATTTTAAATTAATAATATATTCATAATTTGCTACGGTAGCAATAGTTTGAATAATAAATTCACGTTTACGAGCAACAACAGCATTATTTGTTCTATAATTAACATGTTTATATAATAAACCATTATCTTGTTCATGCATACAAATAGTATTTGGAATTATAAAAGGTTCACCATTTGCATGAATACCTAAACCATCCATATATTTTATAACCCCAAGACAATCACAACCTAAATTAAGATGATTACCATTAACACCAAATCCACAATCACCTAAATCAAAAGCTTGTTTTCTATGATAAGGAGCTCTTGGATCACCATATGGAACTGTCATTTCAGATAATGAAATTCTATAAAAAATTTGTCTACCTTTAAAATTAACATCATAAACCACAAAACCTTCTCTGGCAGATGAACTAACTCTAAATTCCCAACCTTGCCAAGAAACTTTTGAACCATCAACGGTAAATGAAGGACCATCAGGTTGAGAAATAAGAAGTGGTTTAACATTTCTTGGAATTTCTTCATTATTTAAATCAGGATGATATTCAACGGCATCAACTTGTTGCCAAGGTTGAGTTGGAGTTGTCTTTTCATCAAATCCACCAGGTAAGTAATCAATTCTAATAAATTTTTTGGTAAATGATTCAAAAACAGGTGAAAATTTTAATGGTAATGAATAATGATTTGATTCTGAATGTCCATTACCAGCCAAGACATACATAAAAAATTGAATCAAAGGTCTTTTTTCATTTTTATCATCGGTAGCATAAATCCAAGGATCATTTCTGACGGTATAACCTTTTGGTAATTTTAATTTTTCAATTTCTGCTTTAACCATAGGGTGATTATTACAATATTCTTCTAATTCAATCATATCATCACCTAAAATTGGACCAAGAACACCTTTAGGTAATTGAGTTTTTGTAATTATATGACCGGCGGTAACATTAACCAAAGCTTTATTGAAATCGGTTTCATTGGTATAATAATAACAATATAAAACTCTTGGAATTGGAGGTAATGGTAAACCAAATTTTTCATTTTCTAAATATTTTATCATTGATTTTTTTGGTGGATCTAATTTATCAATTTGAACAAAATGAACATTTGATGATGCAGAATGAGCATCTTTAACTAATTTTGATGCTAATCTAA
The DNA here is from genome assembly GCA_030557975.1 of Soucietia sequanensis. Taxonomy (NCBI): domain Eukaryota; kingdom Fungi; phylum Ascomycota; class Pichiomycetes; order Serinales; family Metschnikowiaceae; genus Soucietia; species Soucietia sequanensis. Next base: position 157,188 of record JANIJN010000024.1, read on the forward strand.
TTTCATAATCCCTGACGGAATCAAATGGATGAACTGACATAATATTATATTTATATTAAGTTTATAAAAGGTTTATATAAGTTTATTGGAAAATCAAAAATTAAAAATCTTGATGTAAAAATAAGGCGAATCAAATTATTTATACAATATTATTTGAAATAATTTGCACAGATTTCATTATCTTAGTTTATCATAATTCTAATCGACCTGCCTAATTGGGCAGGTGTAAGAGTCGCGCCATTCTGAAAGTAACGGAAATTATCAAATTTCCCAAAATGTTTGGATTTTTTATTCCTGATTTATTTAGCGGATAACGAATTAACCTATCAAATATGCATATACGTAACTGATATACATAACTGATATACACATAAGCTGATAAACTGATATACACATAAGTTATAGTTAATGGATTCATGAAGATACATGACTCAAGTTATACTGACTCATACAAACGGCAATGATTATACATGCTTATACTATGCTGTAAGGATACGAAATAGATTATGTAATCCGATTAATTAAAATAAAATTAAGTATGGTTGATTGCAAAAAAGTATTATTTGAATATGGAGGCCTTGTTTGAGATGACATACGACATATTGAAAGGATATCAACATGACTGTATGAATATATATCTCATCCGTTCATGATGCTAAACTATACTATATATTAATTGATTGAGTAAATGTTGTAATCATGTGTAATGAAAATTGGTTGCATTATTATTTATTTGCAATATAATGATATACTATGATTGGAAAACTAACTATAAGATATAATATCAACCCAATCTATGGGATCAAACTTACAGTGGTTGGGGATTAGTATTAGTTATACATATATTACGCATTAATCATATTATTGTAGATTATACCTACAATATTGCAAAGAAGTTGAAATTGTCCACTTGGATCTTCTTTGAGTGATATTGTTTATTGACGGTGGAAGTCAAGATGTTCATCAGTTGATATAACAATACACATACATACATATACATATACATATAGTCATGATATAGTATCATTGGATCATTGTATCAGTGTATTCTTGTGTATTCTTGTGTAGTATCTTCTGGGTACGATAAGGCTGTAGCGCAGACTGCATATAACCACACGTCACAAACACGTGATACAAAACACGTGACTATACTATATACAGGATGTTGTGATGGGGTGGTGTACGGGCTGTCTAGTGGGATGGTGCTGTCGTATGTATCGTATATATCGTACCCGTCGTATAACGGTTACTCGTTGTCGTTCCGCCTCGGATTATTATTATTATTATTATTATTCTTTATTCTGTATTGCTGGACCACACGCAAATAATACCAATTAAGTTATGCTATCTACTATCTATTATCGTGTAGTTTTCCATTCCACTTTCCATCACTTTCTATTTTCCACTTTTTATATATATATGTATTAACCACTTCTCTCATTGCTCTATCTTCCACCAGTTTAGTCTACTCATCTACTTTTCTCATAGCAACAAACTCAATCTTGTTTGCTCGTATTGCGTGTGCTTAATCTAATCTTAGTCAAACTCTCATCGCATCAATATTTATTTTATTTTACGTGTTTGCTTTATACGAAAATATATTCATTCAATAAATATTTTATTATATTTATACATTTCGTTATCCTTATATCACACTATCCTTATATAATCATCATCATCATATCATCATCACATCGCTACAATGGTCAGGTATGTACTATCTTCACTTTTTCAATTGAATTGACTTATTTCATATAACAAGGGTACTTTTTTATTTAGCCGCCCTTAATCTAATACTTTGTCAATTCAATTAATTCAATTTATCTGATTTAATTCACATACTAACTACTCTAGTGCTGTTTATCATGATTATTCAGGATTTTCCAATACATCTACCTTTTCTGATGTATTTTCAAATTTTAATCAATTACCCAATCTAAATATTTTTGAAAAAATTTGGGGGTCTTATTATTATTATATTGATAATGATTTATTCGCTACTGGTTTACTCTTTTTTTTAACTCATGAAATAATGTATTTTGGTCGTTGTTTACCTTGGTATATTATTGATTGTATTCCTTATTTCAATAAATATAAAATTCAAGAGAATAAAATTCCTTCCAATAAAGAACAATGGGAATGTCTTAAATCTGTTTTAACTTCTCACTTTATAGTAGAAGCTTTCCCTATATGGTTTTTCCATCCTGTTGCTGAAATGATTGGTATGAAATTTAATATTCCTTTCCCTTCTTTCCGTACTTATATTTTCCAATTATGTTGTTTCTTCATCTTGGAAGATGCTTGGCATTATTGGTTTCATCGTGGGTTACATTATGGGGTTTTTTATAAATATATTCATAAACAACATCATAGATATTCAGCTCCCTTTGGTTTGGCTGCTGAATATGCTCATCCAATTGAAGTTGCCTTATTAGGGTTGGGTACCGTTGGTATACCACTTGTTTATGGTTATTTCACTCAATCTTTACATTTATTTACTATTAATACTTGGATTTGTTTAAGATTATTTCAAGCTATTGATTCTCATTCAGGTTATGAATTTCCTTGGTCTTTACATCATTTCTTACCTTTCTGGGCTGGAGCCGATCATCATGATGAACATCATCATTATTTCATTGGTGGTTATTCTTCTTCTTTTAGATGGTGGGATTTTGTCTTGGATACTGAAGCTGGTCCAATTGCTAAAAAAAATCGTGAATCAAGAATGCAATTAAAAGCTGAAAAGAAGAATATTTAAAAATAAAAAGATCATAATCAATCCAAAATTCAATATATAAAGATGGAAATTAATATTGTAATAATAAAAAAGAAAAATCATAAATCATAAAAGTCAGTATAAATTGAAATTAATTTTGTAATAATAAATAAACTAGAAAAAAAAAGTGGAATACTTAAAACCTAATACAACTCAAGAAAAAAAGTGAATAAAATATTCAAAAGATATTCGATTTAAAAATAATGGAAATATAAAACCTAATACAATTCAAAAATGTGAAGACATTCAATTTAATTGAATTAAACTGTATAATATTCCATTAAATAGCATCAAAAAATGAAATATATAACAACCAATACATATATATATAATAATAAATAATTTAGATAACTCGATCTTCTTTAGATAATTCATTAATGTAATTTAGATTAAGTTAAGCAACTTATATAAAGAAAGATGAATGATCATACTTATTATGTTATATCTCATTTACCAAAACTACGAAGATTTCAATCGATATTTATATGATAGTGATTATTAACTGCAAAAATTATATTTTAACTTTCTCTAATATGATGGTTATTCAAATATTAAAAATTTCAATTCTTTTCATCATATGAATCTATGATTATGATGACGTGGTTTAACTTGATTAGAAGTAGTTTGAATTGGTTTAAATAAAATAATGACTAATATTCCCATTGTGACTTGTTGCTTAATTAATTGAACAGTGGCTAATATTTTCATTACAACTACTTATTTTATAAATACTTCCTTAACATTAATTATTACAATCAAATTAATTAAAAGTTCGTGAAACTACAATTCATATGTAAAAACTACAATCCAAAAGCAATTGATTCATTAACTTGATACATCGTACTGATTAATTTAATTAAGTATGCTGAATATTTAAATTTTGACAATTATAATTGAAAAATAACTTGTTGAACTTATACTATTTCATAATTAATAAATGAAAGATACCGAAATCAAATACATATAGTATATTTTTCCAGATGATTCTAGTGTTGGTGTAATTTTAATCTATCATCAATTGTCCCATCTTTTTCAATTTTCTATTCTTTTCAAATTAAATTGATTGATTTCTGCATCTTTTGATTTATCTCAAGTGTTCAATAATATTAATTTGATTTGAAATGTCAACTGTTTCAAGGGATTCAATCTACAATAAACCTTCCATCATTTACATCAATAATTATTAAAATAATTTCATATATTAATATAAAAATTCTAATTATTTATTAATCCAATCATTATATTGTTTCCTCTTTAATTTAATATCAATAAAATCAATTCTATTTTCAAATTCTTCAAAATCATTAATACCAATTTTATTTAATTCATTCATTGCTTTATTCATTTTAATTGGTTTTAAAAATTGATTAATTGGTTTAATTAATTTATTATTACCATCTTCTCCTAAATTAAGTGAATATATTAATTTATTCTTAATTGATTCAATTGATGCAATTAATAAAATTATTAATCCAATTATTATTTCAAGTATTATATCATATGGAATTATTTGATATTGTTTATTTATCGTTGTTTTCACTAATTGATTGAATTCAAATGATGAATATGCTGCATGTATTAATAGCGTTAAGCCTATGAAATATGTAACTGAACTCATTGTTATTACTAAATTAGTTGATTTATTGATTTATACCACTACAGCATGATATTCATATTCTTTATAGATCGTTCATTTCAATAAAGAAAAGTGTTAGAAAAAAAATTCATTGTGGTGTACGGACTTAGATAGAAGAAACTGTAAAAATGATCATGTTTGTTTACAGGTTGCGAAACTATAAAGCTATTTGTCTCATGAAGTTCATGTTCAATCAAATATGAAAATATATTGATTGAATTATATGAGCTTTGGATGGCTCCAAGAGAAAATATAGGTCAAACTCCTCATATCATGAAAGGTGTGTCACGAATGAAGAATGGAAGTTTTGGCAACAAGAGGTGCAAATGGTATTGAAGAAACTGTGAAATTGGCGACAAAAATTTAGATGAATTGATTAACAAGTCACTCGAAATTAGGTAAAAAATTATTGATGATTTACAAAAGCATTATCAATAAATTCACTAAATTTATAAGACATTCAGTCATTAAGTATATAATTCATGAAAATTTTCGAGCAAAGTTGCTTCCACTAAAAGTAGAAGGGATGTACTTAAAGAAGTTCCTGAAAAAAGAATAATCATCTTATGAGTAAATATATATTGAAGCTTAAGCAATAACTCAATGCTATCCATGTTGAATACAATATCTTACATAATAAATGAGTCTGATTGTATCAATTCAATAAAGATCACTAGTTATACCATTATTATTATTGATCTATGTTCAATCAAATTAAAATAAAGTTAAGGTAGTCTTCGTACGAATACCAGTCTATATTGTTTTAACTGCATTTTTCACATCTCTAACATAGTCCACTTTATATCATTAATGTAATGACTCGAAAGTTGATAATTTAACGAGTGAATGGAATTCCAACCAAAAGAGGGGTGGTATTTATGATTTCCAAAGGTTGTTCATCGTTCTACATGTTATAAAATTCATATGGTTCTTGATTATTAGCGTTATTGCAACATATTTTGAAATGATGGCTATGTATTTTTACCATTTGTCGTAGTGTCAAAAGTAGTTAATCTCATTCTACATACGCTCTAAAATAGTAAGAATTATAAGTAGAGTTTATCATCTAAAATATTATAGTATAATTCCCGATTAATGATAACTATATTCCTGTTCAAAATATTGAATGCAAAACGGAGTAGAATTACAAGACTTAGTTTGATTGCAGTAATATGCAAACTTACGTTTGATTATCTCTTGTCAGTGACAAATATAAACTAAGATGGACGTTAATGAGAGAAAATTATTTCCCATCCATTATAAATGATTACGAGAAATTTACTATTTTATTATTGATAGACTTCAAAGTGAAACACTTGATCGAAATCATTTCAATCAGTCTGATGAATAGCCAAGTTTCTTTGTTTTCTAGTTTTATTTCATATTATATAAATGATATGACAAGAACTATTATCTGCCAAAGGTTAGTGATACCTAGATCAGTGTAAAATTCGTAGGATATACAATAACAAATGATGTCGATGAGCACACGGACCTCACGAGATCAATTCATCTCTTATCGATATATATTCATCAATTAACAAATCAGTAAATGGTAAATCAAGTAATCTTGTGTGTTTGTGTGTGTTTTCTTATCTATACATCCGTACATCTATTTAGCAGCCTTGATGAGGTTCATAACAGGGGGTTTTTTTCAATATTATTTATATTACGAGATTCATACGAAGAAAGTATCTTCTCATATGACAATCATCAGATATGATAATTATCATATGTTATTTTAACAGACGTCAGTTTGAATGAATGACGTGGGAGAGTCTGTGATCAAACAAAAGTAAGATGTGTTGGACTTACAAGTTATTATATGGGAAGTGTGGATTGTAATGAGGTTCAATATACCTTCATCAAACTTATATATAGTGAAAATTACATACAAATACCATATAGAAATTAATACCACAACCACACTCATCACTATTCTTTCTCAATGTACATTACTATGCGTAATCGTTACATATAGCAATAAGACGGAAGAAAAGCAAGTACGTATTACATATACCAGTCTCATGTTCTCACCCGTCACACGTTGTCAATACTCATCTCAAGTCATCTCAAGTCAAATTTAGTCAAATCAAGCCATCTCAAGTCAAATCAAGTCAATATAGGTGATTACTCAATTGTGACTCGTATCGATCAGGCAATTTTCGGGGTGCAAAAAAAAAAAGAGCGAGAAAAAAAGAAACAAAAATTGAAATAACGGCATGATAAGGAATAAATAGAAGAAGACGCCAATTTCATTGATTTCATTGCTGTTAGCAAGATTTTAAGTTGGTGTATACCTATTGTATTCTGACTCTATTGTAGCAGCATCGCAGTAGACTGAAATGTATATTAGTGTATGAATCTGTGTTGTTTTTCATGGTGTATTTGTTTATGTTTTGTCTGTGTTTATTCTTATTGATCTCTTCTACAAAACGGTATAACCCATCAACTACATTTACATCAAGCTGCAACTAGTTTCGGAACAGTCTTGATTGTACGTGATATAGCTAGGTCATTCATACTCTATCCCCCATCTTCCTTGGAAAAGGGCATCACGGTACGCTATTTGGTGATCTCGGTAGGTGTAAAATTTCATTTGTGGTTGTGGGAAATATAATAACGTCATCAATTTTCGTTATTCGTTTTTTCGGTTTTGTTTATACAAATAACACAAATCCCCATATTCTTCTTATTTAATATTGTTATTTCATTACATTATATTATCACGAAATCACAACATCACGAAATTCACGAATTCACGATATCATTCACTTCACTTCACAACACTCCAATTAAGTCCTATTGTTTACTTTTGAATCCTGGGGTAATTTGATCTGAAGTCATCACCAATTATTTCTCTATTGTCACAAAGTCTGTCAAGAATACTATCAATCTTTTGTTTTTTTTTTACATTTAACTTAACTGGTTTTCCCCAGATTTCAAAATTTATAATATTTTTTGGATTTCATTTGCTTTGTTGATATAATACCTATTTTATTTGTACACCATGAAACTATTAAACTTCTTACTCATCCTACCATTATCATGGAGTTTATATATTCCAAATCCTTTATCAGGTGAAGTATTAAAACAAAGTCATTTCTCTTTACCAAAAACAACAACATTATCAACATCATCCACAAAACAATTAACTCCATTTCAAGCAAAATTTTGGTCTTGGTCAATATCAACGAATGATGATCCAAATGATCAACAAGGTGAATTTGAAAATTGGCTTGAAATTCAATCCAATGCGTCTTTTAATTATATCCTTGAAAATATTGGCGGTATAAGTTCATCATTAAATCCAGATGAAGTTCATTATGGTGTTGTTATTGCTTCTCCTTCAAAAAATCATCCTGATTATTTTTATCAATGGACCAGAGATTCTGCTTTAACCATTAGATCATTGATTTATTGGCTAGATGATAATAATGTATCTAATGATGATAATGAATTGGTTTCAATCATTGAAGCTTATATTGAACAAAATTATCATTTACAAAGATTAACTAATAAATCAGGTAAATTTGATGATGCTACTAAAAAATCATTAGGTGAACCTAAATTTCACCCTGATGGTACTGCTTTTAATGAAAATTGGGGTAGACCACAACTGGATGGTCCTGGTTTAAGAATTTCTACAATTTTCAATTATTTAGAAGTTTTGAAGAAAAACAATAAATCAATTTCAAATAAGTTTTTACAAAGTGATGAATTTATTTATTTCAATATTGTTAAAAATGATTTAATTTATATAATTCATAATTGGAATATTAAAAGTTTTGATTTATGGGAAGAAATTAATTCATTTCATTTTTTCAATTCATTAACTCAATTAAGAGCTTTAAAAGATGGTTTATCATTAGCTAAAACATTTGATTTTAAAGATGAAAATTTTATTAATCAATTACAATCAACTTTTGAAGATTTGAAGAAATTTTTAACTGTTGATTCAGGTTATACAAGACGTTCAATTCCATATATAATTGAAACTCCTTCATTATTAGATGATGGTGTTAGAACCGGTTTAGATGCTGCAACTTTATTAGCATCGATTCATTCACATAACTTAGAAAATTCAATTGATTATAATGATATTCCATTTGATGTTAATGATAATTATATCATAAATACCATTGCTTCATTAGTTACCGATATGAAATATCGTTATCCAATCAATCATGATAAAATTAGATTAAGACAAAATATTGGTGTTGGATTAGGTAGATATCCTGAAGATATTTATGATGGATACGGAACTTCCGAAGGTAATCCATGGTTTATTTCAACTGCTTCTGCATCAGAAATTTTTTACAAAATAATCTTTAAACTAATTAATAAACAAGAAGATTTAATCATTAATAATTTTAATAAAGATTTTTATAAAATTTTTATTGATGATGAAAATAATCCAAATGAAGAAGAAATTAATGATGATATTATTTACAAATTTAATTCACCAGAATTTAATAAACTAATTAATAACTTATTTAATTATGCTGATTCATTTTTATTAATTATTAAAGATCATGTTAATAATAAAAGTGGTGAAATTTCTGAACAATTTAATAAATATCATGGATTTATGCAAGGTGCAAATAATTTAACTTGGTCTTATTCATCTTTTTATAATTCTGTTAGATGGAGATTTAAAGCTTTAGAAATTTTAAATAATCATTAATAGAATTTAATTCAAACTTTCTCATTCATTCTTCTTTCATAACTTTGGTCCTTATTTTTTTCAATTTATTATTCATTTCTGCGTGGTCACTTTTTTCAAATTAGATAATTTATCGTTTGCATTGTTTGCAATTTATTATTTTATAAATTTTTTTCATATTTATTTCTATTAATTTTATATATTCTATAGATTACTTATAATATACACTATTCTTTCAATTGTTAATCTAAAGTTTTATTTACATGTTTGACTTATGATATTTAAAAATGTTATCCAATCCATATGTTTGGACATTTATTTTGATTCCTCAATCATTTGATATTATACTTGATTTTATACTCAGTTCTTATTAGTTTATCATTTATGATATGTCTTTTACACTAATGATAAATTTAATTGATATCTTACTTTCACTAACGAAAATCCCAAAAAAAATATCTTACTTTCAATAATGAGAAGTCCAGTTGATATCTTAGTTTCACTAATGATATGTCCAGTTGATATCTTACTTCAACACTTTTGATAAACCCAATTGATATCCTTTTTTAGTTATGATGATAATGATGATTATTTATTACTTGTATCACTTTGTCATTTCCATATTATTCATTGTTTCAAAAGCAGTTATATTTTCAAATTTAATTTGATTTTCATTATTATAACAATTTTCATCTCTATTAGTTAATTCAATAATTTCATCATCGGTTAAAATATTAGTAGAATACTTTGGAATATTTAATTCATCAAAAACATAATCTCTAGTTTGAAAAATTTTTGGAATTTCATTATTATCATCTTCAATTTCATTTTCACGATTGAAAAGTTTACTTAATTTTAAAATTGATTGTAAATTTTCTTTTTCACTTAAATTTTCTGTATTTTCATTATCTTCATCTTTTATTAATTGTCTAAATTTATTAAATTTAAATTCGCCCATTTGAATAATTAATTTTTCTAAGAATCTTTTATTATAAGATTTTGAAATTAAAATTTCTTCCACTGAATTTCTAACTAAAAATCGATAAATTTTAACTGGTTTAAATTGTCCAATTCTATGAACTCTATCAATTGCTTGTAAATCAATTTGTGGATTCCAATCATTATCAAATAAAATTACAGTATCTGCTGCAGTTAAATTAATTCCTAAACCACCTGCTCTTGTTGATAATAAGAAAACTTGTTTTTTTGCCAGAATTGAATTAAATTCTTTTATTGATTCTTCTCTTTCATCTTGATTTGTTGAACCATCTAATCTACAAATTGAAATATTTTTGAAAGTTAACCAATCATGTAATAAATCAAGGACTTTTGTAAATTGTGAAAAAATAAGGACTTTATGTTGGAAAGGTAATAAATTATTTAATAATTGATTTAAAACTTTAAATTTTGGACTATTTTCAAATAAAATTTTCATAAATAAAGATTCTTGTTGTTTAATTGAAATTTTACTAGATGTTGAATTTAAAAATGGTTCATAATAAATATATGGAGATCCACAAATATTTCTTAATTGCATGGTCAAATTTCTTAATGGTAATGCTTTTGTATCTTTGAAAATTTTGGAATAAAATTTATTTAATAAAAATTGTTGTTTAAACGATCTGCTATTATTTTCGTTATCATTTCCATCATTGATTTTACTCTCATTGATTTCATTCTCCTCGATTTTTATTATATTATCATTTTCATTATTTATTTCATCAAACATTTCATTCTCTGAATCATGATCACTAATTTCAATAATTTCATCATTTAATTCAAATTCATCATCTGAATTTGCTTCATCATATTTAATCTCTACTCTATTTCTTTTACCTAAAGATTGAGGAATTTCCGAATTATCTAATTTCAATTTTGATTGTGATTTTCTTGTATTTATTGAATTAAATCTTTTATTTAAAAATTGATTGATTATTTCAATATCTGAATCATTATTAAAATAATCATTATAATTAAACATCAATAATTCTTTTAAATTAACTTCAATTAAACTTTTAACTAAATTATTATTAAGAGCGTCGGTATAAAGTTTCCTTTGTAAATTACTTAATGGAATATGAATAATATATTCTTTTTTTGGAGGTAAATTTTTAATAACATCTTTTTTCAATCTTCTTAATATAAAAGGTTTTAAAATAGTATGTAAGTTTTTAATTAAATTTTCTTGAATATTTAATTCAATTAATTGTTTATCATGTTTATTAATTTGATTATCTTTTTTTAAATTTGTTAATTCATCAAAATTAAACCATTGTTCAAATAATTCTAAATCATGAAATAAATCAGGTAATATGAAATTAAGTAATGACCATAATTCATTTAAATTATTTTGCAATGGAGTACCTGTTATTAATAAACGATTAGTAACATTTAATTTTTTTAAAATTTTAATTAATAAACAATTAAAATTTTTTAATCTATGACCTTCATCAACGATTAAAAATTTCCAATCATTTACTCTATTAAATTTTGCAAAATCTTTTATTGATAATTCATATGATGTTATAATAACATTATAATTTGATGTAAATTTTTTCGTTTTTCTATATTCTTTACCACCAATATACTTAAGTACTTTAATTTTGGGTGCAAACTTTTGAAATTCATTAAACCAATTTGAAACTGTTGATAAAGGAGCCACAATTAAAAATGGACCTTTAATACCATTTTCAATCAAGAACGAAATGAAAGCAATACTTTGTAAAGTTTTACCTAATCCCATTTCATCAGCTAAAATACCATTAAGACCATTTTCATATAAAGTTGATAACCATTCAAGACCATCAAGTTGATAATCTTTCATGGTTCCACCCGATATAAGACTAGGTTGTTTCTGAGTATGATTTGATTGAGAATTTTCAATAGCTGATTTAGTTGATCTTGTTGATTCAGATATGTGGGAAGATTCATATATTTTCATGTCCTTGGAACTTTTCGATTTTTTACCTTTTCTTCTTGATTTTGACTTTGATTTTGGTTTATCTTCATCTTCATCTTGATCTGGTTGATTAGATTCACGTTTACGTTTTTTATTTAGGGTATTTTCTAAAATATTATCAAGAATAATTTGAGAATAAATTTGAGATTTTTGAACAAGAGTATTTAAACGTTCTAATTTATGATCATTTGATAATCCATTGAAAGTTACTTGTTCATCAGATAAAGGTTCCGACTTAACATACTGTGATAAATCAGGTGAGTCAGTATCTTCGTAAGTCATCACGCGTGGGGATATATATGTGACAAGAGACACGCGACAAGGGAAGCGGAGAGATACGGGGGAAGGGGAGAGAAAAAGGGAAGGGTACAGAAGTAGAATGAAGAGGACAGAGTAGTAGTTCCAAGGTAGTTGAAGATTAGTTGATGAAGTGGATGAAGTCAATTTAGATAAGCGCCCATGAATTTATCAAGATTTATCAGTTAAATTTGTATAGATCATATTGTGACGTGTGTTGTATACAGTACGTGTCATAAGTCATGTGACTTGAGACACGTGATTCCAGTCGTGTGATTCACGTCATGTGACTGAATACATGTGACTCGAATCACGTGGTGTGATCCCTTGCCCTGTGTGCACACCCTGCAGCAGCACCCTGCACAGAGTGTGACGTAACAGCTGTAGCCACAATGACTTCAACTCCACGAAGAAAAGCGCTGAGTCAAATCCAATTCAACAAATCCAACTGCCCAAACAGATATTGTTGGATTATACTATGTTAGACTATGCTATGTTATACTATATTCTTGGTAACTCTACTATTCTTGTCATGCTATTCTTGACACATTGTTGTATGGCCATATCGTCATCTGATTGTATGACTTGTCTTGGTAAATGATCTCACATCGTGGGAATTGTTGTGTTATCTTGTATTTTGTACTTCGGTGATTATATCATTAACTATACATAATACAAATTGACTCAATTGTTACTAGTTATTTTATTATTTTTTTTTTTTTTTATTGTATTTTTTTAATCTATTTTTTTATCTTTTTTTTTTCAGCTCAATCGTCTTATTCAATCAACATTAATCATCATTATATGTATATAAATATATCAATAATCCCTCTTGTTCCCGGTTTAACCTAACCTTATGCATTCTATTTACTAAACTTTTTCGTCACTTGTCACTTGTCCCTTGTCATTGTGTGTCTTACTCCTATTTCTCGTTCCCACATAAGTCCTTGTTTTGTTGTCTTGTAATAATCGATATCTTTGTCTGTTTGTCAAAGCGTGGTCAACCAAGCCTAAACCTAAAACCTCGATTATAAATAACCTGTTTAATCCACTACATCTTAAGTCAACTCCAATTAACTTTGTTAAACAAATATCATTCACAACTATTAAAATGGGTAGAGAAAATATATTATCTTATCAATTAGAACATGATCATGAAACTGATTTATCAACCACTCCACCCGATGAAAAATCAATTGATATTGAAAATCAATTAAATCAAGATTATATTAATAAAAAAAGAGAAAATTTTCGTAATCAAATTTTTAAAAATTCAAATTTCCCCTTTACTTTATCAAAAAATTCCACCAAACAAGATTTTTTAGAAAATAATAAATTTTTCGTTGATTCAATTAAACATAATCATTCAAATCAAATCTTTGAATTAAATGGTAATGGTCAATCTCCTCATACTTTATGGATTGGTTGTTCTGATTCAAGAGCCGGTGAACTGTGTTTAGCTACTTTACCCGGTGAAATCTTTACTCATCGTAATATTGCTAATATTATAAATTCAAATGATATTAGTTCTCAAGGTGTTATTCAATTTGCCATTGATGTTTTAAAAGTTAAAAAAATTATTGTTTGTGGTCATACTGATTGTGGTGGTATTTGGGCTTCATTATCTTCAAAAAAAATTGGTGGTGTATTAGATTTATGGTTAAATCCAATTAGACATACAAGAGCAGCTAATTTATCAATATTAAATGAATTAAATTCAAAACCAAAAGAAAAAGCCAAAAAATTAGCTGAATTAAATGTTATAAGTTCAGTAACGGCTTTAAAAAGACATCCTTCTGCTTCAATTGCTTTAAAAAATGGTGATATCGAAGTTTGGGGTTTAATGTATGATGTTGCAACTGGTTATTTAAATGAAGTTGAAATTCCAAATGATGAATTTGAAGATTTATTTCATATTCATGAAGATAATATTGATGAAGAATCAAATGGTCATTAAATTATATTAAATTATATTAAATTTTACCAAGCAACATTAATCGTTGACTTTACAATATTAATCATTGACTTATATTTATCAATCGGATCAGTATATCAATCGGATTCAATTTCAATCGGTATCAATATCAATCGGTATTGAGGTATTTATAATTAAAATTACCTCATCGTCTAAATTATCTCCTTTCAATTCTAAAACTAACTTATATTTATTAACTTTTTTTACCTTGTATAAACTGTATAGAATTTTATACTTCATCTAAAAAAAAATTACAAAAATTTTAAAAAAATTATAAAAATAATATAACGTAATAAAAATAATATAGCATAATAATCTTACTCTAAATTATTTTAATCTATTGTTCTTTTTTATTTTTGTTGTCGCCGAAATCGGGCCGGTCTCGCACGATACCCATGGATGAGATAGACATATAGAGACATATACATATAAAAAGACATAGACATATAGAGACATACATATAAAAAGACATATACGTATGAAGATAAATTAAAATTGTACTTCATTTGGATTAAGACTAAGCTTCAAGTTTATGATTATCAATCAGTGATTAGTGATTAGTGATTAACTCAACGAACTATCGTAATTGATATGTAATATATGACTAATCTGCAATTTTATTAAATGGTATATAGCTTATATTTGCCAAAAGATAAAAACTTTTTTTGTTCAAGATAATAATATGAAGTTCCCTTGTAGTTTGACTTCATCTACAAAAAATATGTAAGCTACTTATAAAAGGCAAATAATAATATTGTTAATAGGACAAACTTTCATTTGTAAAGTTCAACAGTAAAAAACCTATTCAGCTATATTTGTATGAAAACTTTTCATAAAAATATCATGTCTATAATAATGATGATTAATATTTATCAATCATCTCAATTAGCTATCTTGATTTAAAAATATTCAAACATCAATCAATTAATTTCAATGGAGATAACTTAGTTGACATATCCTAAATAAATTCAACTCATACCGTGAAACAATCAGTATAATCCAAACCTAATATATTCGAATTCCAAGAGATATTTGGAGAAGAGTTGACGTTAATTACATCCTGTTGATGGCCTATGTGTTGGCATACGTTGCAATTCAAAACCACGAATTTCAGGGTCCCTGTTCACATTTGAACTGCTTGTACGCACATTTTCTTCATGTCTCCGTTCAATTTTAAAAGCAAAATTTGCCATAAGAAGGCCTATGAAGAGAGCAACAAATTGATTGAAACGAAAAATAGAACAAAAACCGCAGAGTAAACCAGCTATAATTCCAAACACGCTAAGTGCAACGGATGATTTTCGTCTTTGAAGAAATGATATGATAACAGAAGGCCATAGCAAATAGCCACCAATTCACTGAAACGAAAAACAGCACAATATTCGAAGATTAAACACACTATAGCTTGCATCACGATAGCTGCAACGAGTAATGCAACTAACCTTCCTGCTTGTCTACCTATTCTTTGTGTTTCATTTAGAACCATACCTAATCCCAAAATAAGCTGAACAAATGCAATAACAGCTAAAGGTTGAAAAAGAAGCACCGAAAATTGTACAGCAATATTCCAACAAGACTGGCTTGGCTTGGTGTAACCAAACAACCAATCACCAAATTCGGATAGCATACCACCACGATAATTAAAGCACAAACAAAAACCTTGGCTAACATCAATATCATGTGAAGATTGAAAAAATTGGTAAACCTCTTAAATTTTGAAGTAGTCTTAGTACTTAATTGTGATTCGATAATCTAAATCGATTTCAGTATTTTAAAATTCGAGTTGAATAATGATCTTGTTAAAGAAGAATTAAAGAAAGCAATAAAATTTGCATATCAACTAGTGGTTATAAACTCAAACACTTTAATTGAATTGTGCTAAACTTACCTTCTTGAGTTGTCTTTCACTTGCTTGTACCATGCTAATGCTAAACTTTCCCTCTTAAAACCGCACACAGTACACCATGCGATTATCTTCTAGTTAATGACTATTCATAGTAATACCGATTGAAAGAGCCAATTTATTAGCCTAGTGATTAAATGAAATCTTCTACATTAATTCTATGCTGAAAATCATGATATGAAATAAAATTCGGTTTTCTTTTTTTTGTTACCTTTGATTTTTAAAAAGAGCTCGTTGTAATTCTCACAAATCTAATTCTAGTTGTATAAATCTAAACGCTAAGCTATGGACTATAAGTTCACCTGTGTGTATAGCTGATTATGAGCTAACTGAATGTGGCTAGTGTTATATTGGTAAGGGATATATTGATAGACTTACAGATTCTTTGATATGATACCTTAATTTACTAATATGAGAGGAATGATTGTTGTGTAATACATTAATTTAATAATATAAGAAGAATAATATTAGCTTAAAAGAATAATATAAAAATATAAAACAGTACTCAATATAATATATTTGAATTTCATGAGATATTTGGAAAATAGTTGACGCTAATTACTTCCTGTTGATGGCCTAGTTAATGACATGCTTTGCAATTCAATTCCTCGGGTTATATCTTAAATCCTCACTATAAAGAAAATATGACGCAAGAAGGCCTATGGAAATAGCCAACCATTCAATGGAACGAGAAACATCACAATAATAGAATATTAAACACACTATAGCTTGAAGCACGCTAAAAATAACGAAGAATCCAAATGAAATTCCTGCTTCGGGTCTACTACCTATTCCTTGTCTTCCACCTGAATAGTTATAAGTTTTAACTAACTCCCATATAAGCAGACAAATTGCAACAACGGCAAAAAATTGACAATAAAGCACCGCACTTTGTACAGCCGTATCCCAATAAGATTGGCTTGGGGTGGTGTAACCAAACAACCAATCACCAAATTCGGATGGCATATCAAATAGCTCAGTATCATTGGGGTCTTCTAAAATTTGGTAAATCACCGCGATAAGAAACGCACAAGCAACAACTTTGGCTAACCACCATATCATGTGAAGACTGAAAAAACCGGTAAACCTCTTAAATCTGGAAGTAGTCTTAGCACTTAATTGTGATTCTTGATCAAAATCTTGACCAACCAGAATCTCCTTTTCATCAATTAATCGTGACTCTTGATCAATCAAAGTTTCATTTTCATTTTTTTCACTTATTAGTTTGGATTTCGTCATTGTAATAAAAAAGTCGGGGATTTTGAGTTTGTAATGATTGATGATCAATATCGATAATCTATATCAATTTGAGTATTTTAAAATTCGAGTTGAATAATGACCTTGTGAAAGAAGAATTAAAGGAGGCAATAAAATTTGCATATCAACGAGAGATTGTAAACTCAAATATTTTAGCCGTGTCAAATTGTGCTAAACTTTCCTTCTTAAGCTGTATTTGACTTGCTTGTACCATGCTAAACTTTCCTAATTCGTATCGTCCTATTTTAGTGTCACGTGTTTCGCAGCCAACCTGAATTTGTAAGATCAACTGAAAATGAAAAATTATTAGGAATACTAATTTTTATATTTTCGATAAATTTCCATTAGCAATTAGACCATTCTATATCATGCCAGATTCAGAAGATCCAAGATATTCGAAATTCATATGATTCTATCACTTGACTATAGGTTCGTACACCTTTCTCTATAGTATGTAAGAGTGAGCTAGGACAATTAGGAAAGCTTGAGAAACAAGAGATAGGAACATTATTCAAGGGAAATATGCCTACCTACTTATATACCCTTAAGGAGCTAGATCGACGTTTTGATATATCAGCCTTGCCTTTGTGTTTACTTTTCTTTTCATGATTCTTACTTTTCTTTTTATTTCTAATTACTTTAGGCATAATGTGCAGCTTAGATATATGGTTCTTTGATATCAGATGAGAGTTTCAAAGTTGGTTTAAAATCAAAAAATAATTTAAGAAAGATAAACGTAGTTTACTCTCAAATGATTTAATTAGCCGCCGGTATGATGTTTGTGACACTGCAAATACTTTTTGGCAGTTAAAAATTGCTTTTTTACGGTGTACGGATAGATATATTGTAAACACTTATATGCAGGCACAAGTATGCTTCTTGAAGTAATCATCTTTCTTTATCTATCTATTTCTATGTTCTTGAGTGCGTTCAAGTACTGCAATTGAAAAATTGTCATCATATTTATATAACACTATAGTTAGAAATGGGCTTAGTTAGTTGGTTTGTCTGTTTTCTTTGAAAAAAATTGACTCTTTCATGACTGTGAAACGTATTTTCTTAGATTTAACATGATTAAACTTAAACTTATGTAAAATATAAAAAATAAAAAAACTCTTAAATTCACAAATTCACGATATGTTCATGTCAAAATTCCAGATTTGAATCATATGACAGTCTTAAGAGTTGTAAAAATAGATATAGATGTAGATGCAGATGTTAATTTTATCAATTAGAACAATATCTAAAGTTTGAAACATACAAAAACCAATTCGATGCCACTATTACTTTTTCAATACACATTCCTTTACAGAAATCCTTATTAAAATAGACCTTAGGATCTCTGAGCTTAGAAAGAACTAGTTTACGAGAGAGCTATAATTTACAAACTAAATAAAGTTTTGTTATTTAAACTTCATCAGTTTAAGATAGGATGTACAACAAAGCCCTTATTATTCGGCATTAACTATTTCATCTGTTGAATTTACTTTTAGTTATATATATTAGTAGAAATAGAGAAATCAAGGTATACTTAATTCGCTATTATAAATATTGAGATACATTTTATTATAAAATATGAAGAATAAAAAGATTGACTCATACAGGAGAAGAATTGAATTATGAATAAATTATTAATAATATAAGATGAATTGAATTGAAATAAATTATTGATAAATTATGAAATGAATTGAAATTAATTGGGGGAAGTCATAGATGAAATATATTGATGTGAATTGAATAATTTTATAATGAAGTTATGAAATATGAATCATGTCAAATCAAATACTTACGTATAACAAAGTATATGAAAATCATTGGCGATGAAACATGTTTGAATTTACTAATAAGCATTTTATTAGTCAAACTTATTGATATTTATTATTTTATGTTGAAATACTGATTTTTTGGGTTACTTTGTCAACTTTTTATTATATTTATGAGGTATTATTGAAATTTTAAATGTATTCATTGGTACACTTAATTCTAAATCATTAATAAATTTATTTAATTCATCTTCAATTTGTTTATTTTCTTGTATTAACATATCTGATAAACAATCGATGATTAAATTTAAATTATCATGATTTGATTCTGTCATTCTAATATTTTTCGAAAAGGATTTATGATTATGATTATGTGTTGAAAATCTTGATGATTTATAAGATATTATATTTGATGATGTTATGTCCGATGTTATATTGGATGGTGTTATGTCCGATGTTATATTTGATGATGTTATATTTGATGATTCTTGAGAATTTATGGTATAGTCAATAGAGGTATCGATTATATTAGATTTAATATTTGATTTCTTTGGTGATGCAGGTAATGAATTAATGAATAAAGAAGTATCATTTGTATGATTTGAATTAAATGAAGATTGATCTAAATCCAATTCTAAATCATTATAATAATCAGTAGTATCAGAATCAATTGAAGTATCTGTTATAACAGTATTATTTGAAGTTTCTGGAGAGTTTATTATATTTGAAGATGAATTATTAAATAAATCATCTAATTGATCAAACAAATTTTGAGTTGATGGAGGTGGAGGCAGCATGATTGAAGTTGGAATGACAAATTATTTTAAGTTAACAAAAATTATCACAACTTTTATTTCTACTTTAAAAAGGAAGGATCGGGAATATATATGGTATGAATTATGAAGATTGTAACTATGGTAAACAACTAATAAACAATATAATAATGGGTGATTTTAAATTCAATAATAAACAAACACAACACAACGCACAAATCTGAATACAATGATGGAGATCAAGTGGGAGTGATTGGGGAGTAGAATATATAATGGGAAAGATAATGGAAATTGAAAGATTATAAAAAATTAATGGTTAAAGAAATAAACAAAGACGATTTGGCCAAACTCATATACGAAATATGTATTCAGACGGGGGAAGTTGGACTTTTTCAATTTGTGTAGAGTGTATATAACACTGAGTTCAAGATTAAAGATATCAGTATTCTCGACAAGAAACACAACGATGGGAAGAGGCAAGGATAAAACATATAAAAATAAGCTTTCCTAAGCTAACTATTTAACCTTGGTTTTAAAAAATCAAGCAATTGCAGCAATTTTCAAATCGTGTATTTTTTTGGGGCAACAAAAATACATTAATCGCGTATTTTCTAAACATTGAGCATTATTTTCGTCTACGTAAATCGACAACTGGCGACCGCGTTGTGCACGAAGCTGAAACATGGATTTCTGTGTGGATGGATGTGGGTGTGGATGTGGATAGGTGTGTGGATGTGTATATGAAGATCAATGGGCAAGTTATGAGTGTCACATTGTTGTTGGTGTTGTTGTACGATCGTGATATATGGTTGTGTAAATTTATCTCGATTGGGAATAGGCGGGAAACACCACAAAAGAAAAGAGTAGCTTATTTTAGTGAAGTAGGGGCGGTTGATAAATATATGGAAGCAAGCGATAAGATTAGATGGTTGGTGTAGATTGAGTATATATTAAGAAGTAATTAGTTAGAAAGTAGATAAGTAGATGTAGTCACTTCATTTGGAGCAACTGAATTGAACAGACGAATGAAAAACACTTGATTCTTTTTCAACTACGTATATATTCATTTTGAGGTGGTTCAAACAGTGTTTTGCAATAATGCGTTCCATTTTCGATTGGTGAAGCTTTACGTCGGGTACCTTATAGTAGAACTGTTTCAAGAAAAGGATAAATAAAAGTCAACGACTCAAAAAGTGGCTTGGTATAATGAAAGCAAATTGTTCGTTTATCTTACTACATCAGTATATCTGCAATTTGAAAGAACCAATATTACATCATCATACATCAGAAAAGTCATATCGAATTCAAGGTATGATAAGTTGAACGAAAGCACTGGAGAAGTGAACAAAAATATGTTATAATTAAACGATAACTTCATTATTATCCCAGTTTAACATTCACTTACATATTCAACCCAAATGCATTTCAACGAAGTTGATTGAATATCTTCAGCATCTAGCAAAGCTTCGCTCACTTTCGATTTGAGGAACCAAGTCTATTACTTGAATTTCTATTGTAAACCAACCATTAGACATAGATCCTCGAACATTGTTGAAGTTAATCAATTGGCTGATTTTGCTTTTCTCGTCATCAAAGAGAATTTCTATTATCATCATCAGCAGGTAATAGCCTCACGTTAATGCTAAGTATTTTTTCAGCGAGTTCAAATTGGTCAAAGCAAAAATAAGCTTTAATTTCACTTGTTAAAAGTTAATATTTTGCAAGAATTGCAAAGTAATTTATCTTCATTCCAGGAGCCTTGACACAAGGAATTCATTTATTCTGATGATTAAGACTACCATAATCATGTATGGCCCAAATAATATCTAAGAATGAAGTTCACATATCAATACCACTTGAAAATACAATTCGATTAGCAGACCACATGTTGTAATTTGTTCCTGCTCTACTAAATAGTTAGTCTGGTTAGATTATGCTGGTACCATTGTAAACAACTATACTCATTATGGTTTTGGTCGCTAATAAAAAATTTGATAACAACTCTGATGCTTGAATGATTCGAATGGTAGTTGGTTACTTGCGAGTGTATCACGAATGACATTATTGGTATGTTGTCATATGATTTAGTCTAATGTTATAATGATGTGAGCAATGTCATTGAGATTTAGTTCACATTCCTATCAACCGGTTATCTAATCAATTGATGCAATATGTCCCCCTTTCCCTGCAGTTGATAATCCTCTACCATTCCTTAAATACTCATCGTTGATACCAAGGAAAATTCAACTTAATCAATTGACTTTCTCTTGGCTTATACCTTTCATGTTATACTATACATAATGATGATCAGTGTACTTATTGTTATCAAAAGTACTTTGAAATTAATAGTTCAATAATGTCTTATGAATAATCATGAAAATATTTAAAGCTGTAACAAATATATTTTTACCAGTGTAATACTACATACTTCTATGGGAACCTTATGGGAACAGAAAATGAATACTATTCAATGAAGTTGATTCCGAATATGCTAATAAATAATGATTATGATACTCAAACACCAACTTTTCATATAAATCTCATTTTAATACTTTTATTTGATGTAACAATTTACGTACAATAAATATGTTTCTGCTGTATACAAATAAGTGTAAGATCAATAATTCATTGCTATGATCCTTGAGATATTACACATTACGGATAGGAAATAGATAACTTTTATGATGAGTCTCCCTAAGTCATTACCGGCAGGAAATATCACAGAACTATACGAGAAATATAAATTGGTTGCCCTTTTATGTGCTAGATAGACCTGATAAACTATAATCAAGTCGGGTAGATTATAAAGATATACGTATTGCAATGTAATGCAACGGATTGTATAACAATCATATGTAATACAAATCAATTAGTATTCTTGTTAAATGAAAAACATTTACTTCCATCGGAGAGAAATGTTTTTTATTCGCAGCTGTCCATATTGAGCATTTCACATAATACATACAAATTACATGAATTCTCATTAGCAAACATAAAAATATAACGTTTAATGGGGTAATACACACTATCATACAGCTTTAATAACAAGTTACGTCAACCATACTATTGTGTCTAGCGATGTGAACATATTTTTGTTTATGTGTGAATTGGTCAGTGACCTTTTTTTTTTGCAATTTTTAATAGCTGGAATCACCCGTGGTGCCGGCGGACATTCCGCGGCGGGGGCCATTTTTACAGAAAAAAAGTGATGTAAATTATTTATATAAAAGGAATTGAATGCCCACATGGATTTGACATTTTATAATCTTATTCTATAGTAATAACTAAATACAATTTACAGTTTCCAATACATACATACACACATACATTCACACATAATATAATGACTACTTCATCAACCATTATTTCAAACAAACCAGCTTCCGCAGATGACAATAAACCAAGCAAAACAATCTGTGTGTTTTGTGGTTCATCATTCGGTAATAATGAAACATTTGCAGCAAATGCCACTGCTTTAGGTAAAGCAATTTCAGAAAGAAACTGGGGGGTTGTTTACGGTGGTGGATCTACTGGTATTATGGGAGCCGTTGCAAGAGGATGTGCTACTAATGGTGGTTACGTTCACGGAATTATTCCATCAGCTTTAATCTCAAGAGAAAGAATTGATGAATTAAAATTCAATGAAAATTTAAAAGAATCAATTGATAATCATGATGGTTCTACTCCAATTCCTGATTCAAAAGAATATGGTCACACAACTTTGGTTAATGATATGCACACACGTAAAAAGATGATGGGTGAAGAAGCCGCTGCATTTATTGCATTACCAGGTGGATATGGTACTTTAGAAGAATTAATGGAAGTTGTTACTTGGAATCAATTAGGAATTCATAATAAACCAATTGTTATTTTCAACATGAACGGATTTTATGATAATTTATTAAAATTCATTGATGATGCTATAAAATCAGAATTTGTTAGTGCTAAAAATGGTGAAATCATTAGAGTTGCCAATACCGTTGAAGAAGTTTTAAATGAAATAGAAAATTATAAAATACCTGAAGGTAGATTTAACTTAAACTGGGAATCAACCTAGGTTTTTATATATATACATATTTATATAATTTGGTTTTTGGTAGTTTAATTTATAGTAATAAAAGTTTAAAAAAAAAAAATATATCTTTCTTTTTCGGCCTGATAAGCGAATCGCATCGGACCCTTTATCTTGGAATAATCTGTTAATTTCAGATGGCACAACGTGTGATGTATTAGTCTGTTGAATTGATATGAGAATCCCAATTAAGTATGAGGAGGTTTACGTGGTTTAGTAATAATTTTACATAATTAGCCAAGCCATAGTATTATTAATAATTTTACATAATTAGCCATACTAGTATTACAGAAAAATGATTTCATGGAATGAGTTAGTCACAAGTTCCATATGTACTGTGTATGAAGTGAGCGTCATGCTCTACTAAACTTTTCACAATCAGTAGATGTGTTTGAAATTTAGACTTGCGTTTTATATATAAATTTGTGTTTGGAACTTGTATAAGTGCATTGATATTAGCATACTTAGCTTCAATCTCTCAGTTTGAAATTAACCATATTTCGAGGATTCTACGACAAATTTTGATGAAGACAATTCAGTATTCATCTTATGATATATCACATCTTCTAATAATAGCACCTCTCTTGATCATAAGATCTCGTGTAGTACAACGAGCTTCATATTCAGTGGTACTTTCAGTATATCTAGTGACCTGGTATTGTGAGTAAGCTTAACTTATCAAGCTAATCTATTTGAAATAGGCAGTACTTACAACAGTGGATGTTATATTATCGTCAAAATCACCTGATCATTCACAAGTACAAGAGATCGACATGCTCTATTCATGGTACAGACGTTAGTTGAAGAAGGTTTATCGTACTTTAATTAGTGCGAAATAATTCACATACTAAAAAAGAGGAAGAAATAACAATCCTTATTTCTTATCTAATCAATAACATCATACACCTAAGTAAACACATTCTACTGGTACTACGACATGTCATCAATGCCTATTCCTAGACTCAAAGATATCAAACAATCAATATCGAAAGTATCTAGTTTTTTGGAACAACTAGATACTCAAATAGAAGAACGTGATCGATTGATAACGATATTAAACCTAACGCCATCCTCTAATGATAATCTAGAGTTAGCTGATCATTTAGATAGGTTAAAGAAAACCTTGAACTACTTACAAGATGACTTGATTGAATATTTGAAAGCCAATGTTAATAACGGTAATCATGAAAATGATAAAAATTTGGATATAATAATTTCTCAGGTTATAGATCAATTAAACTTATATAATTCATACCTTGGAAATATAAAGGATTCATACATTGTTGTTCAGGACTATAGAATAAAAGTGGAGAATAGCTTAATAAATAAACCACAATCGCAATCACAATTACAATCACAGACTGAACCTACACCCACATACAAGAATAAAAATAAAAATAAAATTACAGATTCACTGTCCATAAAATCAGTTAGATTTAGAGATCAAATTGAATCCGACGAGGAAAGTAATGAATTAAGAAGTGAACTCATGGGTACAAAACCTTTTAAACCATATAAAGATGATGAATCTAATAATGAAGAATTTGAAACAGATTATGATTTTGAAACCGCATCTGAATCTGCAACGTTAGGTTCAATTAATCAATCAAATCAAGAATTATTTGTACAACATCAACAACAATTATTAGATCAGGATGAGAATCTCGACACTTTACACAATTCTATCAAGATACAAAGATCAATGGGTAATAATATAAATGAAGAATTAAACGATCATTTGATTTTACTTAATGATTTAGAACAAGGAGTTGACTCTTCTGAATATAGAATCAATAGAGCTACAAGAAATTTAAAAACTTTTAGATCAAAAGTAAGAGAGAATGGAAGTTTAGTTACAATAATTATTTTAACTGTTATTTTAATACTTTTATTGGTGGTTTTGAATTAATATTTGTGTGTGTGTTTTTCTTTTCTTTTCTTTGTTCTTTGATATACAATTATATATATATATATATATAGCTCAAGTACTATATCTTATATAAGATACATGCTAGTATAAATGACAAATTTGTGAAAATGTATGGTGAAATTGAAATTCTATTTGTAAGATGACAAAGAAGGATGAAGAATTGAAGCAAGGATTAATTGTATATCATGTAATATTTATTATAATAAATCAAAAGTTAAAATCATCATTATCCTCTTCTTCTTCACTGAAAAACCATATGAATACAATGATATCACTATAAACTATTAAACCTCCGATTATACTCATAATCATTGAACCAATTTCAATCAAATTTGTATGATATAAAGTCAATGGTAATGAAATCCCACTTATTATTAATAAACCAGTTATGAATTTGGAGAATTCTTCCAATGACGTTGGATTATTACCATGATCATTACTAAATGTTAAAAAATCGTCTCTTGTATTTTCAATTGATGATGCAATTATATTTGGTAAAGGTGCAATTAAAAATATTAAAATAACCCATAATGGTTTCCAGTTATTATATAATGCACATGATAGTAATATTAATAAAAATCCCGATGCCAAAAAGGCTGATAGAAATATGATTTTATTTAATGGATTCATTGAATTATCTTAGTCCACGAATCAATCAATAACGAGAAGGTAAAGTTTATGAGTCTTATAAGTTTAAGTTATCGTTGTTTTTTGATAATCCGTTTTTTCCCCCTGCTATGTTCAAGGTGTACGGATGTGACATTTTTTTGAGCTTTATAAAATTAACATATATTAGAGATAAGTATAGACAAGTAAGTAATAGAAGTAAGACAGTTAGATCAGGTTGAATTTACCACTGTTGTGAAAGTATGATTGTGAAGCAAAGAAAGAAAGGAGAGAAAAAAAAGAGAAATAAACCAGGAAACCAAAAACACAAGAAAGAAAGATTATTTGCCAAAATAACATACCATATGGCAAGAGTAGATGAATAGAAAAGAAAAAGGAAGGCATTATAAGAAGAAAAAGGGATAAGAGAAAAAGGGTTTGCTACTACTAATCTTTGTTATTCCAAAACCAGCCTAATTTTGCAGCTTCATTGCTAACCGAATTTGAATCATCGATGAGTTCGATATTAAGACTTGATGGTTCACCTTTAACATCAAAGTTTTGATTTCCTTGTTCAACTTTTTCGTTAACATTGACCCAATCATCAGCGCCAATTGGTTTAGACTTGATGATATTTTTGGTCATAGATGTACCATCCTTATAAAATTCAGTTCTAATTTCATTCAAAGTAACTTCATGATCGTCTGATTTATAAGTGGTTTGTATTGAAGATGAAACAACTTCCCGAGAAGAATCAACATTTTGTAATAGTGCTTGGGGTTGTTGTTCTTGTTGATGATGTGGTTGTCTTTGATCATTCAATTGTTCTGATGTTTGTTTTCTCTGTTCCAATAATCTATTTCTTCTTTGTAATTTTTCATTCTTGATATTTTCATACATGATATTTTTCCAATTTAAATAAACATCAAAACCATTGAAAAAAATACCTTTTGATCCTAAATCGATAACTCCATCTATATCAGATTTACCATTCCTTTCAGCATCATTGAAATCCTCTTTGGTTAATATTTCATTTGGTAAATATTGTTTTTTGTAACTTAGAAATTCATTGGGAATTTCACTATTTGGAAATAAACATCTCCAATATCCCTTGGAATCCCAAATAGATTTCCCGTCTTTATTAAGACAGTCGTTATAATACCTTGTTGCTGGTACTTTTTGAGAGTAATAACCAAATGGAGTTTTACCACTTTTAATTGAACCTTCAAAAAAATTGAGCATATTATTGCCATTTCTCCAGGTGAGAATATCGGAAGGTCCAAATGAATTGTTATAATTCATTGAAAAATCAAAAGGTCCAAATGATTTATTATATTGCGTTGAACTTTTTTCGTGATCTTCATAAGGTTTTGAAAAAAAATCATTTAAACTAGGTTTTAAATCATTTATTATATATTTGAATCTTTGTCTGAGTTCTTTGAATTCATCAGGAATTCCATTAAAGTTTTCAATATCCTTATCATCATTCAATCCTTGTTGTTCATCCAGATTGAAAAGCCAAGTCAAGGACTTATTCTTTAATTGATCATTCAAATCATTCACGGAATCATGAGTCAAAGCAATCGCTTTCTTAGTGATTGAACTTACATTATTTCCAAGTGCATTGATATTTGAAAAAAATTCATCAAAATCATTACGGGATAAATCGTTTTCGTTATTCAATTCAGTAATTGCTTTAGAATTATCTGAGGAATTACTTTCTGAGCCTTTACCGAATGCCATTGTGATTTCACTTATCCTTATATAAATTGTATTTAGTTTTCTGGTTTGAAAAGGAGACTTTCTTTCAAGTTACTAGAAATCAATAGGTTTATATTATATCCTTTGCCATCATTTTGAAAATCTCCTTTTCAATTTCGACCTTTAGAAAATTCCAGAACCGACCGAGATATCCGTACACCAGGTAACTTTATTACATGATATCGTGATCATCTTGTTATAATCGTCTTCAAACGTGATGAATGTACCATTAATACATACTTTCTATACTAATTGAGTAAAGAGATGGTTTGATAAAAGAATAAAAATAAAAAAAAACAAAGAAAAAGCAAAAAAAGAGAAGGTCAAAAAAAAAAAGAAAGGATGATAAATGCTAAGACTGCAAAATACTAATTGACTAGCCTAACTTTGATATCATATTATCGGTTGTGTAATGACACGATGAAAAGATATACTAATACATTATTAGTATGTCGAATGTTTTTTTCTTTTGGATTTAATTTGATTTTGATAAAGAATTCGATTTTAAAGTTTTAATCAAAGAAAAACCAGTATATGTGAGTTATGAAATGAAATTTGATTAATGGATTAACAACTTTTTACCAAGAATTATAAAATAAACAAATGAAAGTGTAATAGCAAAACATAAAAAAAAATTTAGCAACATGAGTAGCATGAACAAAATCGTACGTAAATAGAAATAGAAACCCAAACAAGTTATGAATGAAGGAATAAAAAGCAAATAAAACAAGACAAAAAACAATGCAATATATAAATGAAGTCACTTAGTTCATTTTGCATATATAGGACAGGAAATGATGATAAATTTTGTTATGAAATGGATATTAATTATGACTGATGGTAGGGTAAGATAATGGTGGAAAAGAAAAAGGCAAGCAAGGAGATTATAAAACAAGTGATAAGATCAAATTAAAATGAAGGATATGGAAAGAAGATAAATAAAGTGAAGCAAAATTTTTTATAGATTTTATGAAAGCTGGAAGGTGTTTTTTTTTTTTAGTTTTTTTTTGTGTTTTCGTAAATTTTGAAATAGATGATAATATGAAGTAAAAAACTGGTTGTGTAGGCAAAACTGGGAACAGCTTACGAAATAAATTAGGGTTATGTGGAAACGGATTAGGTTTGTAAAAAATGAATTATCTTACCCAATAACCTCTATTTTGAGGTTGTTGGGATTGTTGAGGTGGTTTTTGAGATTGCATATGGTATGGTTGTTGTAAATGAGATTGATCAACAACATGCATACCTCCCATGAATTGACTTTGATTATTGCTGGCAACTCTTTTTCTTAATAAATTGTTTTGACTATTATTAGTATTAGTTGGCATGGCGTTATTTCTCTTTGGTGATAATTCTTGATTTAAATAAAGCATTCTAGCCTTTGGAGTGCTTAAAAGATCATTGATTTGTTGGCTCGCAGCAGGATTGGTACCATGAAAGTATTCCTTGTTACCTGACTGTAGTACTTGATGTTGTTGTTGTTGCTGTGACTTATTACCCAGCATATTATGATTCATTACAGGTGAGGAAAGTTGTTGTTGAGGACTCAAAATGTGCATGCTATTTGGTGTTGCAATAGCACTTGATGGGGTGGATGAGTAAAGTGACGAAGGCTCTGATGGAATGGCAGGTAAAAATTCAAGATCAGATTGATAATCAAATGATTTATGAAGATAGAAGTTTCTGGTTATTGACTTGAAGATCTGAGACTTTGCAAGATCATTTTGAGATACTTTGTTAGATGCATCTGCAACTGGAACAGAGCGGTTATATGAAATTGTTTCCATTGAATGACTGACTTGAGGCGTATGATGACTGTAGAGCGAAAACCAAATATGAATGAAGATTCTTCTGACTTATACGATGTACTTCAAAGTGTTTTAATCAAATTTGATAATTTTCATCTTATAAATCTGAAATAAATCTGAAAATTTTTGATGTGCAAAAAAAGCATTAAAAAAAAAAAAAAAAAAAAATTAAAAAAAAATAAAGATAAAAAATCACAGGGCTCACCGTTAAGCACGATTTGAGATTATTCAATTCACGAGGAATATGATTATGGATTCATACGATTAGTTGGAATATAATTGAACCTATTATAAGGGAGTATATTCGTGGGTGGTGAATTCGAGATGCTGGTACATAAATTTCCTTGCTTATCGTTTATACGATCTTACTCTAGTAAAAAATTCAGTTTAAAAGGTAAGCTTAAATCATCCAATGTTAAATCTATTCAACCAACAACACCAGCAAGAACAAGATTTGCACCATCGCCGACTGGATATCTACATTTGGGATCATTGAGAACCGCTTTATACAACTTCCTATTGGCAAAGAACACTGGAGGTCAGTTTTTATTGAGACTAGAAGACACAGATCAGAAAAGGCTTGTTAAAGATGCAGAACAGAATATATATGATAGTTTGAAATGGTGTGGATTGGAGATAGACGAAGGACCTAATGAAGGTGGTTCATATGGTCCATACAGACAATCAGATAGAACGGAAATTTATAGGAAATACGTCGATAAACTTATTGAATCTGGACATGCTTATTATTGTACTTGTTCTAAGGATAGATTGAATGATCTTCGAGAATCAGCAACAAAATTGAAACCTCCAACAACAGTCACTTATGATAGAAAATGTTTCCATGATCATCATCATGCCTCGGAAATTCATGAAAGAATTGTGAGATTCAAGTCTCCCGACATTTATAGCCCATTTACTGACTTGATTCACGGTGATATGGATTTACAACCTCAATATAATAACCAAGATAGAAGGTATGATGATTTTGTTATAATGAAGTCTGATGGATTACCAACTTATCATTTCGCTAATGTTGTGGATGATCATCTCATGAAAATTAGTCATGTCATCAGAGGTGAAGAATGGTTATCCTCGACACCTAAACACATTGCTCTTTATAAAGCATTTGATTGGACTCCTCCTTCTTACATTCATATCCCACTATTAACATCATTGGAAGATAAAAAACTTTCCAAAAGATCGGGGGATATAGGTGTTTTAAGCTTGAAAGCAAAAGGAATTTTACCGGAAGCACTTACTAATTTTTGTGCATTGTTTGGCTGGTCACCAGCAAGAATCAGTCCAGGTGTTAGTACTAGTGAAGTCATGACATTGCAAGATTTGGTGGATAAATTTTCTTTAGACTCATTGACAAAGGGTAATGCCAAAGTGAATGATAACAAATTGTATTTTTTCAATAAACATCATTTAATGAATAGAATCAATAATGATGAATCGTTAGATGAGTTAGTTGACGAATACTTTCCAAGTTTCCAATCATTTACGAATGGTTCATTTGATAAAACCTATTTGAAAAAACTCATACTCACTCTAGGTCCAAGTCTTAATTCAATCAATGATATCGAATTAGTGCATGGGTATATCTTCAAGAATATTGATCATTCAAAATTAGATAAAAATCAAGTTCCATCGAATGCTAAGGAAATCTTAACAAGAATGTCGCAGTTAGACTCATCAAAGTTCAATGCAAATGTTGAAACCATCTTAAGTGAGTTCCCAGAATTTAAAAAGAAAGAAATTTTTCAGTCAATCAGATTTGCATTATCTGGTGGTGTTTCCGGTGTAACAATTCCAATATTGATTGATTTATTGGGAGATCAAGAATATAAATCTAGATTACAAAATGCTTTGAACGCTTTTGATAGTTAACCTTGTACATAAAACTAATCAAAAATACTATATATACAAATACGTCTACATATACATAATAAATAATACATAATAAATAATACTTAATACACCAAATCATTAACAGGTTAACAATGGAGTTCTTTTCATATCCAAATAATCAATTTCCTTTGAATTCTTGTCGACTGGCTCAACATAAGTACCGGTATAAATACAATGAATTGCCATATCAGGATGATAATAAAGTCCGGTTAATAATTTCGGAGTAACCAAGAAATATTGTGAGCTGTTTTTTTTACAAGCAGTATGAACCAAATATCTATGAGCCATCTTTTCATTTTTTGGATCCATACCCTGATTAATTTCGTCAACCACTCTAAATGGGGCATCAGTTAAACCTTGTAAAGACATTATGAAAAAAATTGTTGATACTGCTCTTTCACCACCCGATTGAGATTGATGATCTAAAACTTTTAATTCTGAATTTTCTCTAAATTTAACTAAAATTTGTAATTTCCAATTTTTGAAACGATCATCTTTCACTAATTCAACCTGACCATCACTTGCAACAGTTGTAAATCTTTTTTGAAATGATTTTGAAATCTTTTTAACTAAACTGGATAATTTTCTTTCCCATTTATTTTGAGTGATTAAGATTTTTTTATCAAAATCTTCTTTTCTTTGTCGTAATCTGGGTAATTCCGTTTCTGATTTTTCGATTTCATTTAATTTTTTCTTTAAACTAAGAATTGAGTTTTGATCTGCCGTTGACATGACTGATCTTTCATCTTCAATAAGCAGTATTCTTGATCTTATATGATGTTCAGTCAAAACATTTTTATTAAGATAATCAGCTGCGAGATCAGCTAATATTTGTCTATCCTCGGTACTGTAATGTTGACTTTGTTCTTTTATTAATTTATGAGCATCATTATTTTTACTTTCAGTATATTTATAAGCAGCTAATGAATAAGCTTCTTGTAGCCTTGCCTTATGCGCTTCAAGATCTTGGGATAATAATTTTATATTTTCAACTCTATTTGTCCATTGTAATTGAATGAATTCTTGTTTTCTTTGCTCAATCACGTTCGACGTAATTTCCGAAATTTTTTCTGAAATACTTTCAATTAAATCATTAGCTTCAACATATTTTGAAATAATTTTTCTTTCAATAAGACGAATTTTATCAGTTTGATCTTTCATTGATGATTCTTTTATTTTTTTTATTTTAGCTTCTTTTGATGATTTCAATTCTATTAATTTATCACGAGATTTTCTTGTATCTTTAAGTTGTTTCATTTCTTTCTCTAACTCTTTGAACTCCTGTTTCACAGAATCAATTTTTGTTTGCTTTCCAGAACATTCCATTTGACGCTTCTTATAATGTACCATTTCGTCACTTATATTTGTATCTATTGACAAAATATCATCTTTTATACGATCTTTGGTTTGTTGACTTAATCCTGAGTGACCAAATAATTGGGCTTCGCTAATTTTATCAGCTTGATAAACATATTGTCTTTGACCATATCTTGATCTTGATAATGTGAATAAAGTGTCCTCAGCAATAAATTTCATGAATGGAGTTCGTCCATTACTATTTTCAGGATGCAATAATTTGTGTAATTGAGTTTCACTTAATGGTTTAAATGAAACAGGGATACAGTTTAAAAAATTTTGCAGATTTAAACAGTTCAAAACAGTTTGAGGACCAGTCAAAAAGTCTGACACATAACTATCAAATCCATAATCTTTTAATTTTTCATTTGAAATTGGCTTTGGTCTCGGTCTGTCAGACGAAGTTCTTAAGGAAATTCTAAATTCTGAGACTTCTCTTGAAATTTTATCAAATGATGATCTATCAGGACAGAAAATTGAAAATAACGTACTATTGTCAATAACTTTTTCAACGTATTTGGCACATCTTTTATCATTTATTTGACAAGAAACAACTGGGGCCTCTTCATAAAATTGTTTTAAGTTTGGATTGTTTCTTAAGTGAATGTGAGCGTTGTAAGCTCTTTCCATTATATCTGTACGATATCGAGTTGCGGTAGTTTTCAAAACTTCCAATTTATCATTTGAATCTAAACGATTTTCAAGATGTTTCTTTTGTTTGGTAAATGAGTCAAGTTTGTGTTTGTGTTGATCACGTAAACGTTCTGATTCTCTATAATCATCGATAAGATCAGTTTGTTCAGCGTATTTGTCTTCTCTTTTTTTATTAATTTCTTCAAGAAGATTTGCATCGTATTCAGGAATAGATTCCAAGTTTGTATTTATGACTTGTAAATCTTCTTCATCTTTGGCTAAATTAGCTCTACTTTCTATTGATTTCTCTTTGAATTTCTTTATTCTTGTCTTGAGATCTTGAATCAATCCATTCGTTGAAGAGAGTTCAGACCCATGATTTTGATAATCCGAAACTAATTCTTGATTTTTTGATTTCAAATCATTTGCTTTAGATTTATATAAATCTAATTGAACTTGACAACTGTTTAATTCATCTTCAAAAGGACGTAAATTAACTTCAAATTCTTCTAGATCATGTTTGGCTTGATCCCTCTTTTGTTTCAATTCTTTACGAAGACTTTTCAAATCTTGAAATTGACCATATGGAATTAATAATTTATGATAATTTAATTGCTTTGTTTTATCTTCGTAATCTTTATATTTTTTAACTTCTTCTTCTAAAGATGTACGTTCTTCAAGTAACTTTTCTAGTCTTGTTTCAATTCTTTCTATATCCGCTTTTAATTGTTCACGAACAGTATCTTTTGATATCAAAGATTCGTGTTGTGTTAATAATGAACCATCACCAAGAGTTCTTTCAGTTTCAATCAATAATTTCTCAGGTGAAAGGGTTGCAAACTCTGCCACTCTCTCCTGAGGTAAGAAATGACATAAATTATCTAGTTGAATATTAAAGGATTTAACCAATGCTTTAATCGATTTTTCATCGGATAATTTATTATTAATAAACCAAGTTGATTTTTTTTCAGTGAAATGTCTTTCAATCAATAGATTTGATTTTCCTTCATGATTTTTAAGTTCGATTATAATCTTACTTTCTTGACAACCTGTCTTTATCATTGATTTCATGGTTTTTCTTCTTATGAGATCAATTTTACCACCAAGTCCCAAACAAATCGCAGCTACTAAAGTACTTTTCCCTGTCCCATTTGGACCAATAATCATATTCAAAGTCGGAGAGAGCTTAAATTCAGCATACGCGTACGTGGTGAAATTTTCCACCTTAACATTAATCATATAACCGGGTTTGAAGCTATTGTTGTTATCGTCGTTAGGCTTGATAGTTGATTGACTATCATTCGCACTTGAAGGTATGATTTTTCTTCTCTTGAGTCTGGGATGGTTGGACTGATGTGATTCGCGTGAGTGTGATCGATCAACGTAGGAGGACATGTCCCCGATTGCGTCGACACTCATCTATATTATACTGTCTGATATCTAGTCCTTAGAGTATTAACGTTTTTTCATATTGATTAAAATCAAATATTTCTTTATAGCGCGTTTGACATGTTTTGGTGTACGGGTGTGTTCTAATGATAAAGCTTGGTTTGCAATGAATACTTGAATACTTGAATACTTACCTGGTATCACTAAATACACAAGCTTGAATAAGGGTGACAAATTGCAAAGGGTTACTGACATTGTTATCTTGTGCTTCTTGTTTTCATCGCAGACACGAAGGAGTCTCTGTAAGCTTCAAAATAATTCCGATGGTCATCACAACAGCTCCATGACTTTGATAATTCATTATATTCAATTAGCAGTCACATCCATTTCAGGCTTGTATCTACAAGTTTGTTATCAAGTTTGCTTCTGTAACATCTTCTTATATCGATACCAAATTGGCAACGTTTTATAATCAAAGTTGCTCTTCCTCTTCCTTGAGTTTACTCTATTTGTATCTGATCCCTTCCATCTTGTGTGTCTTTGATATTACGTGTCCCTTCTTGAGTGTCATCCCTTCTCTCCTATTCCTCTATATGTTTTTTTGCAGTTACTTTGTTATCTATATGATCAATATACTCAGGTGTACGGATGTTTCTGTAATGAAAATCTTCCAATAAACATTACACAATGCCACGCTGTTTTTCTCGTTACTTAAAAAAAGCCAGAAATTGTAAACAAACACACCAAATCTCTTTTCAATTTAATGATTTGAATCAACTAGAAGGACATCGACTCAATTTCTCTTATATACTGCAATCTGATCTGACAACTCCATATATACAATGGTATGTACGACTCTGGTGAAGGGGGCTAT
Organism: Soucietia sequanensis; assembly: GCA_030557975.1. Lineage (NCBI taxonomy): Eukaryota > Fungi > Ascomycota > Pichiomycetes > Serinales > Metschnikowiaceae > Soucietia > Soucietia sequanensis. The sequence continues at coordinate 193,536 of JANIJN010000024.1, forward strand.
ATAGTAACATGGATTTCAATTACTAGTGGATGTGTGTGGAATCATGATTCATGACTCTATTAGTTGTCCAATTGATCTGGTACAATTTACTAACCTCAATGATTTAGTCTCAAAATACTAAAACTTACAAAGATGCTTTCGCTCTTTTCGATAAAAAGGGTACTGGTAAGATTCCAGTTGAACATTTAGGTGATTTATTAAGAGCCGTTGGTCAAAACCCAACTTTAGCTGAAATCTCTGATTTACAAACTGGTATTAGTTCAAATGAATTTGATTTTGATACTTATCAAAAAATCATTAATAGACCGGATGGTTTCAAACCTTTGGGTTTACCTGAAGATTATATAAAGGGTTTCCAAGTCTTTGATAAAGAACAAACTGGTTATATTGGTGTTGGTGAATTAAGATACATTTTAACTTCAATTGGTGAAAAATTAACCGATTCTGAAGTTGATGAATTATTGAAAGGTGTCAATGTTACAAGTGATGGTAATGTTGACTACGTTGAATTTGTTAAATCTATTTTAGATCAATAGATTTTATGTTTAAACACATTAATGACTAGATAAAAGAAAACCAATCAATTTTAATTATTGGAATATACTTTACATATAATCATTGTATAATGACTTTCTTCAGCTTCCCTACCTTCACATGAATACCTTTTTACGTGCCTGTCTCGTTCTTTCTATATATATATATGATTATCATAAGTAGATCTGTTTAATTTTTACGTAATTACCTAAATGTTGCATCTTTTATATAGGTGTATGGGTCTCTACAAATCATATATCAATTTATTATTTTTTTTTTTCTTTTTTTACTATTTTATGATAAGTTCATATTTCATTCAAAGTTAGCAATTATAATGGCTGACTCAAGTCCCATGAGTGAATTCACTTCTTTCAAATCAGATGATGATGATGCGAGAAAAAACGAAAGATTCCATCTCTTCCCAAAAGAACGTTTGGAAGCAGTTTCAATGGTTTCAGGTTTTGTTGGAGTTGGCACTGGATTTTATGAAGGTATAAAACATTCATCATTGAGATATCTAACCGAAAATGGCCATAGACTACCTAGAACTGTAGGTGGTTGGTATTTTTATCATAAGAAAAAGAATTATGTTATGATATTACAAGGTTGTAAAGATGGTTTAAAACAAGGTACTAAATTTTCTATCGGTGTAACTACTTTTTTCGGTATTGAATTATTAATTGATAAATATTTAAGAAATAATACTATTGATTTCTTAAATACTACAGGTGCTGGAATGCTTATGGCTGGTATTTATGGAAGTTGGAATAGATTAAGTAGAGTTCAAACTATTGGTTATATCAGGAAGGGAGGGTTATTAGGATTAAGTATGGGTTTTGCTCAAGATTTAATGATTTGGACAAGAGGTGGTAGAATTTGGTATATTGATAAATTGGGTATAAAAAATCCAAGAATTCAAAATTCAAATCAAAATTTAAATCAAAATACTGTGAAAGCTTAAAATCTTTATCTTTAAACTTATTGTAAATAGTGTATTATATTATCATTACATAGAATAATTAAATAAAATGTGTTAAAAGTATTAGTCTATACATTTTGCAATTAATGCATTAATTAGTCCCTCCTTGTTCTAGTCAATCTTCTTCCACCCCTTTCTTCCTTATATATCATTCTTCCTCGTCATCTTCATCTAGTTCAGGTGTTGGATACTTCGTTATAACTGCAACACCGGTTAATTGATTTAATTGTTCACCTGATTCATGTAAACTTGAAAATATTAAAACTTCACCGCCTTGATCTTTAACTTCTTCAGAAAGTTTAATATAATGTTTTCTGATACTTATATCATCACTTCTAAACAATGTATCAGTAATCATAAAATATTTTACAGCACCTAATTCAACTGCTTTACGTACTTCATCGGGCCCATACCATGCTTTATTATCTTCATCATTTAAAGATTTTTGGAAACTATCAAAGATAATTACCTCTTTAGCAAATTTAGTATCGTTTAATTTTTTTTGAACTGATGAATCTTTTAAAATTTCTTCTAATCCTTGTAAATAACCAGTTGATGAATGAACCACTAAAAATTTTGATTTATTTTTTAAGATTAATTTATCATCATCTTTGATTGTATGATCAATGATGTTCTTGTATAATGAACTTGCTGTAAAACCAGGAGAAGCTAATATTATAACTTTTAATTTTTCCAAATCAAAATTTCTTTGCATAGTTGATTGTACTAAATCTAAATATTTTTCTAATGCCTTATCGTGATTACCCCCACCACCATCACGTCTATTTTTTTTTGGTATTGATTTTTCAATTTTGTTTCTCAAAACTGTCATATTCTCGGTAACTAAGCATAAATGAGCAACTCCTTCTTCCATTATAATTGCTCCAACTTCTGCTTTTTTCTCGATTGATGATGCATTAATTATGATTTGGTAACTTAAATCATCCCATTCATTCTTCGTAAGTTTCAATGATTTATTTAATTGAACTTCAGCTGTATGATAACTTTGATTAGGGACGTATTCATTTTGTTCTGTTGTTTTACCTCTTATTCTCATTGATTCATCACTTGGTGCATAATCAATACTTTCAACTGCTAACTTTAACGTTATAAATTTTCTATCTGTTTTACCTTTGTCTTTGATTTCATTTCCTCCACCTGAGGTTGATTTTTTAACATTTCTATAAGTTGATAATTCAATTTCATCTCCCTTTTGAATTAAGTTATATAATTGCCATAAATCTTCTTTATCTTGTGGTATTAATGAAATGGTACCACTTTTATCTTTCTCTAGATCAATTGTTTTACTTGTAATTTTCATTTTATTATTACGTTTGCTTTTGAGGCAATTTATATGTGATTTAATATGTTTCTAAGTATGTAGTTCCAAAGAAATCTTTTAGAATTGATGATTAAACATATTGAAAAAAAAAAAAAAAAATGAGATATGACACTTTTTTGTTGCTTTTTGAAGTTACAAAAATTTTACTATCAAGTTAAATTATTTATATCTTAGTACTTCGAATTATTAATATCTATGAAATATATATATGAAATGTTATTGTAATTTTATTTAATAAATCACTTAACTTCAGCTTTAACAAGAGTTGAATTCTTACATAATTCACCTTTTGCGTTGACTAATCTGACAGGAGCTTTACCTTCTTGAGTCCAAGTAACTTCAAAATTTTCATTGGTTGAAAATCCAGGTTGAACAGTTTCCCAAACTTTTTTCTTTGGGTTTAATTGTTTTTCAGGAGTTCCATTGAAATCTTCAAAGAAAAGTTTTTCACCTGGTTTTGAATTGGCTGGTGGATTAACAAATTCAACGGTATCAGCATTAGAAGCACATAATACCATAGCACATGATTTAACACCTCTCATAGTAACAGGTTTTAAATTGGCAATGACAATAACAAATCTTTCTTGCATTTCTTCAATTGGAATATATTTAACTAAACCCGAACAAACGGTTCTTGGACCTTCTTCATCACCCATATCAATAGTTGACATATATAATGAGTCAGCATTTGGATGTTTAACAGCTTTTTGAATGAATCCAACTCTAAAATCAATTAATGCAGGACTTGGGGGTTGAGCAGCAGCAGCGGCAGCAGCTTGTTGTTCTTGTTGTTTAGCAGCATTTGCTTTTGCCTTGGCGGCTTTTTTGGCTTTTTGAGCTTCAGCTTTTATTTTCTTTTGTTCTTCAGTTAATTCAACTCTTTTTGAACCATCAGCAGGTGCGTCAGTTGGAGCAGCGGTTTCAGGGGCAGCTTTAGCAGCGGCAGCAGCAGGTTTTTTCTTTTCTTTAACTTCTTTTTCGACTTCAATATTTAAATCGACGTTTAATTTATCCGATTCTGGAACATTAACTAAAGTATTTTGAATTAAATCAGCCCATCTCAAAATATGTCTAAATTTTGAAATATCATCTTTGGAAGTCCATTTTGAAGCATACGGTAAGACTTGTTGGAAAACTAATAAATCAGCTTTAGATGGTTTGTTACCTACAATAAAGGTCTTTGATCTTAAGTTACTATTAATCTCAATTAAGGATTCTGATTCATCAAGTCTTTTTGATAATGTAACATATTGTGAAGATAATGCTTTTTCTTCATTAGTTAATTCAGGAAATAAGGATTCCTTTGCTTGAGGAATTTCACTGATAGATAATTTTTCAAATTTTTGAATTGGGTCAGACATTTTCTTTGATTATAGTTGAATTCACTTCGATATTTAGGTTTAATTGATGATAAGTGTTTTAGATTTTTCTCTGAGGAAAAAGAAAAATTTAAAATCAATTACGAGGATGGAAAAGTGTCGAGCCCGTACACCTTTGACCGGAACTCACTTAGCTTTTTTTGCATTTATTCTACGGGTTTCACGATATGTTCGATGACTGTTCATATATAGAAAGGCTATACTATATAAATTATTTATCTTGCGGGTATACTAAACCACTCTCGTATCTTGCTTTGTCCATGATTCCCATGACCAAAAGAGTTTCTTTATGAGGCATGATGTCACTTTCAGTTTTACCAGCAGCAATATCTTTCGCAACTGCATTAGCCTCGTATATAAATCCATTATAATCATTTTTCTCTTCGAAAATGATTGGATCAAGTGTTTCATCACGGAAGGTGATCTTGAAATTTTTAGGGCGAGCAGGATTGTCACTCCACATTTCCAAAGTACCTTTCGAACCTTCTAATCTAACGAAAAACGGAGGGCCATCTGAAAGATTACTGCTTGTTAAAATACCTTGCTTGCCATTCTCGTATTTAATCAAAATGGTTGAGACATGGTCAACTTTATCGGTTGGATCGAGCGATAAAAATGATTTAGTTTCAAATTTATTTGCATTTTCACCAACCTTGTTATCGAGAAGGATTCTACCATACGTGATTGGATAAATTCCAATATCCAAAGTAGCACCAGCACCCAAGTTGATGTCCCTTGCTCTTGAAGATTTAGGAATTTCGCTAACATCGAAATTCATTGAAAAATCAGCATTCAATTTATAAATATCACCTAATATTTTTTCATTGAATATATAATTCTGTAATAATTTGACTGATGGAAAAAATCTTGTCCAAACACCTTCCATCAAGAATTTACCTTTTGATTTTGCTAATTCAATCAATTCTCTTGCATCCTTGGCGTTCACTGTGATTGGTTTTTCAACAAGAACATGCTTGTCGTTTTCCAAAGCTTGAATAGTTTGTTGTTTATGTAATGTATGGGGTGTACCTATGTAAATGATATCAATATTTTCGTTTGCGAAAAACTTTTCATAATTTTCAGCAACTGGTTCAATACTGTGGTTTTTCAGTGAGCTTATACCGTGCTTTGCAATAAACTCATTACCTTTTGTAATTGATGAGGTACCAATAGATGTTATAATGTGTTTGACCTCACTTTTAGGATCGCTATTATTGACCACGAGATCATGTGCAAATTGACCTGAAATATTACCGGCACCAAGAATACCCCAACGTAATGTAATTGACATGATATAATCAGTAACTAATGAGTAATGTTCAATTAAAAGGATAGTCTTTGATCATTAATAATACACGTAGTTTCCATGTATTTTAAGTAGTTTTTCGTAATCCCCGCGAGCAAAAGAAAAATGTAACATGGTTGGAAAATGTACGGGTGTTGCATTTTGAAATTAGTTCATAGATAAGGCCATTTAACGGAAACATTCATTGACGATATCCATATATATATATATATATGGGTGGATACATAAGTAGTGATGGAATATTCATGCTGCTTGATATAGAAAAAGGTACAATATATTAAACTCCAAATATGACCATAGAACTTCCTCATTATCATCACGATCAAATTGAACAAAATGGTTTCACCATAGTTCGTGGGGTGTTGACTCCGGAACAAGTTACCAGTTATGTTAAAGCATCAGAAAAGCTTGTTGAGTTTGCAAGGCAGGGCAGCTGGCCTCACGTAAGAACAAGGGGTAAGCAATTTCCTCCATGGCCCAAAAATTTCAGTCCCGATATATGGGGTATCTCTGGTTTATTACATCCAGATTTAGGTGAAATGTCAGTACCTTTTCAAGAATGTTATGTAAACGACGGTTTGTTGAGTATTGCAGGCGATATTTTACAAGCAAATCCCAACGCCTTGTCAATGGAATTATTCAACATGCTTATAAACCCATTAAGTGATTTTGATTTGGATTGGCATCGTGATTATATAAAGGCGGAAGCAACACCCGAACAAGAAGCTTCAGAATTAATGAGAAATCCATATGCTGGGACTCAATTTAATTTGGCTTTGACAGAAGACAGCTGTTTGATAGTTATTCCAGGGTCTCATTCTAGAATCAGAACCGAAGAAGAACGTGAAAAGACATCAAATGATAACCGAAAAGAATTTATAACAGATCAAATAACAGTTGAATTACACCCAGGAGATGTTGTATTTTACAACAGTGATATTTTACATCGTGCTTCATATTCATCGAAAAATGTCAGATTGACGTTACATGGGTCATATGGACATGCCGAATTTGGTAAAGATAGAGCTAGAGGTGTACTTCAACATGGGGTGAGTGATTGGCTACCAAATTTCAAACCTACCGATGAAAAATTAATCAAAATGAAAGCAAAGTTAGAGGAGACCTGTGAAATGTTTAAAGGAGTTGAGCTTGGCTACTCTTTAGAAGGATGATAATATCTTATAAAGCTTGAATAAAACTTTTCCCTTAGTTGATTTATATATTTCGTATATATTTCTGTATAATTTATAATAATTAAATATTATTTTTCGGTGTGATCCTGCACATAACTCCGGACTCGGAGTGATGTTATACAACTATACCGATACAAAATGGTTATTTTGATTTAGAGCTTTTAAACGTAAAGCATTAGATTACAATATATAAGCTAAATGGGTGTGGCAATATGAACTATCCGAGTAATGATAAAATACTCGCAGACACTACAGTCTCCGCCAAACCAGTATGTATACCCTGACTTAATTTTTTAGTACCCGATTTATCAAAAGTGAATGAAGTATTAACTCATATTAGAAACGTAGAAAGACAAATAGAGCATGCAATCATTGTCATAAAGCTCATATGACTTGTGATACAGGTCGTCCATGTCAAAGATGTATACAAAGAGGACTAAAGGATACCTGCGAAGATGCCCCCAGAAAGAAGAAGAAATATTTATCTGATGTTCCACCCAATGCTTTGAGTCAATCAAGAGTATCAGTATCTCCTCCTTTTGAAAATGTGTCTCAAGATAGCTCTAATTATCAAACAACTCCATTTCAACGCAGCAATACCCTTCCGGTAAATGAAAATGTCTCACAACCTCAATCTACTCCTTCAACTTCACTTCGGAGATCTGTCACCCAACCAATATCGAATATAAAAGAAGAAAGTAATGATGATTTGACTTTGGGGTTTTATTCTACTAGTCAATTATTAAGTACAAATGATTTCTCCGATCAAAGTCAACGAGATTTAGGACAAAATCAAGGATCTGGTCATTATTCAAATTCTTATTCACCATATCCACAAAGAGACATTTCTCAAGAACAAATACAATCACAACAGCAACAGCAACAAAAGCCAAATCCCAATAGAAAACGAACCAACTTCTTGTCATCAGCTGCAGATCTTGAATATTCAACATTGTCAAGTATTCTACAGGATAATTTTATGCATCTAAATCCAAACCCTTCATCGACTTCAGCTGAAGGAACTCCCAACTCTCTTAATATATCTCCTGCATTGTCTCCTCATAATATTGCAAATCAACCATTAACGAATGCTAATTCTCCATCAACTAGTAACATAAGAAGCAATATACCATCTCCATCAACTGGCTTAAACAATCAACATACTAACAATAGAAATAGCAATAATGGTCAATTCAATCATGATAAAAAGCATCAACAGTTATTACCATACATTCCGGGACAAACCTCAGCATCAAGTGGGATATATGGATTGAATAATAATAATAATAATAATAATGATAATAATGAATTATACGATAATTTAAATTATCCAAAATGTGATGAATCAATTAATCAATACTTTTTGGGTTCAATAGGATCGGATAATATACAAATATTTCCAGATGTTATCGTGGCAATTGAATTGGTAAAAGAGAATGACCCTTCAATATACCATGAAAGAAATTCAAAACTGATACTATCATTTGCCATTGGTATAATACCCAATGATAATAATGAAATAAATGATAATGACTCTAGCAATTTAAATTTCAAAGAGCCTGAAGAAATATATGCAAAAGTTAAAAAACCGTTTTCTTATACCCCAGGATACCATTCATTGATTGCATATTTGAGAAAAAGGTTTCCAAAAGAAATGTTAGTTAAAATGGCAGAAAGTATGGCAGCTTATCGTCCATCGTTTATTGCATGTACGAACTCTTTAAAAGAAGATGATTTAATATTCATGGAACAATGTTTCCAAAGAACTTTATTGACTTACGACACCTTTATAAAAGTGAGTGGAACCCCAACAATTGTTTGGAGAAGAACGGGAGAAATTGCATACGTTGGTAATGAGTTTAGTATACTAACGGGTTGGACGAGAGATGAATTAATAAAGAAAAAAAGAACTTTCATTGTTGAACTTATGGATGATAAATCAGTAGTTGAATATTTTAAATTATTCTCGAGAATAGCATTTGGGGATTTTTTGGGTGCAACTATGACTGAATGCTCTCTATTAACTCCAAAAAAGGGCGTTAAAATTAGAACCGGTTGTATGTGGACTTTGAAAAGAGATGTTTTTGGTATACCAATGATGATAATAGGAAATTTTCTACCCATTGTATGATTAATAGTGACTAAATAATCTAAAATAAAACTAAGTAAAATAGAGTTTTTATATTGTATAACATTTAATAGATATTGGACTTAGTCAATCTTATGATTTCACAATTATTGAGAATTTTGAGCTGAAAACTTAAGAATTTAGTAAAAGCTTCAAGAATTGTGAAAGTGCTGAAAACCACGATTCTTCAGCAATAAATTTTCAAGTATCAATCTACATATAGACATATGAAGAAGAAGGAATACGTTAATCAACGTTAGGATGTACATTTTCATAAGAGCTAATGTATTCATTATATACGTATATCATGGAGTATGAGTGTGCTACTTAACATGTAATAATGCAGCATAACATAACATGCAATTTTTGCAATTTTATAGTTATCGCAATATAAGTTATCAAAAGAACAATTATAACAACAAGGCTTTAAATTTAATCGTACCAATTGATAATCAAGATTCTTTCTACATATACAAGTATAGCAGATCAATTTCAAACATTTAGTAGAATCGTGTGATCCTACTGATATATACCACGTTCATTCTACAGTTTGTTGAATCGAAGACTTACAATTAGTATTAGGACAATGGCACTCCCTGGTAAATTAACACATCAACTTGTTATCACAATTTCAATAATATGCCTTGGATCACTTCAATTCGGATATCATATGGCAGAATTGAACTCACCTGAATCAATCATATCGTGCAGAATCTCTAAACCTGGTGATATTCCATACGATGAATCGTGGTTTGGTAAACATGGATTTCAAAAATGTATACCTCTATCACCGCAACAAGTTGGATTAGTCACATCAATTTTCAGTATTGGTGGTTTGATTGGATCATTTTACGTGGGGTCTGTTGCTGATAAGATAGGAAGAAGAAAGACTGCTTTGATTCACTCCACTTTATACTTCATTGGCTCAACTTTGAATGGTATCAGTAATAATTATACGACGATCTTATTAGGTAGATTTATAGCTGGGTTAGGGGCAGGTGCTGCACTAGTAGTTACATCAATTTTCATAAATGAGATTAGTCCATCTTCTTATAAAGGATTATTAGGATCAATGAATCAAGTTTCAATTAATGTTGGTATTTTATTCACACAATTATTGTCATTAAAATGGTGTAATAATAACGAATGGAGACTTTTACTCATTATGGGTACCATCATTTCGGTTTTGAATTTTTTTGCATGTTTATTGTTTTTAGACGAATCTCCATTGTGGTTGGTTAATAATGGTTATACAAGTCAAGCATTTAGAGTTTTACATAAATTAAGAGGTGGTGAATACGTTAATGCTAGAAACGAAGTTAATGGGTGGATTGGAGCTGAAGGTAATGATGAATCTGAATCTGATCGATTATTGAATGAGGAAAATAACAGTGGCAATAATGATGATGTTGAAGGAACTACTGGTAGGTCTGAAACTGGATCTGGATCAGCAGTTGATCTTACAACATATTTAAAATCATCAGAATTCAATAATTCTAAAATTGTTGCAACAGGTATATTAGTATTACAACAATTTTGTGGTATAAATTCAATTATCTTTTATGGAGTTAGCGTGTTGATATCGATATTTCCAAATTATGCAATTATTATCAATTGTTTGATTTCATTGGTAAATGTTGTTATAACATTTGCAGCTGCACCATTAGTCGATAAACTAGGTAGGAAACCATTATTATTGACGTCTGTTACATTTTTGGGTATCCTGACATTAATAATGGGTATTGGTATTATAACTCAAAGCTCAATACTTTCAGTCATTGGAACCTTCACATATATTACATTTTTTGCAATTGGTTTAGGACCAATACCATTTTTACTTGTGGGAGAAGTTACACAAACTAAGGCAAAGGCATCGGCTCAAAGTTGGGGTACAACTATGAATTGGTTAGCTACGTTCATAGTTGGATTTTTGTTTCCTATTTTAAAAAACAGTTGGCTTGGAGGAAGTGTTTATTTCATATTCACCATAATGTGTGTAGTATCATATATTTTCATCAAAACCTGGGTTCCCGAAACCAAGGGAATGACCACGTATGAGGAAGTATGGGATGTCAGAAGAGTGGACTAAACGTAATCACAATATCATCAATTGCAAGCATCATACATATTAAGTATATAAACATGTCTCAATATATATCTATACCACAATCTATATTTCTCTATCTACATACTTGTCACTGAGTACAATTGTTGCACGTGATCGCATTTAGGGCTCAGCCCTATACTTGGCACCACCAGTGCGCGCTGTTATCTGGTCACGTGCTGGTAGTGGTCTTAGTGTATCTTGTTCTGCACACAACTGGCGCAAATAACGAAAAAAAAAAACTACTCAAAGCTGTTTTACGCAATACCAAAAGCCAAACCCATTGAGTTTTTGGCCTCTGGAAAAAAGATTTTTTTAGAAAAGAATTTACAAAATTATATATACATAAGTTTTTACTACATACTTTTAAAGGTTATTTAGTTAAATCTACATCATTAACAATGCCAACCAGATTAACCAAAACCAGAAAACACAGAGGTAACGTTTCCGGTATGTACTAATTAATCAAGATGATACTCATTGTGGAATTCGATTATCAATCAAATTAAAACGAAGAATATTTGAAAAGTATTGAACAATATCAAAGAATCATTCAGTATTTAAAATAGAAGAATAATAATATCAATAATCAAATAATAATGTTCAAATGTGTTCACCTTTCAATCAATAAGATATATTTTACTTTATCTGAAGAATAGCCGTTACATAAATTTGAAAAGAATTCAATGAAAAATCAATATATATTAGCCAAAGTATATCAGAGTAATGATGTTGGAATAAAAGTAAACCCAACGAAAGTTAAAGTGGTCGCCTCACTATATCAACCATTAATAATAATTCAAGAATGATATCAGATGTTATATGACTTCAATACTTGTTCAATTTTTCTTAAATTCATAAAATGTTTAATTCATTATACTAACTTATATTTTATTATAGCCGGTAAAGGTAGAGTCGGTAAACACAGAAAGCATCCAGGTGGTCGTGGTAGAGCTGGTGGTCAACATCACCACAGAACCAATTTAGATAAATACCATCCAGGTTATTTCGGTAAAGTTGGTATGAGAACTTTCCATTTACAACGTAATCATCTTTGGAGACCAGAAATTAATTTAGATAAATTATGGACTTTAGTCGCTGAAGACAAAAAAGAAGAATACTTAAAAAACGCTTCCCAATCTGCTGCTCCAGTCATTGATACTTTAGCTAACGGTTACGGTAAAGTTTTAGGTAAAGGTAGATTACCTCAAGTTCCAGTCATTGTCAGAGCAAGATTTGTTTCCAAATTAGCTGAAGAAAAAATCGTTGCTGCTGGTGGTGTTGTTGAATTAGTCGCTTAATTTTAATTTTTTATAATTATCATTTGTATACTTTTATATTAAATTAATCCCAAACCAAAAACAAATAAATAATTACGTGTTTATAACATTAACTTTTTCATATTTGTAATGATTTCTCATTAGAATAGTAGATATTACGATAGAAGCTGAAATTTATTAAAGCTTGAATTGTCATTTTAAAAAATATCATTGAAATACTTGACATTTTCTTTCAGTCATTTAATGGTCTTGTTTACTTTGAAATGATATGATGTGATACTTACTAATGGCAGATGTGTAATCATATCTCCTCTTGAAACGGATGTGAAAGTTCGATAACACATAATACCCGTATAGTAAAACAATTTTATGTGCTCATCACAAAATCTCGAGATTTCTTTTGTTTACATTTAACTAATTCAGATTTGTTTTTAACAGCTTAAATCAAGTGAAAACTTAACTTCTTAACGTCAGGTTTACAATATAAAACCCATATATGCATGATATCAATAAGACCAGTACTCAATAGGTTCAGCATACAATTAAGAAATTATAATAGTCTAACCGCTAAGTCATATAAATTATCATTACCTTTTAAATCATCACATCAAATTCATAGAATGATTTCATCAACGACAAAGAAGAATCTACATCATGATATAACTGAAAATGTCTGGAAACCAGAAACCGTTATTCCTGACAATATCAAAAAACTACTCAATCCATCTAATCCGAAGTTTAAGATAAACTATATATTAGCATTTATTCAAATTGTTAGATTATTGAAAACACAAAAAAGAACCGGTTGGATTGATAGAGGTATTCCATCTGAAAAAACTGAATCTATTGCTGATCATATGTATAGAATGTCGATTATTTCATTAATAATTCCAAATAGTGAAAATAAAATTAGTATTGATAAATGTGTTAAAATTGCTGCTGTTCATGATATTGCAGAATCATTAGTAGGTGATATTACCCCATTCGGTGGAGTTACTAAACAAGAAAAGCATCGTCGTGAATTAATTACAATTGAATATTTATCATCATTAATCGAACCTTATAATCCACAAGCATCAAAAGAAATAATGGAATTATGGCTTGATTATGAAGAAATTAGATGTTTAGAAGCTCAATATGTTAAGGATATTGATAAATTCGAAATGATTCAACAAGCATGGGATTACGAACAAGAGTATGGATTAAAGTATGATTTAAGTGAATTTTATGATTCACGTAAAGCTATTAAAACAATTGAAATTGGTGAGCTTTGTGATGAAGTCTTAAGTCAAAGAAATTTATTCATAAATGAATTGAAAGATAATCAATCGTAGGTTTTCAAAGAAATTCATTCATGGATGGCTCGAAGTTTAAATCATGGCTCATCACGATCTAATTACGATAAGCCTATATTAATCACCATTATTAATAGTATATTCATCTTATATTAGGAGTATTGTCAAGTCATATCAAAATCTTGTATACTCAATTAATTTAACATATTTATTCATTCTATCTTTATAAAATTTTTTTTGTAGTTTATATCTGAGCTCAATAAGTTATAGTAATATCACACATTATGAAAATATATTACACTAGGTCATAATCGTAAAATAGCATATATCGATCTCGCTATTCTTTTATACGGTAATTTTAAATCCGAGAAACGACTATTATTTTTTTTTTCAGTGATTTAGTAAGCATTTGCATTTGCAATATAATCAAAAGGTTGTGGTTTTAGACAGTGGAAATGACATTAGAAGCTCCAATAGATACAGGGGTTAAGAAAGAAGAATCTTCCAAACCTGAGTTTGGAAGTTCAGGAAAAAAAATAGTTTATGATAAAGATGGCAAACCGTATGTATTTCTTCAAAATTACAATATACCAAGTATTAGTGAATCTAACAGTGAAATTTTATAGATGTCGTTCATGTAACAACTTATTAGACTTCAAATTTGCCATGCTGGGCGGTAAGTCAAGTGATACAATCGTTGAAACCCCCAAATCAGACTTAAAATCAAATCCAATATCAAAAGTTGAATCAAAAGAATGTCCTCCTGATGTTGAAATACTTGGTAGATCATCATGGACTTTATTACATTCCATTGCTGCCACATATCCAGAAAATCCATCTAATACTCAACAATCAGATTTAAAGCAATTCATAAAATTATTTGGAAATTTTTATCCATGTTGGTATTGTGGGGATGATTTTAAATCATATTTAACTAAGAATGAACCAGTTGTTTCAACACAAGATAATTTTGGAAAGTGGTTATGTGATGCGCATAATGAAGTTAATGTTAAATTAGGTAAACCAACTTTCGACTGTAATTTATGGAAACAAAGATGGAAAGATGGCTGGAAAGATGGTAGTTGTGATTAGTTAAAATTTGTAAAGAAAGTTAGGTCTTAGCTCAATTTTAGCTACGTATCAAATTTGTAGGATGAGATGATTCTAACAGTGATAATTTTCCGTAATTCAGTGTTATATATAGTATGTAAATAGATAAAAGTTACATGAATAATGAGCTAACGTAATGAACTAGCATATTTTGAAGTAAAATCATGATCAGTTCAATTCAGTTCAATTCCCAATAGAGGTCTTAATCCACTCGAGTAATTCTGCTTCATTGACACCTTTTGATAAATCTTTTGGTTGATATTTATCATATGGCATTTGTTTTTTCAATAATAACAAACTTGGTACTACACCAATACCATAAGTTAATAAAATATCCCTCCCGCCAGCAGAATCACAAGAGATATTAACCAAATTCACAGGAAACTTATTTGAATCTAATGGATATTGTTTATCATTGCTTAGAATGTCAAATAATTTACTAGTTAGTTTATTAGCATTCGAATCTCCGGGATAAGTGAAATTTAAGATCAATGGTTCTTTGAAAAGTAAATGATTATGTAATTCACCCGTGTTTTCAATATAAGTTGGGAACAATCTATTTTGAGTTGTTATTTCTTCAGGTTGTGGTGGATAAATCAATGTTTTATTCCATTTTTGAAAATAATTAGTAAAGAAAGATTGCTTGAAGATAAGATTATTAACACCAATTGCGTTGCTTATGTTGATGCGGCTATTATTACTATTGACTACTTTAATTCCTTTACTAAGTGATCTAAACATTTTTGCTAAAGGTAATTCCTACCTTTCATTCAGTTGTAGTATTTAAACCATACTTTATCAGTTATTCCGAAGAAAGTAAAGAAAAAAGCAACAATGCAAAATCCGTGCATTCTTTTTTGGAATGCACTTAATTGACCCCAGTTTTTCAGGTACCTTCCACTTTA
Source organism: Soucietia sequanensis (assembly GCA_030557975.1). Taxonomy (NCBI): domain Eukaryota; kingdom Fungi; phylum Ascomycota; class Pichiomycetes; order Serinales; family Metschnikowiaceae; genus Soucietia; species Soucietia sequanensis. The sequence continues at coordinate 209,091 of JANIJN010000024.1, forward strand.
TTGTATTTCACCTGACACAACAGCCATACCGGTTCCGATACGAATGTGGGCTTGTTCTTAATCTCACTTCTTGAATTGAGGAACGACTGGCTCACGTGTAGTCAATGTGAGAAGTACTACATGCAACTAACCTGGGGAAAGACAGGTGAAAGTATAAATTTTCCATTCAAGTATTGTATAAATATACTCACAAGAAAGGATCATGGTCCAAGTATTTCACTCATCATTGAAGAAAGGTGTAGTGTGATGTATATACTCTTGAAGTCCAAATACATGACTTTAGAGCATTAAACTTTAATGATGAATGAAACCCCACCGCACTCGGTAACTGAAAAACGTAAAACTAATAAAGAGAAATATATCATGATTTACTTAAGCAGATGTGCTTTGATTGGTTAAATTTCGCTAGGTCCGTACCCTTAAATGAAGCAGTAGCTCATTCTCTTCTGGTCATTACTGTCTGAAGCTGTTAATAAATTTAAGACACATTTAACCGTATACCACTGTTGAATTGATTATACATGTTTGTATTGCGTTGCTTCGTTTCAAACCTTTATTTTCATCAGCTCATTTCTTCATTCATTAATGAATTCTTTTCAAACTAAAATTTTTTCATATTGACATTGCCTCTTCCAAACAAGTTCCAAGCCATTGCGTATTAAAAATCGTTATGACTCTCGACATTTCAAGTGAGGAAGATATAACAAAAACAGGAAGACATTACAAAAAGAGGCAGGCAAATCAAAGATCTTTAATTTCTTATTTGTTTAATCTTTTACATTATTTCTAATAGTTAAATACGAATGATTCTGTAAACGTTTATGTCAAATAATCCCCGAATCCGGACATAATTTTCTACCTACTTTGATTGTTTACTCTATTTTACTTTTATACTTTTGTTAATTGCCCCTTGTCTCCGTATCATGATACTGCCGTCTTCTTCCCCTAAACATTTATCAATGTGAGCGAAGCATGTCAAACTCTAATTATTCGTTTAGAGTTATATCGGTATTGCCGCAAAGCTAATAAAAATTTGATAAAAAAATGTCGAATTTCGCAGGTTAAACCCGGTTTCTTACAGTTTAAATGTTTTACAGTTTTCGTACCGAGAAATAACAATTTAAATCTTAGTAATATGAATAATTTATGATTCAGTTAAATTTTTGATAACCTTTTATCCTTTATGATTACATATATTCTACTTACTGCATATCTTTTTGAAAAAAGTTCAGTTTTAAAGTATTTAATAATCAAACAATCCATAAATACATCAAGTTTTCTCTCTCTCAGATTTTAAATTCACTTCAAAATACTATCGCCTTTATAAAATAGAACTTACACAATAAATTTACTTATCAAGGTTGAACTTTGTGTATACTAAAACTACAACTGCATATATATATATTACACTTCATATAATGACATCAATTCAACAACCGGTCCCACAAAGTAGTGAAAGAATTACTAATAATAATACCAATAAAAATAATAATAATAATGAAATTAATATGACTCAAGATGCATTTAATACAATGCCATTAATATCTCCCAAATTAACACCAACAAATACATCAAATACTCCACAATTACCACCATTAATTGATGAAAAAGAACGTGAAAAATTACCAATACATGATGAATTACCTTTTGTTAAATGTATGGCTAGAGCCAGAATTCCAACCACCAATGGACCCGAAATTTTTTTACATTTATATGAAAATAATATTGATAATAAAGAACATTTAGCAATTGTTTTTGGAGAAGATGTTAGATCTGAATCACTTTTCCAAAAAAGATCGGGAGAAACACAACAAGATAGAATGACACGAGGAGCATATGTTGGAAAATTATCACCTGGTCGTGATGAAGCTGATTTTGATGCTAAAACCAATAAACTTTTAAAATTTGATTCAGAAGGGAAATTAATTAGAGAACCGGAAACAACGTATTCAGGAGATCCAGTATTAGTTAGAATTCATTCTGAATGTTATACCGGAGAAACCGCATGGTCAGCAAGATGTGATTGTGGAGAACAATTTGATGAAGCCGGGAAAATAATGGGATTAAATGGACATGGATGTATGGTTTATTTAAGACAAGAAGGTAGAGGAATTGGATTAGGAGAAAAATTGAAAGCATATAATTTACAAGATTTAGGAGCAGATACAGTTCAAGCCAATTTAATGTTAAGACATCCAGCTGATGGTAGATCATTTTCATTAGCAACTGCTATATTAGTTGATTTAGGATTAGCTAAAATAAAATTATTAACAAATAATCCTGACAAAATATTAGCAGTTGAAGGTAAACACAGAAATGTTGAAGTTATTGAAAGAATTCCAATGGTTCCATTAGCATGGAAAACTGAAAATGGTATTAAATCAAAAGAAATTGAAGGATATTTAAGTACAAAAATTGAAAGAATGGGACATTTATTAGAAAAACCTTTGAAGATCTAAGTATCATAGGACCTTATCATAGACATTAACGAATACCAATAAAAAGAAAAAAAAGAAAAAAAAAAGATTCAAGAGATGAATTTTACATGAGTATGTAAGTGAAAATTCATATAATACAAATTTTTCAATGAAATCACTTCACATCAATATTAATTGTTGATAAATCATAAACAACCCAACGTATATCAAATAATACATATCAAATAAACATATAATGAATGAATGAAAACAACGTGTGCGATAAAAAGTTACTAAATCATCACGCAATAATGTAAAGAGAAGAAAATAATCGACATGTATCGAGCCATATATAACTTTTAGATTCGCTATTGGCTAGATTTTTATAATTAATAGTTAGTTTACTTAAAAAAATGTAATTTTTCAGAAAAAAACTCAATTACTGCAAAATTTATCTAATCACGAATCTAAATAAGAACGATTTACTTTACTTAAGTAGATAAGACATGGAAATGGTTGCATATTGTTTTGTTTATTGACACTTTATTAACAATATGGTCATTGACAGTATATTAATAATATGGCCATTGACGGTATATTAACAATATGTCCATTGACGGTTTACTAACAATATGTCTATTGACAGTATATTAACAATATGGTTATTGACAAGATATTAGCAATCTGATCATATAATATATGTCTACTTACATGCAAGGTATATAAAAGACATCAATATCTGTATAATCAAAAGTATATATTACCTAATAACAAGTTCGTCAAATGGTTGCACTGCTTATTCAATCCTGTAAGTCTTGGTTTCACTTCACAATCGAAGATCACAGTAATGAGTGTGACATTCTTATATGTTTATACGTCGTTGATTCTCTGTAAACAGTCTTGCTGTGATTGAAATGAGTTCATCTGTACGGTCACACGGGCCAACGTCAACGACATAAAGCTTAACCTGATTTTAATGAACAGCAACACTCAGACTGACATGTCTACTTGTGAGTATTGACTATCAATTATTATCAAGAAGTATTACACAATTCAGTTCAAACAAGGGTTATTTAAATCTCTTCACATAGCAATCGGTACATACCCATGGGTATTCGACCACACTAAAAAAACTCGAGCCACCATCATCTTCTGCTATACAAACGGTACTTTGCCAACGATGAAAACCCTTGACTGTCAAAGACACATAAATAACATGGTTGATATAACTCATCTTAGTTATATAGAATACATCTTATATGGCACATATGGCACATTTGTACCTTGATTACAGGGTTTTCTCATTTTCCTTTTTTTTTTTTTAACCGCCTCGGCAAAACGGGTAATCGAATACAAAGCACGGATAAAGTACATCAGTCAATGGAAAGACTCGTACGATCAAGACTCATGATAGAAGGGTCGAGTATCAAAGAGTGACAGTCACAGTCGTATGGTCAATGGTGACTTCAAACAAGACAAAGACAGGTGAATGTTGATTATCATACCTTTATTTGTATTTTTCTATTGATGCAAAATATGTGAGACGTGTTTGACGTGTTTGACGTGTTTGACAACGTTGAAGTCAACGCCAAATTTTCATCTCAATTGAGTCACGATCATTGCGTGATGAAGCTGGTTTGAGACACATGAGTCATTGACAAGTCGTTTATTTTCCACTCCCATTTTCGAACAACTTGAAAACTTGACAATTGGAGTTGGGTGCACGCGACACCAAATATATTCAATCAAGACATCTTGTAAACACTGAGGTCCACTGGTATCTTGACAGAAATGGTGTCTGTGTCTCCTGGTGTGTGTGTGTGTCTGATTGTTGATTGGCCTATATACCCTCGGTAGTGCCTAATCTGGCCCCGAATCAAGGTGTGTTCTCTTCTCTCATTCACCCTCCAGCCTCACTTGGACATATATACTAGTACTCATATATTCATGCACCCATATCTCTGGTGTATTTCCTTTGCGCCAAGCATGTCGATACACATACACTTGATCTGAATATGGCTGACTCGAAACAGAGAAAGAAAAGGAAGTAAAATTGAACTTGCTCTTCAATTGCTCAAAGAATTACCAATTTTCATTCTCATTCACTGTAGTTTTTTGTCGTTCTTTTTGTTTCAAATCAGCCGCTTAAAATTCAGCTTTCACTCTACATTACTCCACTGTCGGTCAAGTCATGTCCATTTGAACACCTGTCTCCCTCCCTCCATCCCTCTCCCTCAGCTCTCTTCCCTTTTCTCTGTCTCAAAGGTGGACACCTCTGCTTAACTGCAATTTCTCTTTAGTGCCTGCCGCATATTCTCACTAATTTGTTTTTTTAATTTTTTTTTTTTTTGGCTTCCTGCGTTTTTCGTATAAAGAGTCACTTTCAATAAAATAAGACAAAATTAAAATATTCAAAATAATTTAAAAGTCGTTGAATCAATCTTTTCTATCTAATCATCATCTATCCTTAATTTAGTTGACACTTTCACGCCTTGACTTTGACGCTGCCTTCGACTTCTCTTCACTATTCCTTGCCACTTGATCTTATTTGATTTTAATGCATTTAATCAATTAGTATATCGCTCCAATTAGAAATCATAGCTTTTTTTTTTTTTTTTTTTTTTTTTTCAACTACTGTTTTATTTGAAGAAATCTTTAAAGGTGTTTATTCTATATTGTTATTTCATTCAAAGTTAGCTTGTTACCTTTTAATTCAAACTCGTCAATTATCATACACTTTCAGTTCAATTTGTTTCTTTTGCCCCACAATTCACACAAAATTTTTGGCCTAATTTATAATATTTAATTTTTTAATTTTTTCAACTAAATCCTATTTACTTCCATCATTTTGGCTCTTGAAGATTCATTTATATTGACTAATACTTAGATAATCCACTAACACTTGATTGTTCTCAATCAAATAATCTAAAATAAGTAAGACATAATGCCAAAAAGACATATACCTGAAGGTTCAACTCCTCCACAATCTACATATTCTAATTTAAATTCAAATCCCAGTATCAATACCAACGCCAGTCTACATTCAACCTCTATGAATGCCATTCCCTCATCTAACACCATTTCATCACTTTCAAATAAACAACACTCTGCAGAACAGAAAAGAAGAAGAGTTACTCGTGCTTGTGATAATTGTAGGCAAAAAAAAGTTAAGTGTGATGGTAAACAACCTTGTATTCATTGTACCGTTTATTCTTATAGTTGTACTTATGATCAACCAAATATAAGAAATAAAAAAAACACCGGGATTCCAATTCCTTCTTTTCCTCAATCAAATCCTTCAATTAGTGCCGTTGTGGCTAATAATTCAATTAAATCAAATTCAAGTAATAGTGGTAGTCCAAGAGATAATTTTAATGCTAGTCCTTCAACAATTATTAATGGAATTCCATCAACTCAGCTTAATAAATCAATATCAATATCAAACTCAAATTCTTCAAAACAAATTACCCCTAATAATAATAGTAATAACAGTAATAATAATCTAATAGTTTGTCAAAAATTACTAAATTTATTACTACCTAAATTAAAAATCAATGTCTTGGATCAAAATTTCCCTCAATTTGAATTTGATAGATTACAAAAAGTTTTCCAATACGTTCAATCAAAAAATCCAAATAACATTTCTCTTAATGAAATCAATGAATTATATCAAGATGGTCCAACTCCAATTGCTTCACCTATAAGTAGACATGAAAGACAATCTTCTATATCTTCAAACGATGATGTTAATAACATAGGTCGTGAAATTAAATTAATGTTACCTTCCAAAGAAGTTGCGTTACAATTAATCTTCACTACTTGGTATAAAGCATGTGTTCTTTTCCGATTTTATCATAGACCTTCATTATTAGAAGAAGTTGATTTATTATATAGTTTGGATCCTTCAAATTATACTGATCGTCAACAAAAATTCTTGCCCTTTCTTTATTCAATTTTAGCTTGTGGTTCATTATTTTCAAAATCATCTCATGATTCTTCAAATAATGAAAGTTTAGAAGATGATGGATTTAGATATTTCTTAGAAGCAAGAAAATTAATCGATATAACTAACGTTGGTGATATTCATTCGATTCAAACCATCGTTATGATGATAATGTATTTACAATGTTCGGCAAGATTATCAACTTGTTATTCATATATTGGTATTGCTTTAAGAAGTGCAGTTAAAGAAGGATTACATCGAAATTTATCAATATTTCAAAATTCAAAAAGAAAATTAGATCCAATTGAAATTGATACCAGAAAAAGATTATTCTTCACAATTTATAAAATGGACATTTATATAAATTCATTATTAGGTTTACCAAGATCAATTAATGAAAATGAATTTGATCAAGAATTACCTGAAGAATTAGATGATGAAAATATAACTAGAGATGCTTATCTATACGAAAATCAAAATTGTAAATTAAGTTCTTCTGGTTGTGCAAATCATCATACAAAATTAATGTTAATAATATCACATATTGTAAAAGAATTATACCCAATAAAGGGTAAAAATAATGGTGATGAACATTTAACTCCGGGTCATATTCACAACAAAGTTACTGATATTGAATTAGAATTGAAATTATGGTTAGAAAATTTACCCTTGGAATTGAAACCAACTGATCCAAATAATCTTGAAAGTTCAAAAAATATACCAGAAAAATTTTTATTGGCTAATTATTATCTTCATTTAGCATTTTTAAATTGTCAAATCATGTTATATAGACCTTTCATTCATTTTATAAGTAATGGGGTTCATTTTCAAACTTCAGATCCAAGATCTTTGATAAGAGGTAGAAATTGTATTAAAGTGGCAAGAATGGTGGTTAAATTAGCAAATAAAATGATTGATCAAAATTTATTAGTTGGAACTTATTGGTTTTCAATGTACACAATTTTTTTTTCAATTGCTTGTTTAATTTATTATTTCCATTTTGCAAATTATAATAATAATCAAGGTGATAGTAGAAATGGTGTTAATTATGCAGGAGTTTTATTTGATGATGATTTAAATATTGATATGATTAAAAAAGATATTGAAATTGGTAAAAAAGTTCTTGATTGTCTTAAAAATAATTCAAATGCTTCATTAAGAATTTATAATATTTTAAATAACTTATTTGAACAATTAAATAGAAGAACTGCAAATACTTCAAGAGTTAAAATAAATCCTTTAATGACTCAATCAACTTTAGAGGCAAATGATGAATCAGTTCAATCAACTTTCCATAATTTTGATAAAATGAATGATTTTAATCAATCAAATAATTTATCAATTTCAAAATCAGAAAATATCAAAAATGATCATCATGAAAATCATGAAAAATCAGATGATCATCCAAGATCTCAATCAACTAAACCAAGTTTATACTCTCATCAAAGTAAATCAAATTTAAATGAAAATGAATTATTATCAAGAGAAAATTTATCAACAAGACAAGAAGAAGATTTGAATAAAAAATTAAAGGAAGAAGCAAACGATGAATCATTAAATGATTTTTTTATACAAAATAATTTTCAAAATAATTTTCAAAATGATCAATCACCTCAACAAAGACAATCATATAATCAGTCAAGAAATAATGAAATAACTTCAAATAAAAATGATTCAACTAGTAGTGTTGATTATTTACCCGGTGTAATTGATAAATTAGATGCACAAATATTTGGTAGAATTTTACCACCTTATATGTTAGAAAAAAATGTCAAAAGACTAGAAAAAATTGATAATGCAAATAATGATAATTTTTCATCATCAAATTCTCCGAATCAATCAAATTTCAGTCAATTATATGGTTTGAATAATAATAATAATAATAATAATACTAATACTGATAGAAATCATAAAAATGAAAATTATCGACCACCAACCAATTCTCGATTATCACAATCATCACAATCATCACAATCACAAGCACAACCTAATCAATCACAAAATATGGCATTACAAAATCTTAATCTAGACGAATTTGATTTGACTATGTTAGGTGAAAATAATTCGCTAGATTATTTAGATCCATTCAATCCAATGGGAGCATTATCTCCTGATGAATTTGGTAAACCAAATCCTAATTCATTATGATGAAAAAAAAAAATAAAAAAAGAAGTAACAATTTTGTTTATTTGGCCCTTTAGTCCCCTTTAATTTATCTTTGAGTAATCCTAATTTATGTTATTACGATGTATATTAATAAATGATTTTTTTTTAATTAGTATAAAGACTTTGAACTTCCTTGTATGTATAAGTCAAGTACTTGACCTGCTTTCTTTTTGTATCTCAGGTAATATAGTTATTTTTCTTCATAGTGTTTCGAATAGAACGTTGCCCATTTCATCAAATCACTTTACTTTCTTTATAAACCATAAGTTTTTCAATAAGGCTGACTTGAGCAGGCTCTCAACATTCTAAAAAACAGCATTTTTCAAACTTGATACGCATTCATATCTTATCAGTATGGAAGTATTCACGGTGTACGAGGGTTCATATTACTTAACTTTCTTTAAGAACCATGAATGAATATGTATAAGTAAATATATAGCATTAAATACATATCAATCCGAGTAGTATAGCATGGAGTACTGAAAAAAATGGGAAACTTTAGAAGTTTACAACTCATGAATTTTTATGACGTCTTAAACTAATCAACTTGGTTATCCGAACTGGTTATTGGTATGGTGAAGCAAGTTTTCGTTGATTCAGCGATCAAACTTCTTGCCTCTTGTCCCGTTGATAATTATTTTATGGCTTTCAATACTAACTTCAGTTTCCCTCCAGTAATCATATACAAAGTGGTTCAATTTCGAATTTATGATAATTCTGTTAAATTTAACCAAATTTACCAAATTTCAATAAAGTGCTACAACTAACCTTGATAATTCTCTTTATTTTTTACATCATGGACAACAATTTTTCAGTTTCTGTAGAAAACTATAAGACACATTCTTCTTTTCATTAGGTTTATAACATCAAGAACTAAAAAACTTATATGGGTCTTTTCTTAGTTAGAAGGTAAAGGAATTTCACCCAACTATTCAATAAGTAGGAGTTGTAAAATAGATGGCTGGAAAAACTTATAAGCGCCTTCATTATATCCACTTTTACAACATGCCATTAATATCCCTTTGTACCTCTCAGTTTTAGATGAAGTATATTACTATAAGATCCGACTATTTGAAAGAGTGTCATATCCTCATGAAATGTTATCTCATTTTAGTAAGGATTTTTGAGTAAATCTTTTTCGAAAATCATATTGCAAGTGTTTATTGATAAACTTTTCAAAATCATCGATAAGACTATGAGTTGTTTATCAATAGATTTGGAACTGACATGTCATGAGCTGTTTGTCAATAGATTTGGAATTGACCTGTCATGAGTATAAAAGCTTTACACTCATGCGCTTCATAGTAAACTTTGCTTTACTTTAAATGTTTTTACTGAGAATATATGTCTTTGCTGAAAATGGATATACTTCAACAGCAGCTAGAATAAGGTATATTGAGTCATGAAAGTAATAAAAGTTTATATATTGGCTATTATCATTCACAATATAACGTTGTGAAATTAATATAGAGCAATTCGATGCACACAAAACAAATATATCATCAGTTTCAATCATTACATATTTTAAGTCAAGTATAGATGTTTTATGTATATAAATGAAAAAAAATACATAAGAAGAGACTTCTCTCTTGAATTATCACTGGATTGATTTGAGATCCGTGAAGTTGCACAAACTTAAGTGGTCAACCTCTTTAGAACATCTTTCTGTTTTGCAGTCAAGTAAGTATGTCACACAAAAGGGTTTAGTAAAAACTTGTGGAAGCTTTTCTTCCCTTTCAATGCCCACACTAGAATACTTTTTTACATACCAGAATGTCATTTTCTTGAAATCTTTGATGAAATAATAAACTTTGAAAATATCAAATCACTGAATTAAGTGAAATCTACATTAGTATATTTTTTCTCATATTGTGGAAATCAAAGATGAGCATGTTTGACTCAACGTATCAATCTAAATAGATTAAATATAGAAACCAATTCAAAGTTGAAGTGAACAAAATGTAATTGTAATTAATATAAGTACGCAAAATGAAATACGATTGCTGGTCATCTAAACACATAACCATGTGGCCGATGATATAGACCATGCACGATAGAAGTAAACTTTAAAACAGTCAATATAAAGCAATCAACCACATGCTAAATAGCATACAGCAATTTTTACAAATAAGTCAAGTTCAGCATTTAATGTAAACTCTGTTCTTATCTGTGCAAAAAGAATATCGGTTATTCTAGCATCGGTTAAAGAAAAATCGGTTATAAAAGGGTTTTCAAAAATGACAAGCTAAATTGAGAAAAGTTGATGATAAGATAAAGGAAGATGGGCGTCAAGTATCTTGATAGTCTACTGATAAGTATCTGGATAGTCTACTGATAGATATCTTGATAATCTACTGATAAGTATATTGGTAGGTTCATCAACAGGTATGTTTACGTCTTTGGATACGATTCTGACGTAACTAAATATTCATATTTATCGCTTCAGAGTATCATATTCGTAAAAGAGGAACAAGAAAATAAAACAGGTTGAAGATACGAGGTTCTATATTGTGTCTATATTGTGTGGATCCACTTCTTCAATACTATACTCAACAGATCAACAGAGTAACAGAATGAAATTTACGTGGTCATATAAATATCTTCCCACAATTACTCACTCCAATACTATTGTGATATAACTCCACCCTTTCCGTACTAGTCATCATACTTAAATTTCCCTTGATCATACGGCACTGAAAAATTTCAACAGGAAAAAAGAAAGCCTCGGCGCACGGAACGTACAAGCGAATATTTTTGCTGCGTGACATTTTAACCTCAGAACAACCCACACGAACATAGTATACAGAAATGGACTACCCAGTAGGAGTAGTATAATCATAAGATAATAAGAATACGAAGAGAATAAGAATAGTAAGACCAATAGAAAGAATAGAGAATTCTCGAGTCAAAAAAAAAAAAAGTAATCACAAATGTAACTCTCTTCCATTGGTCTATTTTTAGTTGGATTTTTCATGTCAAAAATAAAATTTTGACGTTAAAAAATATGCCACCACTAAAGTTGCGCTTTTATACGATGCCATTCTATGGCCATTCTATGGCACTAATACTGTAAAAAAGTACCTTCTTGATTAATTGTGGAGATTGATCAAAGTGTATACTAAGGTAACAAAGACGGCTGGTTTAATTGTTTGAATGTAAGGCTTCGAATTTTTTATTCGAGGTATGGCTCATTTACAGAGCATTTCAAACTTTTTCTAGTTTCAGTTATTGAACCTTTTTTTATATATTTTATTTTAAGATTTTAATTTTTTTCTATTTATTTTTTACTTTTAATATTTGGGGCTTCTATTTGCTTTTCATTGGACCCCGATAACAGTTTTTTTTGTTGATAAGCGGACTTGAGATGCCTTTAGCCGGATACAGAAAATGCAAAATACAAAAAAAACGATGGCAACAATAATAAAGTCACCAAATTAAAGTATTTAGAAAAAATAAAAGGGAAAACGAAAAAATAAAAGAAAGTATTGAAACTCTTTGGCGCTAAATTACTAAAAACTCTCTATAATCAAACGATATTACTTATCGAAATGTGGCACCCGACAAATATACCTTTTGTGAATAATGTGATGGTTTTTTTTTTGTTTGTTTAATTATTTGCCGTACCGATATTTGGCAATTGTAGTTTTTAAATCGATAAGAGAATTAATAGGTGCGATAATCAATTATATACTTTTTTGATAAGGTAATTTAATCTATTCATTCTCTAAACCCTAAATTTTAATACTTCTGATATGAAAAAAATGTACTTAAACAACAAATATCCTATCAACTGAAAATTTAGATCATTTGCTAGAGTTCTTTCTTCTCGTAATTTTGTTATCATTTATCATTATCAGTATTTGTTATACTAGTTCATAATCAAAAATCAAAAATATTTTTGTAATGTCGACAGAAAAGAATCCAGAGTTGACTAACATTACAAGTATTACGAGTCATACCAATCGTTTGGATGTTGAAGCTCATGAAGTTGATTTACACGCAATTACATCAAATCCAGTTTCATTATCCCATGTCGCTGAAGACTTAACTACTGATCAAAAATTCTTCATTTTGAAAAGATTAAATTATGATGGTTTAGTAAATTTAGAGGATTTACC
>JANIJN010000025.1:0-213580 GCA_030557975.1 Soucietia sequanensis
CCCCCCCCCCCCCCCCCCCCCCCCCCCCCCCCCCCCCCCCCCCCACTTTTTAAGTACTTCTACCAAATCTTATTGTCCCCCACAAAAAGCAACAAAGCGAGCAAAACCAACAATGCAATTTGCAATAAAATACAATAATAAAATAATATCTCTGATAAACCACCTAATAAATAATTAGATGGGTCCTTTTTTTACCCCGCGGTAATTTCACACACCAATGTAGAATAATCACAGAATAACCACCTCAAGGGGTTCGGAGTATATGCTCCTAATAATTAGTATATAAGTAGCTTATTATCCTCCGAAATTCTATATCTTGATTTTGATTCTCATTAGGGTTCCTCTACTTTGCTGCTCGAAATGTCACAATCTTTACATAGTACCCATGATCACAACAGTCATGTTGATAACAATAATAGATTATCAACTTCTTCTTCGCTTGAATCTGAATTAATAAGAGAACATAATAAACATGTTGTTAAACCCCCTAATTTTTCTTCAAAATCAATTAAACATTATCTTGCCACCAGGTATTCTACTTTATTCGTTCCAAAACTGGAGTTAGCTCAATACTCTTGGTCAGATATTTATAATCCTTTTAAAGTTTTAGGAGAATTATCTTGGAAAAATTGGGGTTATTTTACACTTGCCTTTTGGATTTGGACTTTTGATGCTCTTGATTATTTTTCTGTTTCTCTTAATTTACATGCAATTGCTGAATCTTTAGATCGTTCAGTTTCTGATCTTTCTTGGTCAATTACTTTGGTTCTTATGCTTAGATCCGTGGGTGCTCTTATCTTTGGTGCACTTGGTGATCGTTATGGTAGAAGGTGGCCTCTTATTATTAATCTTGCTGTTCTTTCCGTCCTTCAAATTGGTACTGGATTCGTTAAAAATTATCAAGCTTTTCTTGGTGTCAGAGCTTTATTTGGTTGTTTTATGGGTGGTATCTTTGGTAATGCTGCTGCTTTTGCTCTTGATGATTGTCCTGCAAAAGCAAGAGGTACTATAAGTGGGATTTTTCAACAAGGTTATGCTTTTGGTTATTTATTGGCTGTTGTTTTCACCAGAGCCATTGTTGATAATTCTCCAAAAGGTTGGAGAGCTATTTTTTGGTTTTCTTCTGGTCCTCCAGTAATTATGATTGCATTTCTTTATTATTTAAATGAAACTGATGTTGCACAACAAAACATTGCTAGATTAAAATTCAAACAACAACAAGATTTGGATAATGGTATAACACATTCTAAAAGAGATTTCTTTAAACTTGGTGCAAATGCTAAAGATGCTTTCAGACGTTATTGGTTAATTATGATTTATCTTGTTTTAGCCATGGCTGGTTTCAATTTTATGTCTCATGGTTCTCAAGATTTATACCCAACCATGTTAACCGTTCAATTAGGTTATGGATCGGATCGTGCAACCGTTAATAATTCAGTGGCTAATTTAGGTGCTATGTTTGGTGGGTTCATTTGTGGTCATTTATCAACTTTCTGTGGTAGAAGATTAACTGCAATTGCAGCTTGTGTAATTGGTGGTGCCATGATTTATCCTTGGGCTTTCATTCGTAATACAGGTAATATCGCGGGTGCATTCTTCTTACAAAGTGGTGTTCAAGGTGCTTGGGGAGTGGTTCCTATTTTTTTAATGGAAAACAGTCCTCCTTTATATCGTTCGATTGTTTCCGGTTTATCTTATCAATTAGGTAATTTGGCTTCTAGTGCAAGTTCAACCATTGAATCAACCATTGGTGAAAGGTTTCCTATTAAAACTGACGATGGTGAAGACGCTTATGATTATGCTAAAGTTATGAGTATTTTTATGGGTTGTGTATTTGGTTATCTTATTTTAATGATGTTTTTTGGTTTTGAAAATAGAGGGGCTGCTATGAGTGCTGCAAGAGATGATGAATTTGAAAATTTACATGAAATTGATGATGATAAAAATTCTCTTAATGATTCTCTTGAAAATATCGATATTGAAAATATTGATCATGATAAACCAAATACTCATCATATTGATTAAGTTTGTTTGTCGATTTATCTTTTATCATTCGTAATTTGTATTATTTATTTTTCTTTTATAGTGGTTTAGCCTTTCTTTCAGGTTTCGATTAAATATTATAGTTAAGCTTAATAAAGTTCATGAAAAGAGCAAGTCGTAGTTTTATCAATGTATCTTGAATAGTTAATTTTGATTAATGTGAATTCTTTTTTCAAACTGTTTAGTTCAATATGATTAAAATTTTTAACAATAATTTTCAGATTTTTGTCATAAATTAACTTTAATTTTCAAAAAACCTTTGTTATGATATACAACATTTTAAACGTGAAAAACGACAGCTTTTGAAACACTTGAATCTTTATCAAGCTAAAAGCTTCGTAAAAATGTTTATAGAAAATATCAAAAGCTATAATAATTTCAAAATCCATCTTCTCATAATTGATGGTACGACTTGAAATTTGTTATACTGGTTTCTTCATAGTCATTGAAAGTCAATTTATAATTTCGACTATTCAACTCATCTTCAAGATGTAAATGATGGATTCTTCTTCAAGAAAGCAGGTAAGTTTCAACCTTCATTAATAATAAACCCCGTAAGGATTTCTTAGCTTACGTATGACAATTGCTGCAAATTCAGTATATTATTTGCTTATATTCACACACAACAAGATAACGCCTATTTGAAAAAACTCTACTTTTATTCATAATTTGATACTTTCTCATGCCTATCCCTTAAATCTTATTAATTCATCTTACTTAACCTCGCATATAGTAAGGATTGTTATCTACAAGTACGTATACTACAAAGTAAACGAAAAACACCCATACACCCATGTCAATAAAAAAAATGTAAATCCTTTAAAAATATTTTTCGATTTAGTAAATATGAGATCCCGATATAAACGCCATTACATTCAGGTGAATTTGTTAGGTTTTGTAATCAACGATTACTTCCAAAAGCATATATGAACAATTTCAGAACTCACCGTTTTACATTGGCGTCCTTTTTTATCAATCGAAAATCAAATGAATATATATAAATTAAACACAAGTTGAGAGTAAGAATAATATTAAAAAAGATTAAGAATAAGTTTCAATAGACCAAATGGATATTTCCAAGTTAACTATCGAGAATGAAGACAATTCGAATAAAAAAATCATCAATCATACTTATAGAATCTTACAAAAAATAGGTCAAGGTCAATATGGTAAAGTTATGTTAGCTGAAACCATTAAAAATGATAAAAATAATAATGATAATAATATAGTAAGACCTGATCGACCGCCAAGTCAATTGCCACCTTTACTACCTAACTCATCATCGTCTTTATCATTAAATAAAGTAAACTCCTCGAATAAGAATAATAAACAATCAACTACAAATTATGTTGCTATTAAAACCATTAATAGAATTGATAAAACGCGTTTAATTACAAAAACTTATTTAAGTCATACAACAAAAATTAAAAGAGAAATTCAAATTATGAAAGAATGTAAACATCCAAATGTTGTTCAGTTATATCAAGTTATTGATGATTTAAAATATGATAAAATTTTGCTTGTACTTGAATATTGTCAGTATGGAGAAATTGATTGGAAAAATTATAATCATTATAATGAAAAATATTTGAAAAAAAAAAATGGTGGATTACCATTAAATAGATTATTAAGAGATGTGGTTAATGGATTAGAATATTTACATGATTATAAACATATTATTCATCGAGATTTAAAACCATCAAATTTATTAATCAGTAAAGATAAATCAATTAAAATAAGTGATTTTGGAGTAAGTTTAATTTTGGAAAATAATTCAAATGATGAAAAAGAATTAGGTAAAACAATGGGTACTCCTGCATTTTTTGCTCCTGAATTATGTCAATTTGTTAATAATAGATTTTCAATGTTAGATGAATTTGATAAAACAAAGAGTAAAATTGATAATAAGATTGATATTTGGTCATTAGGTGTAATATTATATTGTTTAGTATTTCATAATTTACCATTTAGTGGTAATAATGAATTTTCATTATTTAAAAATATTGTTAATAATAAATTAAAATTTCCTCAAATTAAAAAATCATCAAATACAACAATGGAAGATATTAATGAATTAAAATTACTAAAAGATTTAATTAATAAATTATTAACTAAAGATCCAACTCAAAGAATATCATTAAAAGATATTAAACAACATGCATTTACAACGTACGATTTAAAAAATTCAAAAGAAATCAGTGATTTCATGGATTTTAATAAAAAATTAATCAATTCACAAACTAAACCTAAACCAAATGTTGGATTAACTGAAAAATTAAGGAAATTTTTCACAGGTAAAACTGAACCAACCAATACTATATCACCTTCAAATTCAAAGAAAAATCTGGATCAAGAGAAACGTGAAAATGAATTATTAAACTATAAAAATTCATTTAGTAAATTAGAACCAGTTGATGATTTACTTGATTCATATTTTGATGATTCAAGTTCAATGGGATCTTTGGAAAATGAGGAACAAGGAGTTGATACGACTAATATTTTGGACTCAATTGTTAAACCCTCATCTAATGATAACGAAATATCTAATGATAATAATTTACAAACAACAACATTCCAAAATCCTATAATACCCCATAGACAATTAAGAGAGAAACCGAGTAATGAAAATTTCAGTATAAATAAATTCTTGACACAACTGAGCACATCGATAAATGAAAGTAAATGGAAAGTTGACACTGATCAAAAATCTCAAATAACACAATCATCATATAATCAAGATAACAATAATATAAATTCAAAGGAAACCATTTTCAATAACCCAGGTAATAAAACTAATGAACATGCCTTGAGTCAAAATAGTAGTCACCAATCGATATCTAGAATAGGAGCTCCATCACCATTAAAGTTTAAGGACTCTTTCTATAATAATTCCGGTAATTCCAATGTATCGAATAATTCACTAAATAAATCAACAGCATTACCAAATTCATCATCAAGAAATAACATATCAGGATCAACGTCAACGCTAACATCATCAGCAGCGGTATCAGCAACGACGACACCAATTTCTACACAATTTTATTCACCAATCATGACTCCAAATACCACAAATGATGAAGTTATAACAATTGGAGCTGGATCTCCATCATCAATGAAATCAATGTTTAGTCCATCAAAAAGATTTTTCGCTAGAAAAAATTCAAGCAAGAAACAAAATAAAAATCAAAAATTACACGAGGAAATTAAACCAACAATAAGTTCATTATCATCACCAAATAAAAAATTTGATCCTAAGAATGAAAAGAGAAAATTTACAAATTTAATGGAACCACCACCAATTTTTGGAGGTCTTTCAAGTGCATTTATACCCGTATCAAATAATAATAATGGTACTAATAATAATAATGGAAATAACGAAAAGAAAAATAATACCAATTTTAATAACTCACCCGGGAATAGTCCAAAGGGTAATGGCAATGGCAATGGCAATGGCAATGATAGTAGAGATCACAATGATCCATTCCTATCACCATCAGCCATGAACAATTCACCTAGTAATCAATCATACACTAGTTCTAAAAGAAGTTTATATAGTCCATCACAGAAATCAGGAAGTGGAACTGGATATGGATTAATGAGAATTACAAGTTCATCATCGTCATTAAATTTAAATGCATATTTAACTGATGATTCATTATCTATACGATCAACGAATGGACTTGATGGAAATAGACAATATAATAATAATAATAGAAGTCTGAATCTGAGTTTAAGTCTGAATCTGATTATATCAGATCAAGAGAATGACGGAGAGGAAGATGATAATTCTTTTCATTTCACTGGTTATAAGAATGGTAGATCTCCTAAAATCAAGACACCTGTACAGTATCAGCAAAAATTCGAAGGTAATGGGAATGATATAAAAGAAGAAGAAGAAGAGGATGATATTGCAGACGACACACTTATAGTAGATGAACAAAATAATGAAGGGGATAAAGAAAGGGAAGAAATAAATGAACTGTCTAATGAAGGTCATATAGGAACATCAAATCTAAAATATTCTTCAATGATTGAATATTTAGATAGATTAGATTAAGTTATATAGTTACAAATCAATCAAATAGCATATTAAAGACAAAAAATCTTGGTAATGATATAAGTTGAAGTAATGCTTCAACAAGACAAATCGAATTGTAGAAATCACCTGTACATATAAGATTGAAGACCTCAAACATTCCTTATATGTCTAATTGACTTTGAGATATTTGCCCGATTGAAGTTCAATCGGTAATTGGAAAGTACTAATATCAATTCCAAATAAGTATATTTGTTTGATAAAGAAACGTAGAATTGACCCGAAGTTGCCGTTCACAAGAAAACATCCTTGTTAATTTGAATTTTCACAATCAGATATCGTCAAAAACAAGAGCACCTCGTTAATGGGATTAGTATTTGCAGTTACACAGAAGAACAAATAATGAAACATAAAGAAAGAAAAAGAGTAAGAATTAGTGTATGAGGCATATATTATGAGGCATTATATGATAATGTGAGTGGGGAGTGTAATTTGAATGTCAAAGAAGGTTATAAGATTATCATAATCTACGATATCTTTGGAAAGTAACAAATTAGTACGGTACTTACGATAAGCCTATGCTATGTTTTTTTCTTTCTTTTCTTTTCGTTTATAGTATTCGTCAGATCACAAACGATCTCAGAAGGCTACTTCCTCGGAAGATTTATACACTCAAACACATAGACATAGTTAGATAAGCGATATGATGCATTGTGCGAGTGAATTTTACATTTCCATGAGAGAAGGTTGAAATGTTCTAATCACTATAGAATGAGCAGTCAGGTTGACTTTGCACTCACAAAAGCCAAGGTTTTCAGTGACAGTAGGGAATGAATAACAGATAAACAATGTGACTTATAGGATTTTTGATTGTGATTGAATTACAGACTGCAATTTGTAGTTTCTGAATTGTTCTTGTTCTTGTGATTGTGGCTACCAGTTTGTCATTTGTTTTGTTGTTGTTGATTTTTTGACGGAAAAACCGTTGAGACACAGCAAAAAACAAAAAAGAAAAGAAACCAAAAAAGAACATGTCACAAAAATGAAAGCGCATAACTATTTTTTGCATTTTTTCAGCTCGAGAAGTAAATAAACAAAGACAAAAACATCAACAAAAACACCAAAAACATCAACAGAAGCAAGAATCAGGTAAACAAAGAACGAAATACACAAATTACAGATCACCACCCACAAGTTTCAGTGCAGCAAGATGAATTAGATCAATATGAAATGGGGCCATGGACTCCACTGGTTACAGATGGAGATAATCCCCATTCGATAAACTGTGCACTTGTTGTAGTTGTTCATGAATCAAAAGGGCGTATCTTTCCACAATTGATAATGCAGAGTTGGCTTTATCAATCATCTGAAGGTTTCTGTGAGAAGCCTTTCCTCGAGGCATGGAATGGCTTTGGGTTTGTTCGTCTGTTGATGAGTTTGTTCATGAGTCTGTTCAAGGTTTCATTCAGCTGAATTTATAGAAATGTAAATTACGAAGATATTAAGATCTTCAAATTGAAAATTGGAGTTGTAATTGAAAGTGACGAACAGAGCTTTCATACAGTCAGTGCATTTATCTTTATGAATTCAGTACCCTAATTTCCAGTGTCCACTTCGTTTCATCTATTTGCTTTCTGCCTTACCATTTATATGTAATGGTGCCTCATATTTTCTTCTTTTCCAGGCTTCTTTATGTATGATTCGGGTCATATGCTAGATAATATTCACAACCGGTCTTTGTTCGTGATTATTATTCATTGGTATTATGATAACTATTGTCTTTATTATTTACTTCTCTTAATAACCATTCATGATTTCGAGGATTGGTGTATCCAAGATGGTGTCAGCGGTACTAACTACAATAGCAACTGTCACGCATCCAACCAGTTCCATTTATTATTTGTATTTTAGTGATATAGCTCATCTTTCCCACGACTTCTATTCTTTCCCTCTTCTATCTTGTCCTCTTGTTGTATCTTTGCTCTTTCTTAAATAAGTTTCCTTGTTTGTACGAATTGTAAGACATTGAAAGCTAAGTGCATCATTCATTTTGCTTTACTCCAACTAATTTCAATTTCAATTTCAATTTTAGACTGAATTTCACCTTGATCGTATCGTTTCGTTTACTTAAAACTTAATACTTTTCCGATCATATCTTTTCCGTTGCTCTTTTTGTTATACCTTTTCATGAAAGTTTACTTGCTTTCTTAAAAAAAAATATAAATCCATATATTCAACTAGCTTTCCTTCGTTAATTCTTCACAACTAGTTATATTATCACTTTCATTTACATACTATCCCAAACCTACTGTCACTCTTTCCTACTCTCACTGTCACTCGTTCATATCCACACTGTTACATACTGTTACATACACTCTCTTTTATTCTCATTCGCTCAATTCGAACTCACTCTTTTGTTTACTAACATTGATCCTATACATTTTGTGCTGTTGCTCAAAGTTGACTTTACTACCACAAATATTTACAAATCGTCTTTATATTCCTGATTTGTATCCTGAATCTTATCCTGATTTACATCCTCTGCACAATAGTCATTTGTCTTTTCAAGAAAAAAAAGTTCTATTTGTGTATATTTTAAAGCTACTCTAAATTTGAGGTTTTCAAAGTCAAAAGTTAGAAGGAGAAAAAACATCTAAAAAACCACATACTCATTTAGTCCCCATCTTACCGCTTACAAAATATTATCAATTGTACCATTTACACATTATAAATTGAGTTAAAGATATTGTGATTCATAATGAAGAATGATGCTGACTCATTTATTCTTAAGAAATCATCATTAAATTCATTGAATTTTAATTCAATTGCAAGTTCAAATTCACAATCTCCAAAATATAATCAATCTTGTTTCAATTCTAATGATCAAGAACCTCCAAAAGGTTTAGCTGAGAGGTTCATTGAGTCTATCAACACTAATAATCCCAACATCAATAATCATAAAAATAATAATAATATCATTAATAACAATAACCTAAATCGTTCATTGAATCAAGCAAATGATAGTAACGAAGATGTATCAAGCTCACCATCATCAACGACTTCAACTATCAAACCAAAACCAATAAAACGTGATCGTCCATTAAGTAGTTACTTTGATTCACCAACTGAAGAATTGGATGATTTTTTCAAATTTGGTGATAAATTGAAGCAAAAACAAAAACAATATCAAAGACTGCCATATATTGAAGATGAAAATGATTTCTTCGAAAATGAAAGTCCATTACTTAATAAACATGATAATAAAAAGTCATCAATGAACAACAAAGATTTTGATTTTTTACAACAACATCCAATCAATAAAGGAAAAGAATCGATGAAATCAAGCGCAATATCTGATTCTCCTTTAATTGGTAGAAAACCATTCAAAAATATATCAAACTTTGTTAATAATTTTGAATTTCCTATTAAGAAGAAACTTTCTTCTTCAACTAAAACTATTACAAAATCAATGAGTTCAGTGGCTAAATATGGTCATAATGAATTTGATAAAATATTTAGTAATAGACCACAACAATCATCATTAGCACATGATTTATCTCAGGAAGATACAGATGTTGATAATATTGAACGTGAAAACTATCAAAATGATGGTGATTTTGATGATGAAGAAGATGATGCCAATAATACTACTCTTAATGATGATGACATAATAATTGAGCAAGAATTACTTAAATCTCCAACACAACCTTCGTTAGGCAGTAAAAGTAGTAATAAAACTTTAATAAATCATCCTACATTAACAACATCATTAACCAAGAATAATGATCAAACATTGAGTGATAGAAAATTGAGAAGAATTCATTCAATGTATCAAACGACAAAGGAAAAACAAACTTATAATGATATCATGACAGAAGATAATAGTCATTTACCTAAAACATCAATTAAATCTTTTAAAGTTGATAATGATTTACTACCCAGAATCAATGAAGACGAAATGTTTAAAATTTTAGGAGGATTCTATAATCATGAATTTGATGAATTCATAATCATCGATTGTCGGTTTAACTATGAATATAATGGTGGTCATATAAATGGCTCACTAAATATATCTTCACAAAAAGACTTAGAGGAAAATTTTATGAATGAACAATTTAAACAAATTCAAAAATCAACTGATAAAAAACAATTGATTATCTTTCATTGTGAATTTAGTATTTTAAGAGGTCCAACAATGGCATCACATTTAAGAAAGTGTGATAGAATAATAAATCGTGATAATTATCCAATGTTATCATTTCCTGACATTGTAATTTTAGAAGGTGGTTATAAATCATTTTTCGATAAATATAAATCAAGCTGTTCTCCACAAGGTTATACTGAAATGTTAGATGCAAATTATTCTCAAAATTGTGAAATTGAATTGAATAAAGTAAGACAAGAAAGTAAACTTACAAGAGCAAAATCTTATAATCATTTCGCCATGAATAATCAAATTCAAAGTACTAATAATATTCCAAGGATTTCAAGTCATAATAGATCTAGTTCTTTCACAACTGTTACATCACATGCAGAAAATTTAAAAATTTTGAAAAGACAAAGATCATCATCAAAAGTTCAAACTAAACATCAACAAATGTTAATGTATGATTTTGGTAGTGAAACTCATACAAAATCATTGAATAATCTTGATTTAAAAACAAAATTATCAAGATCAATTTCAAATTTCAACACAAATTCATCTAGTACAATTACGTCTCCAATCAATAAAATGTCAATATCCAATTCTTCATTCTTTGATGATAGTTTTCAACCTCCTTCGGCAATATTCAGATCAAACTCATCTATTAATACCAATAATAACAATAATAATAATAATAAAAGTAATAATAACAACAACAATCATAGACCTTCATTATCGGAATTTTCAACTACAAATAGTTCATTATCATCGGTTTCTATAAACTCATCATTGTCATCCATGTCATCCGATCAATACTCTGCATTTTCATCAAGCGATTCATTGGCTGATTCATATTCATCACCAGTAGGAGAATCCTCTGAATTTTTTGAATCAGCCAATAATGTAAATAATCATTCACTTCATTCAAATCTTATGAATTTAAAGAATTCTGGTAATTCATCATCAATAATTCATAATAAATCATTATCAAATTCAAGTTTATTAAATCCAATGACCAAAAAACCAAGTGGTCCTGTACCTCAATTACCTCCTCATACTAGAACTAAATCTTCAAATAATACTAATAGTAATCCATACACTTCACCATTCAATGACATCTCGAGTGGTGTGAAGAACCCTATCTCACCTTATAATAATAATGATAATAATATCAATTCAAAGCATACTTTAATTCAAAATTCATCAAATTTACCAAATTCAAATTTCAAATTTCCTATTTCCAATGGTTCATCATCCATTTCCAAAAATATTGGGACCAATAATAATATTTATAATAACAATAATAATAATAATAATAACACCAATAATAATGGTCATAAAATAAATCATTCACTTAGTAGAATTAATACAAAATCAACTATTTCATTAATAAATTCATCACCAATTGTTAGCTCTCCATTATCAACAGCTACACCAATTTCCACAATTGATTCAACTATTTCAAACCATACATTATCATTAATTGATCCAATTAATGACGCACCAGTTGATTTTTCCGTACCATTTAATAATACTTCAACCATATCATCATCAAACAATTTAAATAATGGTGGAATTGGGGGAGGTTATAATGGAAATAATTTTGGGATTTCCAAAGCATATAATAATAATAGATATAATGGTCATTCAAGAAAACGTTCTGGATCCTTATTAGGATCAGCTGGAGGTGGACTTTACAACTATTTAACATTAGATATTGATGAAGCTGAGGAAGAAGATGAAGAAGAAAATAGACCAATTGAAGCATGAAATAATGAAAATTTCATTCCTATTTATCAAATTTAATTTAGATATTCATATAAAATAGCCTAAATCTTTCATAGCATTGTCATTTTAATCATATATTACATAGATTACTTTTTGTTGTAGAAATCATTTTCATTGAGTAAAATCTCGAATATAATAACTTATAAGTCTCAATCTACTAGACTTCCATTTGATATCAAGTCATAGAACTACTACTTAATATTTTACAATTTGATCTTACGAAACATTTTGAAATAAAATATATCATCAAAACATAAATAATACCATGGTACGCATATAAAGTAAATTAAAAATTACATCAAGTAATTAATATTTATAAAATTGAACTATAGATTTTTTTTGATTTTTAAATAGACGAGGAGTTAGGACAACATAGACAAGAAAGGGATTAAGTGGTGAAACGTTTAAAAGTTAAACCAACTTAAATTTTAGCTTTATCACCTACTAATTTGATGGCAGCATTATTAATAGCAATAGTTTTTCTTTCAACAACATGAGCTTGGAAAATAACAACATCACCTTGTTTCCAAGCAACAACACGTAAAGTTTCACCAGGGAAAACAATACCAGTAAATCTTGCTTTAATTTCACCAAAATTACCATATTTATCTAATAAAACTTTAGCAGCTAAACCATAAGTACACATACCATGTAAAATTGGTTTATCAAAGTTAGCACCTTTAGCAAAATCAACATCAATATGTAATGGATTACGATCACCAGTTAATCTATATAAAGCAGCTTGATCTTCAGAAATTTTTATATCTTGAGTAAATTCAGGTTCTGATTTTGGAGCAATAAATTGATCTGTTGCAAATGATCTTCTATCAGCAAAAGATTTAGTTTCACATTCACATTTTCTAATGAAGAATGTTGCTTCATTTGAAAATAAAGTTTCACCTGTATTTATATCAACGGATTTTGAACCATGAACAACAACTGAATTTGTACCCTTTTGAGTAACAGATAATGGTGCAAAACTTGTTTTCATTGAACATTCAGTTGGAATTGGGTATTTTTCAATTTTAATATAATGTTCACCATGTAATAATAACATTGGATTAAAATTTTTTAGTAATTTAGCAAATGTAAATTGTGATTTACCTGAATTGAAAGTTGGAATATGTCCAAAAGTTGGAACAACTTGAAAGTCTGAATCATTTTCGTAAACGTATTTTGGTTCATCATATTTGGCACCAACGGCAATGTTATAAAGGATAATTTCTTTATCACCAAATGTATAAATAGGGTCTTCTTCTTCTTCTTCATCTTCCTCTTCATCGTCGTCTTCATCTTCGTCATCATCATCATCATCATCACCTTGAACGGCAGAAAGAATAGCCATTGAAGATTCAGTTGTATTCTTTGGATTAGCGGTACCAGATGAAAAGTCAACAATATCAGAAATATGTTGAGAAACAAATTCAGGAGTTGAAATTTCTTCGGTTGAAACAGCACCTTTAGCTCTTTGCCATCTGGTTGAGCCAATCCAACCACCACCGGCTTCAAAAGTTTCACCAGTAACTTCTAATTCATCAGATGATAAATAAACTAATAAAGGAGCAACTAATTCAGGAGGATACAAATTCTTGTCTTCTTCTCTAAAAATAGTTAAAGTCATGGCAGTTTCAGCATGAGGAGCAACAACATTAACTTTAATATTGTATTTAGCACCTTCAATAGCCATGGTTTTGGTTAAACCTAATATAGCACATTTAGCAGTAGCATAATTAGCTTGACCAAAATTACCATAAATACCTGAAGTTGAAGTAATATTAACAACTCTACCACCTTTATTTTCCAAGAAATAAGGCCAAGCTAATCTAGCTAAATTGAAAGAACCAGTTAAATGAACTTTTTGAACTGCAATCCAATCATCAAAAGTTAATTTAGCAAATGATTTATCTCTCAAGATACCAGCATTATTAACTAAAATATGAATGGTACCATATTTATTAACAACATTATCAATGATAGCTTGAGATTGAGTAGCAACATCATGAGTATCACCATGAGCTTCTCCACCGGCAGCTTTAATTTCATCAACAACTTTGGAAGGATCTTTAAAATCATTAACAACAACCTTAGCACCATATTTAGCAAAATAAAGAGCATAAGATCTACCTAAACCAGCACCAGCACCGGTAATTAAAACAACTTTATCTTTAAGAGAAATTTTAGGAGCACCTGAATTATCATTTGAAGGTAATTGTTTAGCGGCTGCAACTAAAGAAGTATAATCGTTTAACATAAAAGGATGTTGATTTTTTAATAATGAAGGTTTCTTGGAATCATCAAAATTTAAAATATCATCAATTTTTTTAGCAACTGATTCAGCGGTAAATGATTCATCAGGTTTAAATAAAACACCACCTGATCTTTCCCATCTAATTTGACCGAAAAACCCAGCAGCAACTTCAAAAATTTGACCATTAAGTTCATTTGAATCATGAGTTAAATAAAGAACCAATGGAGCAATTTTTTCAGGACTTAATTGTTCCAAGATTGGAGGAGGTAAAACAGATTCAGTCATTCTTGATCTAGCTAAAGGAGCAATAGTATTAGCTTTGATATTATAACGATCACCTTCTTTGGCTAAAGTTTCAGCAAAACCAATTAAACCTGATTTAGCAGCAGAATAATTAGCTTGACCAAAATTACCATAAAGACCAGCTGGAGAAGCAGTATTTATAATTCTACCATAATTTTGTTTTTTGAAATAATCCCAAGCAGCTTTAGTAACTTTAAAAGCACCATTTACATGAACATCAATAACTAATTGATAATCTTTTTCAGACATTTTTTTAAAAGAAGAGTCTCTTAAAATACCAGCATTATTAATTAAAATGTGAACGGTACCAAAATTTTTAACAGCGGTTTCAATGATTTTATCACCATCAAGAACATTATTATAATCAGCAACAGCAATACCACCCAATTGTTTAATTTCATTAACAACAACATCGGCAGCCTTACCATCACCACCTTGACCACTAAGAGAACCACCTAAATCATTAACAACAACTTTAGCACCTCTTTTAGCATATTCAAGACAATAATGTTTACCTAAACCACCACCGGCACCGGTAACAACAACAACTTTATCTTTAAAAGATATTTGAGACATGATATATCAATTAATGAAAAATATGAAATATGAAAAAAAAAAAAGATGTAAAATGTAGTATACTTAATCAATTATTAAAATGAATAAGATGAGTTTATGTTTAAAATAAAAATAGTAATATAATCAATTGATACAAGAGAAGAAGCAATTGAATAAATCTGGAGTAAGAGGAATAGTGTATATATTTATATATTATATATTTTATCGGGATGAGGGTAAGGTTAGGGGTGATAAATTTGTATAAATTGCGGGGACTGTGACGTTTTGGCTATAAGGTTTGACTTGATTTGTTTCCTGTGATGTTTGAGAGCTGTGATTAACCGAGGAATAGGCGCTAACAGAGAAACCCGACGGGTGCTTTTGGGGGGGCCGGTGCAAAGCGTGGGTCACGTGCCACTATGGCAATATCCGAGGGTGTACGGGTGTGGCAGAATACACAGATGTACGGGTGCGAAAGTATCATGTCACGTGACCAACATCACGTGACAATTCCTCAAACCTGCACATAACATATGAGTAAATGCAGTCTTTTTACACCCATACACCACGTCATTATCTCGTATCGTAAATGAAAAATAGCCAATGGCTCTAACAGCGAATACAGAAATAGTGAATAGAATAGAATACGGTTCTAATAGGGAATAGCACGGTACATGGCTCCCACATGAAGGTGATGTCTACTGCAAGTATTGCATAACTTCGAGTAGCTTACTCTTTATCTAACTTACTCTCAACTCAACATCTGTCTGATATACTGTCAATGTATGTATCTGTGTGTAGCTGCATGTATAGATTGATCCATGGCTTACTTCTCACTACATAGAAATACACCATTGTACTATTGCCTTATACACCAAAGCCCTATTTCTGTACAACACTTTCAATACCTTCACATACCAGCCTTATACCTTCCCCATTATTTCCTACTCTCTTATATGTATTGTTATAGTCTAATTCTCCTTGTTGGGTGTGTTTCTTACTGTATTCTATTATAGAATAGTTTAATGATTTGGCTATGTGCAGGAATAGGTACTTGCCTAGAATGTTCTGTAAACAATTAAATAACCCACCCTAATTATATTAAACCAGCCAACCACCAATACCAATCTATAACCTTCGCTAAAGCTTATACTCTTACATACACATATACATATACATATAGTTATACTTATACTACAATTAACATAACGTTGTTTATATCCCACTTTCTTACTCATTCAGTAGAACCGATTTTCAATTTTCTTCCCATCGCTATCCGTTCCCCATTGCTTGATTTATGTCCCTACCTAATCCTGATGTCAATTCATCATCACAGCCTGATAAATCATCGGTTACAAAGCTTCCAATACCAGTAGTAAATTTAATTGATGCTACTCCTGTATCTTCATCGGCTAGTGTTACTGTAAATAATAATATAACCAATACTAGTACTAATGATAAAAAAATGAATATCGTAAATCCATCTTCTAATGATTTACTTGATAAATCTTCAACAACTTCTGATAATATCAATGCATCTACATCTACATCTAATTCAATAAATGATAATAAATCAACACCATCTTCATTCAACTTAGTACCATCTGCATCATCCAATTCAACTCCATCAAACGATAATACTCCCACCTCTGGATATAAACCATTCCCATGGTATAGAATATTCGCTTATGATTTCATCTTGTGGTTATTTTCCATCATTTTTGATTGTTTCTTTAGAGAAATTAGACCAAGAGGTGCTTTTAGATTACCTCGTTCAGGTCCAGTTATATTCGTGGCTGCTCCTCATGCAAATCAATTCGTTGATCCTATGGTTTTGATGAATCAAGTTAAACGTGAATCAAAGAGAAGAATTAGTTTTCTTATTGCTGCTGTTTCTTATAAAAAAAAATTTGTGGGATTTTTATCAAAATGTCAATTATCAATCCCTGTGGTTAGAGCTCAAGATTTATTAAGTAATGGTACCGGTAAAATAACCATTGATTTCGATTCAAATCCTTTATTAGTTAAAGGTTTAAATACAAAATTTACAACCGAATGTAGTGTTAGAGGTCTCATAGCATTACCAAAATCTCTTGGTGCTTCAGAAATTGTGGAAATTTTATCTGATACAGAATTAATTATTAGAAAAGAATTTAAATCATCTCCTCAAATTATAAAATTATTAGGTCAAGGTACATCATTTAGAAAAGCAGATAAAGTTGATCAAAAACAGGTTTATCAACGAGTTTTCGATCATTTAAGTGATGGTAATTGTATTGGAATTTTCCCTGAAGGTGGATCTCATGATCGTACTGATTTATTACCTTTAAAAGCAGGTGTGGCTATAATGGCTTTAGGTGCAATGAATAATAATCCAAATTGTAATGTTAAAATTGTCCCCTGTGGTATGAATTATTTTAATGCTCATAAATTTAGATCAAGAGCTGTTATTGAATTTGGTCACCCCATTGAAATTCCAAAAGATTTAGTTAAAAAATATGCCAATCCTGAAACAAATCGTGAATCGGTTAAAGATTTATTAGATTTAATTACCACTGGTTTAAAAGCCGTTACTGTAACTTGTGAAGATTTTGAAACTCTTATGGTTATTCAAGCTGCTAGAAGATTATATGCGGGCAATTTTGCTCAATATTTACCATTACCTTTAGTAGTTGAAATGAATAGAAGATTAGTTCTTGGTTATCAAACTTTTAAAAATGAACCAGAAATTCAAAGTGTTAAAGAAAAAGTATTAAAATATAATGAATCTTTAAAACAATTAAATTTACCTGATCATTACGTTGAAGATTGTGATGAATCTCAAAAATTAAAATTATTACCAATTTTTCTTTTCAGAATTTGTAAATTGGTTTTTCTTTTTAGTTTATCATTACCTGGTGCAACATTATTTTCTCCAGTTTTTTTAAGTGCTAAATTATTTTCACAAAAAAAGGCAAAAGAAGCTTTAGCTAAATCAATGGTTAAAATTAAAGCCAATGATGTTGTGGCGACTTGGAAAATTTTGGTGGGGATGGGTATTGCTCCTATTGTTTATAGTTTTTATGCAACTATTGGTACTTGGTATTGTTATAAATATGAAATTTTCAAATATTCTTCAAGTTATTTAGGTAGTTGGTTAACTCTTTATATGTTTGGTGTTTTGGTAACTTATGCTGCTTTACTTACAGGTGAACAAGGTATGGATTTATTTAAATCAATTAGACCATTATATTTATCTTTAATTTCGGGTTCTTCAATAAAAGAATTAAAAATTCAAAGACATGAATTAAGTGAAGAAATTACTTATTTAGTTAATCATTATGGACCAGAATTATTCCCTAATGATTTTAATTTATTAAAAATGAAAGATCATTTAAAAATTAATGATGATATAAATTATCATGATTCTGATGAAGAAGAAGAAATTAAAACTCAAGAATTAAGAAATAGAAGAATTGCCAAGAGAAAACAAGCAAAATTAAAGGAAAAATCTCAATCTCAATCAAATTTAACTCCTTCTGATAGTGAATTATCATTAGGTAAAAAATCAGATTCTGTTAGTGATGGTATTTCATTAATGAATTCTGATAATTCTTTAACTAATATTCCAATGTTTTCCGATTATAGTTTACATATGAATGCAAGAAATCCAAATATTAAAGTTGATTCTCAATTACCTTCTCAAGCTCAATCTTCAAGTTCAATAGCTGATGACTTTAATTTTAAAATGATTAATGGTGAAATTCACCAACAATTTCAACCTCCTCATTTACCAAGGAATAATTCTCAAAATCAAATTGAAATTAATTTTACTAATAATAAGAATAAGACTGAAGGTGTAAATGGAATTGATAATGGTTTATCAAATTTAAATTCATCATCAAACATTAATTCAACTTCAAAAAAAATAAAATTAAGTGATAAAATCAAGAGTAAAGTAAGAGAAAGTAGAGATAAATTCAAATAATTTTAAAGAAAAAATAAGTGATAAATAAGTGATTGAAAACAATAAGTCTTTAAATCATAACATCAGGTATATTATAATAATTAATATCAAATCATTCAATTCTTTTCAATGTTTAATGCATTAAATTACATTTTCGTTACATAAACTATTTTTTTTTTCTTGCATAAGACACCAAAACCTCTATATATATACATATATATCATGTTATAACTAATATTCATTTACATAATTTAAAGAAAAAAAAAATAATTTTAAAGGGCTAGATTAATTAACATTAGCTTGTCTTTCATAAAATTCAGAAATTTGAGTTGAATTTGTAGCATCTTCAATTCCTTTATCGTCTCTTATTCTAATGAATCTTGGGAATCGAAGTGAAATTCCTTTACCATATTCATGATGTCCTGCTTTATATATAGGTGATAATGATAAATCAGCTGTAAGCACTTCAAAAACCATGGTTGGATCAAACCAAACGTCAGGAACGGCATTTGAATTAGTTGTATCATAAACAAAATAGGGTTTTGCATTACTTATTTCAGTTGGTTTTAATTTATTATAAATTGAGGATAAGTCTTCATCACTAAATCCAGTACCAATTTTACAAGTCGTTTCATATTCTCCTGTATCATCATTATAAGAAGCTAATAAAAATCCTCCATAATTTCCCGTTCTTTTACCTCTACCAATATATGCACCAATTACAACTAAATCTAATGAATCTCCAACTCCTGCTAAATAATCTTTTTTCAATTTTAACCAATTTCTTGATCTTTTTGATGGTTCATAATATGATTCATTACCATTTAACATTTTAACCATTAATCCTTCACATGAATCTTTGACTGATTGGTCCAAGAAAGTTTGTAATTCATCTAAATTTGATGAATTTTTGAAAGTTGCAAATTGAAATTTACCATCAATTGGTTTTAAATTCTTCATTAAAATTTCCCTTCTTTCCTTTAATGAATTTGTTAAAAGTGATTCACCATTTAAATATAATAAATCAAATACAAATAAACAAATATTCACTTTTATATCTTTTTCATCAACTCCTTTACGTTTACGCGTTGACAATATTTGAAATGGTAAAATTTTATTGGTTTCTCTATCCCACGCAACTGCTTCACAATCTAAAATCATTGATTGAGTTTTAATTGATGATTCATCAGATTCAATAAGTTCATTTTCTTTCAAAAAATCTTTTATGATTGATATTAAATCAGGATATCTTTGTGACATATCTTCAGAATTACGTGAATAAATTTTAACTTCTCCATTAGATAATAAATGAATTTGAGCTCTTTCTCCATCATATTTATATTCGCATGTAAATTCTTCACCTTGAAATCTATCCAATACTTCACTTATCGATTTTGTAGGTTTAGCTAACATTGGTTTCAATGGTATTCCCGGTTGTAGTTGACAATGATCTAAAAGATCTGAAATTCCATATTTATACATACTTTTTATAACTGTTTCATAATTTGGAACTCGTGAAAATGCTTCACGTATTAGCTCTTCACCGTGAGCCAATTTATCAGAAGATACTGCTTTTTTAGATCCGGTCTTTTCATGTTCATAATTAATAAAAGCTTGAGCTAAACTAATCAAAACCGTTTTTTCAGCTAATCCAATTCTTAATTTACCTTCTAATGATCTTATTAAAAATTTGGCTTCACTGCTTTTAGCATCACAGGCCGTCAACATTTTATTTATGATTGAAATTTTTTTAGATTGAGAATCTTTACCTGTAGATTTAGCAATTTTTGTCAAATTTTCGAAAACATTATCAATATCTAAAGCAACTGGCTTAAACATAGTTGGTTGTCCAGATCTTGATTTTTGTGCAACTAAACCTAAGTCTCCAACTTCTTGATAGTCTTTCTTAATTTTTGATGATGGTCTACCATAACATTCGCTAATAGTCTTTATTAATAAAGTCTCACCTAACCCTAACTCTAAATCAGGCTCATAATCAGGACCAAGTCTATTGATAAATAAATACACCACCTTGACTAGTTTATCATCAGTCGATTGCTGTAAAATTTCTTTGAAGAATTGGGAAACAATAGATGTAATCTTTAATCTCGATGATTCCTTTTCAATATTATCAAATACTTCAGTTATTCTTGAATATGGTATCTTAGCAGGTAATTTACTAGCATTTTCATTATTCGAAACTTCTTTATTATTCTTAGTTGTGCTGATATCATCCTTCTTTACTTTGTCTGAAATAAGTTTCTTATCCTCTTCATTTGTGTCTGAAACTTTGTCGTTACTCTTCTCTATTTCACTTATTTCTGTTTCACTTGAAGTCGCGTCTTGCTTAATCGAAGACAATTTTGATTCAATTTCAGTACCATCATCTTCAGAAGTTGGGGTCATTTCTAATGTAAGCTTTGATTCAGTTTCTAATTCGGTTTTTATTTTGGCTTTCTTTATAGGCAGAGTTGACTCAGTTGGAGGTGAGGATATTCTTTTCTTTGGCGATGTTGCTTTCTTAGCTGATGCGTTCCCAGCTGCCGAAAAAAACCTTGCCAAACTCTGTTGTTGTTTAGGTGGAGCCATTGTGAATAGCGAAGGCTTCAATGTCTTAAATGGGATCGAGGTATAGCTTTTTGAGTTATGGACACAGTATTTCCAAATCATAAACGTTCATGTGAGATAAATGTTGTGATAGATGTATCCGTATCCTTTATCAAAATTTTGAAGATGATGAAGCGCGTTTTTGTATGTGCGCGTAAAATTACGATTGCAAATATTAAGCAAAGTATATGCTGGTGATCACTAGAGAATTTGATGGTTGAGTTTGCATTTTCATTTAGGGTTGCCACTTCATGAGTACTTCAATAGTATACTTTATGCTTATTGTATAGTGTGCTTTCAAATTCTATAATCGCTAGGAAGATCAAAAGACAGCTAGTTTCAATAATATGAATCACTGTGTTAAATAGTCTGCTACATATCATGAGCTTATTAAATTATACTTTTACTCTAAATAATACATAGTTTATAGAATGATGAAGAAAGGCAGTGACTAGTGATTGAAAAATTAAAGAATAACATCCCAGATTGCTTGAGGTCCTCTTTCTTCATAAATATCGTTATCGATGAAGGAATCACCACCGTGATTTGAATTTGCACCAAAAATTTGTTTTGAGTAAATTTCACCACCGAGGAAATAAACATCACTCCAAGATCCATTTCTTTCTTTTGGCTTTTTCCATTCTGGGAAATATTCAGGAAGTTTGACTAATTTGACCGTGGTTGGAACTTGTACTAATGAACTATCTAATGATGCATCCTGAATTTCATCAATTTGTTGGTATGACGCTATGGCTGTATCAATTTCATCTAAATCATTGGTTTTTGATTTGTCAGTTGGTGGTTTCACAAGGTATTCATTGACGAGTCTGATCAATATGGCTTGTTTCAAACCCTTTATATTGAAAGTAGAACCAATGAAGATCAAATTATCGTAACAAACTTGTCTTTTTTCTAAATCAGGAATTAACAATAATGATTTATAAATAGCGTCGGAAAGTTCATTAATTAATTTTGAGGTACCTTGAAATCTTTCTTTTCCAACGAAAACCTTTTCGTTTGTTTTAGCATCTATAAAGAAATTTTTCTCCAATTCAGAATTTGGTCTTGTTTCTTCTTCTTCTTCTTTTTCTTCACCATCTTTCATTTTCACATCTTCGCCATCATCAGATTTTTTAGTATCATCTTTACTATCTCCGTTTAAAGCCTTCTCTTTCTCTTCTTTCGCAACTATTGCAGCGATATCAAATTCATCTTCATCCTCTTTCTCATTATTCAACTCGGAGAATGAATAAAATGAACCATCAGTATTATTCAAAACTTCATATATATCCGAACATTTTAGTGATTCAATTTGTTCATCTGTGAATGTGGTGGGTAATAATGATTTCAACTCATCATTTATGTTGAGACCACCAATTCCCGGTAAATACTTGCTAGCAAATTTAATACTTTGATAATTTAAAACAGGTACGATTTGACTTGAATTGGCTCCAACATTAACAACTAATGAATTGGTTGTTGAACCAACTGAAAATGTGGATGCAATTGATAAATCTAAAACATTAAAAGCAGTTAATTCCAATGATTCAAAAACATACTTAGTGATACTTTCCAATATAGTTCTTGGCCAAGTTTGAGTTGGGGCAATTAACAATAATGGAATTTGATTAATTGTTATAATGGGATGTTTAGATATCACACTTTGTAGTACAACTTTTAATAGATAATTAAAAGCATCAACGTCTACAACCTTTGATGATATTATAGGATTAATTTTAATTAATTCATTTTCGGTATCGTCTTCATTATTAGATTTATATTCTTTTGTAATTGGATCTTGATAAACAACTGTGGGTAATTTATATTGTGGTGGAGATAATGAATCCTGTAAACCAAATGAAAAAATGGTATTTTGAGAGCCAGGATGAATTATCAAGAAGCTGTCTTCTCTATATAAAGGCATTTTAAAGTAATTTGGGATATATTAGTTAGGTTTATTTTAAGTTAATTTTTCAAGACGTTCTATGTTTATACTATTTGGATTCGTTTTTTTTTGTCTCGAAAATAAACTACCAATTATTTACAGATTGGAATTTGCAGTTTATGTATTGTTGGTGGGTACGGGTTTTGTTATATCAAAGACAGCTTAATTAAAGATAACTAACAGTATTGAATTATATACTTGAATTGTATGACTATAAATGACTTATATATAAAAAAAATCGTTATGAATATGACTATGACTAATTTTGAAGCACAAGAAGCAAAAAAAATTAAGACGGAATAAACCCAGTATAAATAAATGGTGATGAAGAAATGAAAAGTGTAAAGAATGTTATCATAAAGACATGAAAGTAAGTGTTATGCAAAAATGATGTAACTATTCAAGATTAATCCCGACCAGCGTTAGCTAGGAATTTATCGTAATTAGCCCTTGTACCTAAAACAGAGTTTTTACTCATTGTAGTATTCAGCCTTTTGACATCACCAAAGTTTGAAATTAATTCAGATAAATTATCATCATCTTTAGCTTGTTCCTTTCTTAATAATTTGATTTCATTAATCAAAGGTAAATCTTCAGAAAAGCCGGGATTTGGAGGTAATTTTTTATGGGGTGAAATCTGTCTAATTGGTGAATGACCTCTTAAATCTTGATTTTTCACCGTACCTTTTGCCATATCAATGGTCGCGGATGATCCACGACGATCATAATCAATATTAAAGTTTGGATCTCTTCTCAGCAAAGGTTCCAGTGTATGAATTCTACTTAACTTTGGTTGTTGTTGGTGAATTGATTTAGAAGAAGGTTGTGGTATGTTATGAGTTGAATGCATTTTTCTTGGAGGTGCAACAAATGGAACGATTGTCGATAGTGTGTTTTTACGAGTAGTTTTAGGAGGTGATGATGATCTTGTTCTTGGTTCTGGTATTTGTGATCTTGGTGAAGCAATTTTTGGTTTAAATATTGGTTGTTGTGTGTAGTCATTTTCATCTTCTTCTACTTCTTCATCGCTTGATTCATTATCCATGCCTGGCCAAGAAACATCTGAATCAATATCCGAGTCATCGTCATCCTCCTCATCATATACTTGACGAGGTGAAGCTCTGGATTTAGTACCTGTTTTTGCTGATGCTGGGACTGATACTGGTTTTGGAATTGGTTCTCCGGTTATCTTGGCTTTAACATTATAAAACAAGTCATTCAAGTATGCATGATTAGACAATTTGATTAAACCAGCATACCAGCAAATTCCACCGACAACAATACCGGAGAGCACACTGAGTTTCAATAAGTTCAAAAATATAATGGCATAATAGCTTATAGTTGGAGCTAGTTTTTGTAATAACAAGGCAGTGAATAAACCACTTATGAAAAACACAACTCTTTGATCAGTCATTGAGTTCGGTTTGCTTAAATCGATTGAAAATGGTGCTTTAATTTTTGAAATGGGAAGAAAATTGAAAACTTTAGTTAAAGGTGAATTTTTTATATCTTCGTTATTCGATTCTTGTGGAATTGATTGTTCTGAATTTGAAATTTCGGGTGTAATTGTGACAGGGGGATCTAATTGAGGTTGGTCTTGGATGAAGGGTTCTTCGGGGATCGGACTTACAGGAGGAAAAGCAAGTTCAGAACCCTGAATTGAATCTGTGTCTTTAATTGAGTGTGATTTATTAGTTTTGATTTTCTTCTTTTTAGGTTTTGCTTGTTTTTTGTTGTTATTGGTTTGATCTCGATTTGGCAATTGCGAGAATGAGGAGGAACTCGAGGACGTGCTACTGACT
Organism: Soucietia sequanensis; assembly: GCA_030557975.1. Lineage (NCBI taxonomy): Eukaryota > Fungi > Ascomycota > Pichiomycetes > Serinales > Metschnikowiaceae > Soucietia > Soucietia sequanensis. The sequence continues at coordinate 25,418 of JANIJN010000025.1, forward strand.
ATTGAATGATTATCATGTTCGATAACCTGATCATGGATGTGATCATGATTGTGACTAGTATCCACAATCTTATACGACAAGTCACATAACTCGTCTCCGGGTTGAAGTAAGGGTGTTATTTTTGTAGAATCGTCTTTAGTTAGGATTGACAGTGCCGAAGATGTTGCATCACTCATTACTTTTTTCAATCTAAACACCCCATCGGGATCTTGTTTATAGACCAACTTTCTTTTCCCTGAACTAGCAGGTGCTGATTGAGTAGTCACAGTAGATGCCATCTTATATTAGTAAGCGATCCATATATGAGTATGATTTAAATTAATTGTTCACAACCTCAATCTTGATGTAAAAGTACTATTAAGTAAAGGGTACTTTTAGTGACTGAAAAAAATAAAATATATAATAATGCGGGAGCCGTGCTATAAAGTAAGCCACTCAAGGGAATTCTATAAACCACACAAGCAGGATTTAAGTAAAAGAGTTACAAATGGTATAATATATGCTTAATCCTAAAAAGTAAAAGGGATTTAAATCATATATATATATTCCTTTTCATACAAATTGGACGTGGGAGTCGACATCCAATTAAAAATAATATAAAATTAATTAAAATTAAATTAAAATAAAATAAAAAGTGCAAGACAATAAGTAGACAATGCAAGGTTTAACCAATCAACTAAATGGTGTGGATGGGTAGGTAAATAAATTCGATAGTGTCATTATTAATTGGTTGATAATGAAATGGGTTCTGCATTTTGTGGTGCATCAACGATTAATTCAGATAATGAATGAACGTGAAAACATATATAATAAGATTATAGATAGAGGAGAAGATGCGCGTATAACATTGCTATTATCAGTATAATATCCTTATTCTAGTGAACTATGCTATGTAAACACATTCTCCTACTGCCCGATGAATTTTTTTTAATTTAAACTGCTCATTCCCAGTAAAACTTAGCCAGTAAATTTATCGAGATTGTGAGTATCTCAATTGTAAGTACAATTGCATTATTGTTTAAATATCATCGCATATGTCCAGTTGATACACAAAAACTCGCTCGTCAACTCTCTTATCAATTATCTACACAACTACACAACTAAGCATTAGCTAATTGTCACCACTAAGGTGTCACTTTCAGTAATCACAGTCACTAATGGCAGAGATTATGACACTCCAACTCCTGAAAGTTTCAATAGTTGACATTTGAAATTGGATATGGTAACTTTTAACGTAGCTTTCACTGGTATGAATTATAACTGTAATTAGAGTTGACATGGTAAACACCCATTTAGGGGAAAATGACAATAACTAATCAGCATAAAACATCCGTACATTCTGCAATTAACAAAATTGTTAATATAAACTACTTTTGATGTCATGAACGGAAATCAAATATTAAGTAGTCATGCAATGACTGAATATTCTTGTAGATCAAGAGCATTACGGTGACTCAAGAGGAAATGTCTTGTCTCCCTGTCTAATTTTGTCTTACACGTTGTTGCATCATATCATCTCCTATTCTCAAGTCTGTCACACCACGTCATCTCAACTAGGTGAACTTGACAATTGACCGAGATAACGTCAAGGAAAATGGTAGAGCAGGTGCTCATTTCTTCCGCTTGCTTATCTTCCGTAATCAAGCCACTAATATTCTATTGGTTGTCAATTAAATACGGGGTAGTTTCGTCGTTGTATTGTTCAAATTTCATAATGGAATGTACGGATGTTCTCCTTGGTATTAATATGAATATTAATATAGTATTAATTAGTTGTCTTTTATTATAGTATACAGTTATTTCGTTATATAGTACATTATGAAAATGAAGTTCATCGTCATATTCATCTTCAATGCTGAGATGATTGTTTCTTTAATGATTACACTTACAATTGACCTCTTATTCTTCTTGCCAATTGAATATCTTTTTGCATGATGGTTACTCTTTTAGCATGTATTGCACATAAATTAGTATCTTCTAATAAATGAACCAAATATGCTTCACATGCTTCTTGTAATGCTAAAACAGCATTGGATTGCCATCTAATACCATAATCAGTTCCAATATAAGTTTCAGCAACTTCTTTAACCAATCTTGCAAACGGTAATTTTCTAATTAATAAATCTGATGACTTTTGATATTGTCTAATTTCTCTTAATGCTTTCGTTCCTGGTCTATATCTTCTTTTGTTCGTTGTACTCGCTAATGTGTTTCTAATTGGTGGATCTCCTGGTTGGTTTCTGTAAATCCCCGTCTCTCGTATATTAGTCCTACCTATTCTTGATGGCTCTCTTTCTCTATCCCTTGATGATTGTTCAATTCTACCACTACTACCTTCTTCGCGTCTTTCACGTCTATCTAATGTTTGAGCTATCCTATTTCTGGATGATGTAGATATTCTTGCCATTGCCAATTATGATATCAATTTTTCAATGAGATCGATTCCGTGTTTTGCTATTTTTGAAATTTATTTTCTCTTCTCTTCTTCGCTATTCTACTTGAGTTTGTGCTTTCGTCAGTTCACTTCAATTGTAATCAATGATTGGTTAAATTATCTAGCAAATCCTCGATGATGTTAGACCAGAGATTAACACAAAGTAATACATTCACGTCTTACAAATCGAAGATAACTAAATTGAATCCCAAAAAAAAAAAAAAAAAAAAAATAGAATTAAATTATTGAGCTGTGTGTAATAAAATATCCACAAAGGGTTAAAATTGATAATTTTTTTTTTTTTGGTGCACAAACAAAACCAGAAGCCAGCCATTTTAGTAGCTTTTCATCAGGTGTACGGGGGTACTGTTTATTGCAGCAATTCGATATCTTACTAAACTACACATGATAATTCTAATAAGAGACTTACTGTTGTCATCAATTGTTTTAAAATAGGTCACTAATTTAATGCTCTCAGTAAGGTAAAAGACGTCCGGGATTTTTCAAACATTTACAAATTATACCTGCAATCACATATAATTGAATATTGCTGAATATGAGATTTAATCTAGTGAAAATAAGTTAAAACAAAGCAGGAAGGGCATTTTTAACATTCGTCAGTCCCCACTGATACTAGCTAGATCATCGTAGCACTATGAAAGCCAAGAGGAACACATGAAACACCTGAAACTACATTTTATCAAGAATGACTAGTTAATTCAGGGATATTTGTATAGTTCAAAGAAGAAATATGTCTCATTTGTTATAGGCATATCGACGCCTTACGTGCCAAACTAAACCTATGCAACGACTGTGATCGAACTTTGGGTCATATTATTATATGCTCTTTAATTTATATCAATGATTGATCATTGATATTTTGGATATATCAATTTTCACTATAAATTATGAAACCCACTTTCATACAAATCTTAAGTTATCGTTGACTACATGATTTATATTTTTTCGAATCTTTGTAAACTTTCCTTATAGTTCAAAATAAGGAATCGCTTGATTCGATATCAAAGGTTTCAGGTGTGTTTATTTATTGAATTTATATATATATGATGAACTGTAGTAATGACAAATTGAAGTAAAAGATAATTATTTACAAGCTTATGAATGAAGTTATATTGAATTTGATGAATTCGAGTGCAAACATAAATCTCAAGTTGTCACTCCTTCACCTTTATTTGAGATGTTGTCATTGACTTGCCTTTTGTTGAGGTTCAATTTCATGCAATATCGGAACATATGCCTTACTCTCAGCGAAATTTAACCTAGTCTCAAAAATCACAGAGTGCATTTATTCAACATCGTCATACTTTCCATCCAATATGTCATTTAATCCATCTTGAATATAAGAACTTTCATCATCCATAGGAATTTGTGATAATTCTTTTTGTTTATCATATCCACCCATGATGGATTTCATTTTCCAACCAAATTCTTTAAAAGTTGAAACATCAATAATCCAACAAGTTCCAAATATAATCATTGAACTAACACTACCACATAACATTGTACCTGTACCAACTGCAACTGCAGCATCCATAGTAAAATTATAACCTAATGGAGGTGAATGATTTCCTTGAAATAAAGTGGGGACATATTGTCTTGCTACCGTTGATTTATAGGCAAATCTTGATGTAAATATAGTTATAGCTGCTGATGTCATAAATAATATCATCTGTTGTTTTCTACGTGATTTATATTCATCTGATGCTGATGCTAGTTTAAAATTATAGTTTTGTAAAAATTGATTTATCACATTAGGTGACTTTGTTTGCACAGTATCATTTGTTATCGTTGTCATTATTACTTGATTTATTGTCGATGTATCTTATAAGTTTTTGTGAATCAAAGTAGGTTCGTATGTATGTTCGTTCCTATATGGTAAATGAATAGCATATATGGTATATCTTGATTTTTTTTTTTGTAACTTTTGATGTCGAATCCTGCATACTGGCAACCGCTATATAATTTTACTATAATGAATAGAATAAATAAAAACATTTTTAATTAAAACATATAAGACAATAAGATAGTAATTTATGGTAAAGAGAACAAGTAGAAATGAATATAAAGGTTTGTGATTCATCGAGCTAATCAATATATATCAAACGAACGAAGATAGTGATAGACAAACTAAAAAAAAAAAGGAAAAGGAACAGAAATTATTGAAATAACTAGTATTCAAATATTAATTTTAAATTTCTTCTTTGAAAAGTCCACCTTGATTTTTATTTTTATCAATTGAAATGTCATCTTCAAAGTCTGCATTACTTACTTCAGAATTTGATCTATCCTTTTCTGGAATATTGGTTTCTTGTTTTGTTAAAGTATCTGGTTTAGCACTTGGTTTAGTACTTGTTGCACCTGTTGAAGTTGTTTCTTTGGTTGATGTTGTATTATCAGTGGAACTAGAAGCTGGTGCAGTCGAAGATGCAGTAGCTTCTGGTGTTTTCGTTGAAGCTTCCTTCTTTGTTACTTCTGGTTTAGTTGTTTTGGTAGTGACTGGTTTCTTGGTTGGTGATCCAGCTTGTTTTGATGATGTTGCAGTTGGTTCATCAAATTTTGATTTAACTGGACTTGTCTTTGGTGATGTTGAAAAAAGTCCCGAAATTCTCGAACGAATACCTCCCTTTTTTTTATTATTTGGTGACGAGGCTGCTGCTGCAGTTGCAGAAGTCACCACAGTTTTATTACCTGCTTTACGTGGAGCTTCAGTTTTTGCTTTTGGATTAGATAATTTTTTCTTTTCTTCATCGGCAATTGGAACTGAAACTGCTTTATCATTTTCAGCTGCTTTTTTAGTATGAGAATCAAGAATTGATAATTCAGTAATTGAATCAGTATCAAAAGTTGCAGTTTTTTTAGGTTTCAATTCATCTGAAGTTTCGGAAGCATTTTTAGTTTCTTCTTCCTTATGTTTTGGTTCATCAATGGAAAATAAATCACCAGTATCTCTCAATTTTGATTCATCAATATCTTTCTTTAAATGATCAGGAAGTTCATTATTAATTGCATGTTCATCTTTAACTCTTTCATCTATATGATCAAGAACTAATTGTTTGTTCAATTTTTTGGTTTCTAAATGATCATCCTTAGTTGCTTCTAATTCAGCGATTTGACCATCTAATTCTTTATGCTTATCTTCATGTTCTTTTAATTGCTTTTCTGAAGCCAAGTGTAAATCATCAACGGTTTTTGATGCTTCATCATGTTTAGTGGTAGTTTCTTCTAATTTTTCACTAAAAGTTTTAATATCTTCTAAAGCTTTTGCTAAACTTGAACTTAAAGAATCAATTTTTTCATTATATTCTTTATTTGTTGCTTCAGAACTTTCAGTTTCTTTAACTAATTCATTTTTAGCATTTGTTAAATCATCTAATTTTTTATTTTCTTCTTTTAATTCATCTAAAATTGGACTTAAAATTTCATCTTTTTCAGCTTGTAATTCATTTAATTCAGTTTTTCTACCTTGAATAAATTCTTCTTCTTCTTGATCAATACGATCTTGATCTTCTTTCTTTTCAGTTATTAAAGCTTCCTTATTTTTTAAATGTTTTTTCTTTAATAATTCAAAATCTTTTAATTTACCATCAACTTCTTGATTTCTATTAGTTTGATATAAAACATAATTTTCATCTTCTGTTTTCTTTTTATCATTATGAACTTGAACTCTTTGTAATTTAGCTTGTTCAATTTCTTGTTTTTGTTTATTTTTAGCATTAATAGCATCAATTTTTGATTGATTATGTTTTTTAACTAATTCTTCACGTTTACCCTTTGAAATTAAATCAGTTTCTCTTTGTAAGCTTGCTTTCGAATTAATATCATTAATAACAGGTTGAACAATTAATGAAGCTAATTTATCTAATTCACTTTGAGCCATAGTTAAACCACCACCTAAATTAACTAAACCAGCTTGATGATTACGAATTCTTTCTTCACTATTTTTTTGAGCAATAGTTAAAGCATTAGCATATTGTTGAGCTTGACTTTTAAAATCTTTTGAAGTTGAAGAATTAAGTGTTTGTAATCTTTCATTAGCTTTTGCACTTGCAGCAGCTAATAAAGTTGCATCAACAACATCAATGGCTTTAAAAGATTTACTTCTAGTTTTAGAAGAAACTTGATCAGTATAACCAGCCCCATGTTTAAGTGAAGCAGTTGCACCTTGAGCAGCTAAATCTTCTTCACTTTGATTAAGATATTCTGTTGGTTTTTGATGTTGTAATAAACCTGATCTATAATCTAAAGTTGGATTAAATCTTGAATTAAGAGATTTTGTTGAATTTTTATTAGCAACTTGACTAATTTTACCAATATTAAGAGATCCAGAACTGGCATTATTTGAAGATGAATTTTTAACTTGTAATCCATGTTTTGATGCTAATTTTTCAGGAGTTGTTCTTGAAGTCATGGTTGAAGTTGAATTTGAAGTTGCTAATTTAAAAACGGCATCAGCTTTATAATTAGGAACCCCAGTATATTTAGCAGTATGATTATCAAGTTTTTGTAATTTTGCTGAAGATGCAGCAGAATTAGCTAAAGAATCAGTTGAATCTCTTGACCAAGTGGTAATAGATTCATGTTTAGCAGCTAATGCAGCAGTATGAGCATCTTTAGCAATGGTTCTTTCATATGATGGTTTTACAGTTAAATCAGCAGAGGCAGCCAATAAAGCAGCAGTATCTGAAGCACTTGAATTAACACCAACCGAAGGAATACCAGGAGTGGTAAAAATCCCTTGTTTTAATTTTTGTTGATATAATGCTTGTTGAGATAATGGTTTACCATTACTCTGATAAATTGAACGAGACATATCAATGGGGGATTAATAAAGTAGATAGATAAAATAAATTTGTTATTTATACCTTTTTTTTTAATTGAATTGATATATTATAGGAATTGACAATCAATGTATATACTAATCAGTTTGAATTAAAAGGAGGGGGGCTAGAGCGGGAAAAATATTAAATTAACCAACCAAATTAGAAACAGAAAAGAAGACAGAGTTATTAACTAAAATCTTATAATGTGATTGAAGACGCAATTGATAATCTATAAAAGAATTGAAGAATATAAGTATCTTTTAAATTTAAAATGAAAAGGTAAAAGTTAATTATCATCATCAACAAAATTCACATTTGGCAATTTCAGGGTATTAAATGACTGAAATTTCAATAGTGTAAAAATTATAATGACTGGAGAGGAGTGCATATAATCCAGAAAACTCACCCAAAAGTGTAATAACAAAACGACCGAATTTGGCATTAATTTTGCTTGTTTCTTGCACCCGCTTCGAGGGTAAACACACGACCCCCTTTAAACAAGTTATACCGGAGATATCGAGCCATACTAAATGACATTAATTATAACACAAACAAGTAAAAATAACACTAAACCGATACTAACACTAAAAATTAAAATAGATAAACCGATGACATAATATTGAAATAAAAAAACTATTTAGATTGAAATAAAAAAAGAAAGAAAAAAGAGAGAGAGGAGTTTAATGAATGAAAGACTATATGTATGTTACTTTAACATTGAGTCAATGTCAATGGTATGGTTGAATGAAAGCTTCAATGGAAACGGTATTGAGTAAGCTCGATCTTAACACTATTGATAGCTAATCCAAATTAGAAAAGTATGATACCTGAAACTAAGCTAATTAGCGTATTTTTTTTTTTAAAGATTATAAGCATATCAAATTTCAATCATGATAAAAATAACAACCATTTATTTTCAAATTTTATTAAAATCCATCAACTGATTAACTACGTCTTCTACCACCTCTACCTTGAACATTTGGATTACCAAAAATAATAACACTTTCACCAATTTCATTTATTTTATAATGAGTTTTTAAATGTTGAGCTAAATTATCTGATCTTGAAAATTTTTTATCACAATACTTACAATGAAATGGTCTTATATTTGAATGAACTGATCTAATATGTCTTTTTAAATGTTCTGATCTTTTGAAAACTTTGGTACAATTAGGACATGGGAATGGTTTTGGTTGTCCATCTTCATCAAATTGTTGAGATGGAGAGAAATGTGATAATGATGGTTGTGATGATTGTGATTGTGGATGTGATTGTGAATGTGAATGTGATTCTGATTGAGATTGTGAATTATCATCATCATCATCTTCCTCCTCCTCTGATATTGATGGCTTTTTAATATTATTCTGATCATTGATATTATTGTTTATATTATTATGATGATGAGAAATTTCAAATTTCGATGATGCTGAAATTGTAGGTGATGATGAAAACGTATCAAAATCTTCATTTTCAATTATAATATCATTTTGATTATTATTCTGATTATTAATTTTATTTTTATCAATTCTAGTATCACCAATTAACGTTGACTTATTTAAATTATTTGTTAAAGAATTTGAGATTAAAACATCATTATCATTAATTAAATGATTTGAAGTATGATTAATTTCAGTTTGAAATTCATTAATTGATTGAGAAACATCATTAATAATTGAATTTTTTAATAAATTATTATTAGATAAATCATAATTATAAGATTTTCTTCTTTTTCTTTTTTGAATCTGACCTGCAGAAATTGAATTCAAATTTGTACTTGAATTGGAATTAAAATTGTTATTATTATTATTTGAATTTAAATTATTTGAATTATTCATCATATTTAAATTTGATAAATTTGTACCTTCATTAATTGACGACTTTTTCAATTGATTATATTGACTTAATACTTGAATTGAATTTCTTCTTCTATTATAAGTTGATGATTTCAAAATCCCGGTTGGATTAGTTAATATTTCTGCTGATTTATCAAGATTATTATTATTCTTATCTTCATTATCATCATCATCATCATCAAATTGTAACATATTGTTATCATCATTCTCATTGTTTTTAACCTTGGAATTAATCACCTGAGCGGTATTATTCAACCAATATGAAATAGCATTAAAACATTCATTATTCATAATCATATCATATTTTGGTAATTGATCATTTAATAAATTTGATGATGATGCTGTGGTTGAATTATTAAATGATATTGAATTTGATTTTTTATTTCTTGGTCTAATTACTTGATTTGAATGATGGTAATTATTATTCTTATTTTTAATCGTATTTGATGGTTTAAATAATGTAGTTAAAGATGGTGATGAAACTGAAGATGGTAAAATATAATTACGTGGATTTTGAGATGAAGGTACCGCGATTGAAGGAAATGAAGAATTGTTTGTTTGTGATTGATAAGATGTATGATCTTCTCGTTGAGGTTCATCATTATCATTATCATCATCTGATGGTGAAAGTTGAGAATTTAAATTATTATAATTTAGGTCTTCATTAAATAATTGTTTTGGATTTATAGTACTACAATCATCAAGATCATAATTTGAATTTGAATTTAAATGATTATAAAATTCCGGAGATGGAGATTTGGTTGAATGTTGAGAATGCATTGAAGGTTGATGATAATGTTGTTTTAAAGTTAATAAATTCAATTGATCAATGGGTAAGCTAAAGGACAGAGAATGGTTATGATTGTTATTATTATTATTATTATTATTATTATGATGATTATAAGTTGGTCTATGCTGAATTGGCATAGGCATATTTGAAGTAGTATAATTATGATTATAATAAGAAGAATAATTAGATTTCGAAGGCGATGGGAAATCAGGAGTGGTGTTACTTGTAAATGGAGGATTTAAATCAGGAGATGAATTTAAATTTGTTAAAGATGCAGATGAAGATGAAATGTTACTGGATAAATCATCATCAATAATATAAGTATTAGGAGGTGAGTTTTGATGATAAATATCATCATTTTTCTGATTTGAAGGTTTAAATTCATTTTGATTTGGAATCTGATTATTCATATTCATTTGACTATTCATTTGATTATGAATTTGAAACTGATGATGAATTTGATTATGAATATGATTTGAATTATGAATTTGATTTGAGTTATGATTAAAGAATATTTCATCATTTAGATCGAGCGAATCATGGTTTATTATAGTTGAAGAAGCGGGAGGAGGGATAGCGGAGGCTTGATTGTTATTGGGGAAGTTTAAGAAGTTGGAATCAAGCAATGGAGGATGATGTTGTACCATTTTTAAGAGAGAGTTGATAGTATGAGTGATTAGTATTGAGTGATTATCGGTTACTAAATATAGTTTGTGAGAAATAGGGGTTAGACAGATAAAAGATAAACGACCAGATAAGAGATAGCAGGGAGTATGGTGGTATTGCTCAACAACCAGACCTTCAAATGAGTATAAGTATCGATATGGATATGAGTATAAGTATAAGTATAGGCGAAGAAGAAGAAGCGTTTTAGTTGGGCGAACAAGTGTGGTGTGGTTATCAGAGATAAGACTCAGCACAATGCACTAATAAAAAGAGAAATGCGAGATAGCACCGTGATTCAGGCTTACTGTGATTGCACTATCGTACACCACCCCACACTAGCACCACCTCTACACCACCGACACTCCACCACATTACACACACTAGACACATCCAATGCTGCGTAGAGTGTTAGCGTGGATCAGGATCATGGAGTGACGGTGTAGCAGAGGTGTATCGCAGGTGTGTCAGCAATACCCTGGCATACAATATCGTACCACACAAGACAAGACAATAAGTTGTGGTGGTGTGGTTAACCAATGCCGTAATCTGATTGATTGCGTTGCGCGGTGCACGGGTGTACCAATGTGCATGCACGCGTGTCACGTGTGGAGTGTCACGTGGCACGGATGTTGAGGTCCGGGGGTATGTTTGCGCACCTCGGATAGACAAACTCGGGTGACGTCACAGCGACTATTATTGCAGCATTCTATATACTGTGATAAGAGATCGATACTATAGTTTATGCTTTGATATGGTATATTATTCGAGTATGGTATTCCTAATACATTAATGATTACATATCACTGAAATGTATAGGTGAAAGATTGATGCAAAATATCAATGCAATATGCTTATGCTAATGCTAATGTATGTGTATTTGTATTAATTAATAAATAAATATATGTAATCTATATTTTACCTTTTTGTCCTTCATTAGATATTGAACTGGTTTGTTCTCGACTTATTCGATGTCCTGAACTATCTCCTTCTTCTTCTTCATAATCTTTATTATTAGTATTGGTATTGGTATTGGTATTGGTATTGGTATTGGTATTGGTATTGGTATTGGTATTGGTATTGGTATTGGTATTGGTATTGGTATTGGTATTGGTATTGGTATTGGTATTAGCATGATCATCTTGTACTAAATCACTTTGTTCTTCCTCTGTCTCTATATTTTTTTGACTTTCAATATCACTAACCAAATCATCATCGGCATGAATCCATTTTTTCATAAACGTAACCAAAATTTGTGCTGTCATAACTTGTTCTCCTTGAAATAAAACCAATGGTACTAATAATTTACCTAAATTTTCATTTTGACTCCCATATTGTGATGAAATTAATGATACCCCCAATGCTGCTGTTTTAGCTGGTCCACATAACATTACACTAACGGTATCTCTTTTATTATAATAGAATGGTCTGAATACTTTATAACACCATTTATAATTCTTACTATCATTTTCAGTTGGTTCATGAGGAAATAATTTAAGTATAAAAAATGGTCTTGAATAAAAAAAACAAAGTGTAGTGAAGAATAAATAAATTCCAATATTGAAAAAAACAATAAATATAATTGAAGCATGACTTACTGATGTAAATGCATCTTGTGCAAATGCAGTTGAAAATGATTGAAACATAATTAATAATAACATAAATGATCCAACTTTATTTAATTTAAAAGTTGTTAAACACCATTTTGTTTGTTCATTCCATAAATTCTGTACAATTTGTCCAACTGCTAATGGAACGAAAACTGATAATCCCATTTGTTTCATAACTTCTGCATATAAATCTTTTATACTACTATCCCCGGTTGATTGATGTGTTGGATTACCAAATTCCCACGTACCACTCATATACATTTGTACTATTGCTGGTGTTATGAAAGCTCCTAATACATTCCCAATGAAAACTTCACATAATGTTAAAATATCATTCCCATCAGCTGCTTTGGTCATAACCACATTTGAACTAACGGTGGTTGGACATGAATGAGTTACAATAAGTCCAACCAATAACCAATCATCTATGGCCCCATCATGACTAGCTTTAATTCCAGTAGCAATACCATAAATTATTGAACTTGTAATTAAAAATGAACTTGATAAAACTGTAAAATGAGCTCTCCAATGTCCAATGTTTTTCAATAAATTTTTGGTTGACATTGATAATCCACTAATTAAAAATATAACTGCCACAGCTCCATAATTAATTGAGTATTGTGCTTTGATGGTACCTCCTTGTTTAGCAAATTCTGGATACAGATGTGCTAATGCAACGAATGCTCCTAAAAATACGAAAAACCATTGTGCAATTAAAAAATTAATTACTTTCATACTCCATATATATGTTTTCCCTTGTTTGAATTTTTGAAATTTACTGTTTGATTGAAATTGATTTTGCTCTAATTGTTCATCTTGTCCATGATTTTGATTTTGTTGTTGTCCTTGTGATGTTGATGATATTAGAGTATCTTCATTGGATACGGCTTCTTGTGTTGCTAGTGATGTTGATGTTTCATCAGGTACACCACCCGAGGCCACTCCCGGTCCTCTGATAGAAGTTGAGGACGCCATGAGTTGTTCAAATTATATGCAAATATGTTTTTCTATAGATTAAATTAAAGTTGGTTTATAATTATCGATTATTATTATTAATATATATATACTCTACTATTTTTGATATTTTATTATTTTTTAGTATTGCGAATTTTAATAAAATGAGAATACAGGAAAAAATATATTCGTATAATTACTGATATGTTCATATAATTGTCGATGATGTTGGATTCAATTGTTATCAATGCCTTCACCAGCTACATAATCTACAACAGTTGATGGCTACCAATTTTTATTTCATCTAGTAAGGCTAACTCAACCTCTTATCGCTTGTTCTTTTTTCTCTGCTATAATTTCTTAGCATGCGTCGCATCTCAAACGGTTTTAAGTTGATAAAAGTGTGGCGCTTGTATTAATTATATCATTTACTCATCAACTTATGCTATACTTTGTTCTAACACTAATTGGCTAGATGAAATCAGGTGATGTCTGGTATCGTCTAATCGAATTGATTAGATCAGTATATACGAATATAATTGATGTAATCAGTTGAAGTTAGCGAGGCTGATGTTGTCTGTAATCTCATAATCTCATGATCTGATCATCTTCAACCTGTGGGCTACGACTATTGACAAAATATTCGATGAAAGCTAATGCGATTTTGAATAGCGACTCAAAACGTCGAGACCAGGGAGAGAAAACTTGATTATTTAAGTAATATTTTGATCATCTCTTACTAATTATTTATGATATTTAAATCAAGGTATCCTAAATGTTCCCATCCAAGAATAATAAAGTAAAAGTCATTCTTGGTCCGAAAGCTTCATGATATTCGATAGCTGACATGGCAAAAGGCAGTAATAATTTAACTAGTACTTACTTTTTTTAAACAAAGATTATTTGAGCCACCTTTTTCATGATCATGCTATGATGAATTAGACGGAGTGAGTTCACCATTCAACCCACGCTATATATCAAGCTTTCATGAGTGCCATGGAGGAATGGCGAGATTTTGAATGAAAGCATGTTAACCAAGCAAAGAGTTAAGCAAAAATACAAACCCATGCAATCAAATTAAGAAGTCTACATGAAGAAAGTAAGAATTTGCATACCATATGACTGAAAATATAAAACATCATTCAAATTTGGTGATTGTAATATTCATGTAATTATAATTACCTCGTCAAATATCAAAAGAACAATTAAGTAAGCCTTTTGAATAGCTGTAGAAAACTAAGCTAATGCTTGATGTAGCTTTTTGAGTATCAATAAAATAAGACCCTGATCTAAATTCTTGAAGTGAATGACATGATATTTCAATGGTGGTCATCACTAAAACTTATTGTTTTGGTCATATACAATTAATTATTACTTTGATTGTTACTTGTTGGTCAACAACTACAAATCAGCCACTCCTTATTACATCAGCTTTCGATATAATACAACATACCATTGTATGATCAAAGAAGTTCATCTTCCTTTTCAATTTTACGTAATTGGTCCACCAACACTATTACCAATTAACACCCATTTGTCTTATATGTATCCCAATTTGATCAATACCTCCTCTTTATTATTGCACGCTTTGCAACAATATAATATGCGATGAGTTGCTATTTACTACAATTTAATTTACCCCGAGTCCGAAATATTACAATTCGAGGCTGATAGCGTTAGTAAATGTGTCTCATATATCCTGACCTTTCCATGTAAGTATCCTCGTCCCAAAGATTCTCTTGCTTTAGACTCTTTCAATAACTTCTCCTATTACAGTGTTCACTAAAACAAATCAGACAGAAAAATAAATACAAATTATCTCGCTAAATCGTCTAAATACTTTTGCATCATTTCTAGACTTTCCCGATTAGGCAAGAAGAAAAACAACTATAACCTCAATTTTCACTTTATTCTACACTCGTCTCTACTCTTTATTCATTTTATTCTTCCACTTTCTTTTTCATGCTTCCCCTTGGATTGTTTTGTTCTGTTCCCTATTTTACTTAAATTGTTTGCTTTATAATTAGATTTCCCATTTAAACCCATTTATAAACAAATTCCCATACTTTTTTACCTTTATTTTCATTTAACTCCATTCATTTCCACTTCCTTCTTTATCCATCCCTCACTTCCCACAGTCCTTCATTTACCCAAAGTGACATCTCTTCAACTAGCAAAATAATAAGGTAATCTCATATTAGATCTTAACTACATACAATCATAATCATTAACCCACCGAGGTACTCCAAATTCAATACATTCGCTTACAAACTAAATATTTATAAACAACTTTACCTACCAAAGTATGATAACGTCTAGAACTGATCAGCATACTAGTGGTGAAGCAACCACTTTTGTGAATAACTTTTGGGGTACACAAGATTCTGGATTTAGCGTAATTCAAACGAGAATTAAATCTTCAACTAAAACAATTCAAGAATTATTGAATTATTATCAAGAAAGAGCAAACATTGAAAAAGAATATAATAAGAAATTAGATAAATTAAATGGTAAGATTTATCTCGGGTCAAATGAAACTGGTTCATTAAAAGAATCACTTGATAAACTACAATTTGAAAATGATCAAATGTGTAAAATAAATAAAAAATTAGTTAATTCAATCAGTCAAAATAATTATGAGAAGTTAAATCATTTCTTTCATATCTTTCAAAAAGAAGTTAGTAAGATTGAACATCATATGTCAAAAATCATCTCAAAGAAAAATGAGTCATTGAGTAATTTAGAAACTTTGAAATCTAAATATCAACAAGATTGTTCTCAGATAAGATCCTTACAATTAACTTGTCAAACCACATGGGGAAAAGAATTGGAAAGATATGAACAAAAATTATCAAAATTAATAGCCAATAATTCAAATGCTAAATTAGCCTACAAATCCGCATTAGATAAATTTAGTGAATTAAATGAAATTTGGATTAGAGATTGGTCAATTTCATTGAAAAACTTTTATCAATTAGAAATCGAAAGAATCCAATTATGTAAAATTAATTGTTTTAATTTTTGTAATAATATTGCCACATTATGTGTTGAGCTTGATCAATCGGTTGATTTAGCAAGATCTGTTTTCGCTCAAGTTCTGCCTCCTAAAGATTTACAAGATTTTGGTGATACATATGGGACTGGTAATAAAATTTACAAACCACCTGAATTTGTTGATTTTATGTCAGGATATGATGATGAAAATTCAAATAATAACTACACATTTGCCGATTTTGAAAATCCAGATTATTCACGAGTTTTAGCAAGAACTTATTCAAATCGTTCAATGAGTTCAAATCGTAGTCATCATCATCATCATCATCTACAACAATCACCACAACAGCAATATCCAACTTCTAAAGGACAACATCAATTCATAATACCTCCAACCCCTCAAGCTTTATCAAATCCTGCCTTAGCAACCTCATCTCCTATAAATCAAAATGATGATAATCAAATCATAAATATATCGAGTCCAACGCCTCCTCAGTCACCAGTCAATACCATCGATGACCCATCTCCAATTAGTAACTTCCCTACAACTCCGAGAACAGCTGCACCTTTACAGAGTGCCCCATTTGGTAGCTTACATTCACCTGAAAAATTACCACCTTTACAAAATAATAAAGTTAGTTTACCACCACCAAGTAACAATCAAGGTTTACCACCAAGCTTCGGTAATCACAGAAAAACAAATAGTAGTTTACATTTGACTTCACCTTCATCGATAAGAAGAAGACCAACTACAGAATCACAATTTGATAATTACGAATCAGGACATGAAGATAATAAAACTGATGTGTTCTCAATAAAAGATGTCAAAAAACAATTTGCAAGTAGTAATGGATCATCAAATTATTCAAATCCAACAAATTATTCATCATCGACAAATAGTAATAGTAATGAAAGAAATTGGGCATCACCTCGTAGAAAGGAAAAACAATTATCACAATTTCAAGAACAAATTAATTTAAAATCTAAAGAAACTCCAAATCATACATTAAATAAAGGGTTGAATATGATTGAAGCTCCTCAAGCTCCAAATATACCCATTACCAAAGATTTTTCAATTGATTTCATTGCAAAAGCTTTAGAAGATTTAAATAAAGGAGGTGATGGAGATATCAATAAATATAGACTTTCAGTAAGAAAGGCCAAGAAAGAAAAAGAGGAAAAAATAAAAGATGATGAATATAGGCAAAAAAATTCCTTACCACATTCACCATTCAGACCAGCCTCGGATTATGTTGATGATTCTACAGAAATTGCAACAAGATATGATTCTATTAATTTTTCGTCCCCTATTCATTTAAATTCATCACCAATGACGCAAAAATCATCATCAACGATATTTTCAAGCTCAAATAGTCCATCCAAGACACCAACTAAACCGAAAAGAATAAGACCAAAGTCAATGTTAGAGCCAATACTTAACGAAGATTTAACAAAAGACGATCTGATAACAACAACAGTTATAAATAAACCATCCAATTCACACTTGTCTCATCAACCTCAACAAAGCTTGATGTCACCTAAACATAGACCATTACTGATGCAAACTCCTCTGAAATCTTACACTAACTTACATTCATTGATATCGCAAGAAGAAATACACAAAGTAACACCAGTCACAAACAGTGACTATGTTACAAAAGCAAGAGCAAAATATACTTATAAGCCACAAAACCATGGAGAACTTTATTTCAAGAAAGGTTGGTATATGTATGTGATTTACAGACAAGAAGATAATTGGTATGTTTGTGAATTGGCCAAAAATTCAAATGATAGAATTGGTATGGTTGGTCTTGTTCCTGGTAATTATGTCGTCGAAGGTGATGATTTATTTTAATATGTATAGTATAAGTTTTTCTTTGTTGTTTCTTTAACATTTATTTTTTGGCTTATTGGCCTTTGTTTTGTCCTGTTCTTTTATTCATTTCACTATCACAATTTTTTAATTTTTCCAAAACTTTTATTTATTTCCTGACATATCTCTCGCCGCTTATCGATAACCTACTCTTTATTTTTTCAAATCAAACAAGCAATGTACGCTCAAAATTTTACTGTAAGTGCCTTATGTATTTAAATTTTTTTTTTTTTTTTTTTGCAATATCAATAATGTGGCGGGCGAACAAATGCGACAAATATGTATTAGCATGTTAAATTAATTGATAAGAGATTTGCTTCTTTGGATCTAATAGACTAATAACTTGATAAGAATGACATTGATTAAACCCATTGGACCCACTACTGTAACCGAACCGTATTCTATAAAAAATCTTCCCCCATTGATAATTGGTGGTGCAGTATTCAATACACAATATTCAACAAATCCGTACGAGCTTCCAGTCAAAGATCTTATATCCAAAGCTTTCAACAATGGGTTGATAGCTCTTGATACCTCGCCTTATTATGGGGTGTCTGAAGAATTGATTGGTAATACCCTTAAAGAATTGAAACCGGAATGGAATAGAGAATCGTATTTTATATGTACGAAGGCTGGTAGAGTTAAATTGAATGATTTTGACTATTCAAGAACTTCCGTGAGAAATTCGGTTTATAGATCATTGAAACGATTGAATACAGAATATCTTGACTTGGTTTACATGCATGATATCGAATTCGTCAAAGAAAATGAAATATTTGATGCATTGAGAGAGTTGAAGTTATTAAAAGATGAAGGAATAATCAAAAACTTTGGAATTTCTGGATATCCAGTGAAGTTCTTATACAAAGTTGCACTCAGCTGTAAAGAAAAATTTCCTGACGATATTGGAGCATTAGATGCAATCTTATCTTATTCAAATGGATGTATTCAGAATACTATTTTATTTGAATACTATAACAAGTTCTTTGACGACTGTGGGATCAAAAAATTGATGAATGGTTCGATCCTAAGTATGTCGTTGTTAAGATCAGGCGTAACTCATTCATTTCATCCTGCTTCAAACGCATTGAAGGAAAAGGTACAATCCATTGCAGAATATTTAAAAGAAAATTATGATAATTTAGAGTTAGCTGATTTATCAACGAGATTTGCATTGAAAAATTGGCTATTTGATACAATTGATGATGCAAAAGATTCAAACAATGAATTGGTGTCGAACAAAAAAACATCGATTGTGCTAGGTGTTTCTAATCTTGAAGAATTAGATATTGCTATCAGTAATTATTGGCAGGTTAAATTAAACGACCATGATATCAATACTAAAGATATACCTGTTTTCAAGAAAGTTCAAGACTTATTGGGTGAAGAGCATTTCAATGAAACTTGGGAAAGTGGAAGTCCTGAAAATAATTAGTCAAATTTAGTATTTATATATATAGTAGTTTCCATAAACATTCAATTTTGATGAAGATGCTATCTTGTAGTTAGACGATTTTGTGCAATTTTTCGCTAAAGAGTGAGGACCACATTTTGATTTTTTTTGTTTTGCCGTTTTTTAAGAAGTTGATTCAAAAAACATCGACTGTTTATATTCAAATCAGTCAACCGACACATAGTTATATATACCCCGAGTAGCTTACAACATCCAATACTGATATAATGGCCGGTTTCAAAAGATCATATGGTAAAAGAGGCGGTGGAAACGCGTCGTATTCCAATAACGCAGCAAGCACAAGCAGCCAAAACGATACGGTTATTGAATTGGACAAAAAAAAGCAAGTCACGGTTCGCCAATTCAATGGTGTTAACTTGGTAGATATCAGAGAATTTTATTTGGATAAAGATACGAAAGAGAAGAAACCAGGTAAGAAGGGAATTTCATTGACCGAAGAATCATGGTTAAAATTAATAGAGAATCAATACAATATTCAAAATGCCTTGGACAAATTCAATGGACTCGGAGGTGCTGAGCCACCAGTCAAGAGAGTCAAAAAAGAACAAGAGCCTGCTAAGTCAAGGGCTGTTGTGGAAGAAGGAGATGACGACGATGATGATGATGATCTCGAAGATGTTACTGAAGCTAAGGATGATAAAAAGGATATAGACTTCGAAACCAAGGCAGCCAACGATGAACCAGAAGAGGAGGAAGATGAACTGGAAGAAGAATGATTAATGTCAAATTGTATTGAATTAGCTAAAATTAAAACATATTATGTAGGATGTAATGATTTACTATAATGATTTACTTGATACCAATATTTACATACGATAAATGTAAATCGCATACTGATAAAGTACATGAATACATCCTTTATCAGCCTTTGTAAACTTGAAATTAAGTCCATTACCTATTTGGTTTTGTTTTGTTGATTCAGGCTATATTTCAATCATATGAAAAGCGCAATTTCTGTCGAATTTTATGTTTGTCCTTGGAAGCCGGTGTTTATCCACTGGTCGCAATATTGGTAATATACATCGGGTGAAATCAAATCAAGAGGCTATGACATATGAGTTTCATTTCATTGTAAGATACGACTCGTATTAATGGCTTATTCACTAGTTGACCGCATGATATGGGGTAAATAATCATTGACATGTACATTTTGACATAAAAAACGGAAGGGTTTAATATCTATAAATAGAATGAATTCAGTAGAATTTGATGTTTTAAGTAGCTCATCTTTGTATATAATCAACCATCCCGCATTTCAAGCCCTCTTATGAATGCTTTTATAAAATAATAAATACTCATATATATTTGTCATATTCTTCCCTTTAATGATATTCTGATTTTTGCAATATATGATCCGCGTAAAAATCCGTACAGTTTTCAAACAACACAAATTTCAAGAGATAAAAGATAGCAATTACTGAGTTGAAGAGGTGTAATTACGAGGGTCATTTTCGCTTCATTCTCGCTTATACTTTTATAATCAAAGACGTCCATTCGATTTTCCGTTTACTGTATTTTCATTTGAAGAGATTTGCTGTATATATTTCGCTCTCATAACCCATTTGCCATAATTTTCGAAAGCAAGTTCTTTCTTAAGTGTTCATAGACGAAAATGGCGAAAAATAAGGGTAGACTGAAAAATAAGACAAGAACCAAGAGAGGTTTCAATAAAGCTTCGTATATACCTAATACAAATGCTAGCGCTGATAATGAATCAACAAACTCTTCGATTAATGCTCCAGCAAATATTGGATCTGACGCTATACATCACACTAATTCTAATTTAGGCGCTTACATTGATCATCGTATGCATAATGATTTAGCCCATATTCATTCATCACCTGCTAGATCAAGAAGAAGAAGCAGCCAAGCGCCAGCTATATCTAATCATCAGAAGCGTTATTCGCCTCCTAAAAGTGCAAATGATATAACAAACGGTAATGGTATGGAAACCAACAGGAACTTAGGAAGACGTGAAAGTTTACCGTTAACTAATCAAAATCTCCAAAGTTTAATATCACAAAGTAATAATACTAATGATAATAATCAAACAAGAAATACAAGACCACAATCACGATTGAGGACCAATCTTGGAAGAGCATCTTATAGTTCTGTTGCGTTGGATATGGATCAATTCACTCAAGAACAACAACGTATGGCATCTCAACAAGTATGGCATAATCCTTATAATGATCACGATGATAATAATAGTGATGATGGACTTTCGATAAGTTCATTGAAGTTTGGTGGATCAAACCCTTCATCTGATCATTCCAGTGATTCAACCTCTTTGGATGATGTCTGTTTCCCAGATTATTATGATCACAATATAGGTAGAGAAGGTAGTAAAGAAAATAATACGAACTGGCCAGATTTAGAAATTTTACAAGAATTCATTCAGCAAGAATCAGAAGATTTTACTGAAACTTATGAAGATGAAAGTATTGATAATGATGAACCTCAAAATGTGAACTTTAATTATCCAATTGCTCACTCACTTGGAAGTAAATCTGAAAATTTTCCATCCACTTCACTTAATAAGAATCAACATTCTCGTTCAAATTCGAATCAAGAAGCCAAAGAACATCCTTCTGCATCAACTTCAAATCATGGATCTCGTGAGGACACTCCTTTATTGGGTAATACACAAGTCAATGAACTTGATCATTTTTACGATGTTAATGAAGCATTCCGTATTAGACCGACACCAATTCAACCATGGGAGAAATCAAAAGAAAACATTCCAACCATTTTACATAATCAACAGAGACAAGAACGAGAACGTCGACAATCAAATTATCAAGCAAATAAACTTGATTCAAGTTTATGTCGTTTCACATACTTCAGAGAAGATTTAGAAAAGACAATACACTCACCAACCATAAGTGGATTGCTTGCTAATGGTAGTAATAATAAAACCAAAGAAGGTACCACGCCTTTATCAAAAAAATGGGGTAGGACTAATAATGATAAAAAATCTGATAACGATGATAATAATGATAAAGAATATGAGGATTTAACATTACCTGATTTATTCATGCCTGCTTATTATTCTGCCAAACTAAATGCATCTCCTTCATCTAGTTCAATTCGAGTACCTACTAACGATGCTAATATTAGTAAAAAAAATACTAATGGTAATCTTTCTGCTGATGAACAAAATGAAACAAGTACACCTTATAATAATCTCAATCCTGCAACTAATAATAATAATAATAATAATAATACTCTTAGTTTGTTGTCTGGAGAAAACAGAGCTCACAGTTTATCAACAAGTAATTTAAACCCTACAGGTTTAAACAATCAAAAATTAATCAATCAATTACTGAAGAACAATTTAACCTTTGATAATACGATCACAGCACCAGCTACAACTGCAGGATCAACTGTAAATGGTGAAGGTGAACCAAACACAAATCCATTTTGGTTAGATGTTTTAAATCCAACCGAAGAAGAAATGAAGGTTTTATCAAAAACATTTGGAATTCATCCATTAACAACTGAAGATATTTTCCTTGGAGAAGCAAGAGAAAAAGTTGAATTATTTAAATCATATTATTTCATTTGTTTTACATCATTTGATATTGTTTATGAAAGAAGAAAACAGAGAGCCAAAGAGCAAGAAAAAAAATTAAGTAAATTACAAGAGATGTATAATAAATCAGATGATGGTAATAGTATTTTCATGAATAATGAAAAGAAATCCAAAATGTGGTCATTTTTTTCTAATCTAGTTAAAACAAAAAATTCAGATAATCAAACATATTCAAAATCAAATTTATCTTCTCATCATCATACAACAAAGAGTAGTCATAGTTCATATAAATCAAAATCAAAAAAAATTAGAGAAGGTGAATTATCACCATTAAATATGTATATGATTGTTTTCAAAGATGCAGTAATTACATTTCATTTTTCTGCTACACCACATCCAATTAACGTTAGAAGACGAGCCAGGTTATTGAGAGATTATTTAAATGTATCATCAGATTGGATATGTTATGCATTGGTGGATGATATAACTGATTCATTTGCACCAATGATTGAAAGTATTGAAGAAGAAGTTAATTTGATTGAAGATGCAATACTTAAAATGCATTCGGGTGATACTGATAGTGAAGATGAAAGTGATAATAGTGATAATGAAGATAGTGAAGATGAAGAAATAATGGCATTATCTAATAAAAATCAAAATTATAGACAAAATCAAAATCAAAATGGAACAAATCAAGATATTTTTTATAAAAGGAAAAGATCAAAATCAACAATTGATACCAATTTTGATAATAAAAAAAAATCATTTGGAATAACATCATCAAATTCATCAAAATCAAAATCGAAAAAATCATCAAGTTCAAAATCTACCTCATCAAAAATTCTTGGATGGAAACGTAAAGGAGATATGTTAAGAAGAATTGGAGAATGTCGTAAGAGAGTAATGTCAGTATTAAGATTATTAGGATCTAAAGCAGATGTTATAAAAGGATTTAGTAAAAGATTTAGTGAACAAATTGATTCAACTAATGGTATTTATAATCGAGAAAAACATTATAATCATAATAATAATTTAAGTGGAACATCATCAAAATCAGATATTGGAATGTATTTAGGAGATATTCAAGATCATATTGTAACAATGACACAATCTTTAAATCATTATGAAAAATTATTAGCCAGATTTCATTCAAATTATTTAGCACAAATTAATATTGATATGACAAAGGTAAATAATGATACCAATGATGTATTAGGTAAGATTACTATACTTGGTACAATTGTATTACCAATTAATGTTGTTACTGGACTTTGGGGGATGAATTGTATAGTTCCTGGTCAAGATTATGAAGGATTGGCATGGTTTTGGTCAATTGTGGCTGGTATGTTTTTATTTAGTATATTTGCTTATCACTATGCAAAATTATTTACCGGACTATAGTACAATTTACAAATATATACCAATATAACTAATATTACACCTCTCTTTATATAATATCAATTCATATATAATAAAAAATTTCATTTATTTGCAACTGTTAAAAATGCTTTATGTGCAGTATTTTTATCAACTGAAATTTGAGAATAAATGACACTTTAATATAATTTGAACACATGTATCTAGAATTACATAAACTTATTATAAATTAGTTTTAAATTCAATTTCAAAATTCAAATATATATCAATTAAGAAGACAATAAATTCCACATAATCAATCAATCAATATGAGTATACAAATGTCATTAGTGTTTGGAGCCTTAGTTGGACAAATGGTAATATTATCATTATTATTATTACCATTACCATTAAGAGTTAGATCCAAAATTCTTGATGTATCGGAATTTTTACAAAATTCAACAAATTTCAAAGTTGGAATTGTATTTTCAACATCATTATTAGCATTGTCATTATTTGATTGTGTTAATAGATTAAGAAAATTTGATAATTTTGGAAATCAACCATATTTTACAAATTTTGCTCAACAAATGTCAGGTAGTTTAAGTTATGATCAATTAGCTACCAAATTTTATACCCAAAGAAATTTATATATTAATGGAGCTGTTTTATTTTTACAAGTTTCAATTCATACTATAATTGGAATTTTAAGAAAATTAGTTAAAAAGGAAACAGAATATAGAGCATTAAATAATATTGATAAAAATGAATTTAATAATGAAGGTGAACAAATTCAACAATTTAAAGATTTAATCAAACAAAAAGAAATTGATATTGAAACTTTTAAAAAACAAATTAATGGATTACAAAAATCTTATAATGATTTAAATCCTGAAGAGTTGAAAACAAATGTTGAAAAAAAAATTGATTAGAATATGAGAAGTTGAAGTTATAATAAGAATTGAGAGAATTTAATAAATCTGTTGTTCATTCTAATACCATTTCAATGGATGATGGAAGATGCCCATAATACAGATGAATAAAATTCTTCAGTGTACAGCTGTTTCTTTAATCTATATAGTTTAAATGATCAATGATAAGTTAATTTTTATATAAATATAACAATTTAGTATTAGCGTCAATGAATATATAATGAAATGTGAAAATTAAAATATAAGTGTGATTGTAATTATTATATCAATAATCTTGATATTGTTAATAAAAATACAGTATGATAGTGGAATAGCGGTCAATACAACAAACCCAAATTACATTTACTAAGTGAATAATTGAAAAGTACTACATTTTATGGTGTGCATGAATATCACTTTGCAAAACTTCATGGGACTAACTGGTAAATGGCAAATGGCAAATGGCAAATAGCATAAGTGCAACAATTGTCGAAATAGGTGAAAAAGATGTGATAAAATAAATTTGTAAATTCAAATTTTTAGACATCAATGTATTGTCCCTTAACAAGCTGTGAGTGAACTATTTAGTGCATTATGCAATCATCATGACTTTACATATGGAGATATGGAAGATACGTTGTGGACGTACAGTATATGTATGTACGGGGGACTGGTAGAAGATGTAGTCTATACATGAATAATGTAATATATTACAACAACGAATTGAATGGAATAACGTCGTTGATCATGAGTAAGACATAGAAGAAACAATTGTTAATGAACAGGAAACAAGTTTAGTGTGAATCCATTATGTAAGCACTACAATGCCTTTGTCAACTGTTGATCACTAAACCTGTTATTATTATCACATCTACTATTATGACATGACTGAGCACTTCACAGCACAGTTCATGCCATTATCACCGCTCATCATAACCGATGCCAATGCCAAACTCATCAATGTCACTTACATTGTTGACATCCACTACCTCATTCCGTGGGGATAACATATCGTTTAGCGTACTAACAATAACGATAGCCTAACCATGCTTTTACGTATATTGTGGAAACAAAAACAGTTGTGAAATTTCTTTGTACTCAAAAAAAAACATCAATTATAAATTATAAATTTGAATCGGGGCTAATGTGATAGCTGTAAATGCGACGTTACATGGCATGGCATTGCCTGGCGTTGCCTGGCTCAACATAACGGCTTATTACATACCGTAGCATGTCATTACATACCGTAGCATGCCATCACATATCCCAACATGACCCAGCATAACCTGGCATAGCGCCAGTGAGTATTAGCCTAATCTCTTCCACTCCACTCTATCACAACGGAAAATTTCACAGAAAATAAATAAAAATAAAAATAAAAATAAAAATAAAAATAAAAAAAGAAAAAAGAAAAAAAGAAAAAAGAAAAATAAAATAAAAATTAAAAAAAATAAATAATAAAAAAAACAAGAAAAAAATAAGCAGAATACACACGGAATTTCCCTTTCCTAATTAGACCGCGTAGTTCCTCTCGCAACCCGTACACCATCACCAAAAAAAGTAAACAATTTCAACCGACTCAATGCATATTTCAATCATGTTTGATGAGATTTTTTCATTTTGCATATAATAAGAATTAAAAATTTTGAAAGTATGCATTAGCGAATTGAATAATACATTACATATACTCATACCACATACACAAATGTTATTATTCAATGTCAACAGTTTATTTATACATTTAATTTCTATCTTTCTTTCGTTCTTTCTTTCTTTTTTCTTTTTTCTTTTTTCTTTTTTTTACATGAGTATATATGAGTACATTTATATTAAAGTAAACTAATATAGAAAGTAAGGAAAGATAAATCACACGAAGAAACACATGATAAAATTATCAAGTGGGGAGGAATAAAAAAAGACAAACTATGAAAAAAAAAGTACAAAGTAAAATAAATTAAAATAAAGTAAAAGTTAAAGTAAAAGTAAAAGTAAGATAAAAATATTACAAAGTGAAAAAATAGGCCAAATTACACTATAATCAGTGTAATTTAGAATTTAATAACAAAGTAAATGAGGGGTAAAAGGAAAGGAATTTTTTAAAAAATTAGTACTAGAAGAAATCAAACAACAAATAAACAAAGGGTAAACGAAACCTTTTTTTAATTTTTTTGGAAGAACGGTAGAACGGATGAGATAAAATAAATATTATGTATATATCAAAGAATTAATTATTTTCTTTTTCAAAGGTTTTTTTAAGAATTTTTTTATTTTTCATAGTAATAATAATACAAAAAGAAGATTTGAAGTTTTGAAGTTTTGAAAACGAGGAAACAGGGTTATTATTGAAAGATAAATTTAATGAATAATGGATGATGAAATATTAATATTAGGGGAATAACAAATTATATGGGAAATGAGATATGAATCTAAGTTATGATTATGTGAATGATGATATGTAAATGTAGATAAATTTATATATATAATCTACTTCTTCTCTTCACGTTTAATATCATTTGAACCATCATTTAAAACTTGATTTAATTCATTTGATTTAGTTGAATTTGATTGTGCAACACCAGCTTGTTGTTGTTGTTGTTGAACTTGTTGTTGTTGACCAGTATTGGTAACTCCAGCTTGAGGAGATGCACCTGATGTAGCTACACCACCACCAACTCCTCCAACACTTGCACCAGTGGCAGCACCTGTTGCTCCAACTCCTCCTGCTCCTGCTCCCGCTCCCGCTCCAGGTACAGTACCACCTTGACCATATTGATAACCTTGATAAATTGGTTGAGCATTATATGAAGAATAATTATTTTGAGGATTAAAAGGTTGATAATATTGATTTGGTCCACCAGAATAATAAGGTTGTTGTTGATATCCATAAACACTTGAAGGTTGAGGTGAATGTTGAACTTGTTGTTGAACTTGTTGTGGTTGTTGAGTTTGTGATTGTTGAACTTGATTTGGATCATTATTACCACCAATTGAACTAGTTATATTTTGTGGTGATTGATTAAGATTATTGGTGGTGGTGTTATTTGATGTTGGTGGTAATCCACCTGGTGTTGATGTTGTTCCTGCTCCAACTCCGGTTGTTGTTGTTGTTGATGGAGTTGGTTGTGGTGGTGCACCCGTGGTAGATGGAGGAGGTGGAATTGATGAACCATTTGATTGATATTGAGGATATTGTTGATAATAACTTGATAAATTTAAATTATTACCACCATTCCCACTAGCAGTGGCAGTACCAGCGGCGGCAGCGGCTGCTGCAGCTGCAGCTGCTGCAGCAGCGGCAGCAGATGATGATGATGAATTACCTGAATTATTAGGTAATGAAGAAACATTTGTAGTTGAATTATTTACTGAATGATTTGTAATTGGAGTTAAATTACCATTATTATTAATTAAATTTGATTGATTTTGTTTATTTGAATTATTATTTTGATTATTTTGATTTTGATTATTTGAACCTGGTGTAACACCAGTTTGTATAACTCTTTTAATATCTCTTACGAAAAGAGGATATAATAAATCGACAATTCCTTCACGTTGAGCCATAGCCAATGCTCTTTCAAAAGGTATCCAAACTCCCTTTAAATGCATTGAACCAATTTTAACTACATGTCTAACTTTTTCACTTTTTAAAATTCCATCTCTTCTACCTCTAGTCATTTGTGCCACATTTAATAATTTTGTTCCATTAATCATATTATTATCAGCTCTACGAACAACAGAAACATTCTTGGCATCAACTTGATAACATAAAGTTTTTTCATCTTCCCACATGGTGGTGGTTACTCTTGGTCTAATACCAGGTGGTTGATATTGACCCACGGTTGAATTACTTGAATTATTAAGTGTATCGGTTTGAATTGGAGTATTATTTGATGAATTATAACCATTTGATATTGCTGCCGATGCAGCGGCGGCAGTGTTTGGGTTGGTGGAAGTATTACCGGATGTATTATAATGTTGAGGTTGAGGTTGAGATAATTGATTATTTACTGATTGTGGATACATTGAATATGTATTATATGGAGCTCCATAATTAGTGGGGTATCTTGAATGAGAATATTGATCATTGGTTGATGTTGATGTAGGTAAGGTATTTGAATTTGATGTTGATGAACCAGAAGTTGCGGTTTGAGGTTGTTGAACTTGTTGTTGTTGAGCTTGTTGTTGTTGAACATGTTGTTGTTGTTGAGCTTGTTGTTGTTGACTCAATTGTTGTTGACTCAATTGTTGTTGACTTAATTGTTGTTGATTCAATTGTTGTTGATTATTCATATAATATGAACCATAAGGTTGATTAAGATGACCAATTGGTTGTTGTTGTTGTTGTTGTTGTTGAGGATTTGCTCCAGCGGCTCCACCAGTTACACCTACGTTTGCATTATTACTATTACCACCATTGAGTAGTTGTTGATATTGTTGATATTGTTCGGGATAGTAATTTTGTTGAGGATATTGTTGATATTGAGGTTGTTGTTGTTGTTGTTGCTGTTGTTGTTGAGGTTGTTGTTGTTGAGGCGGTTGAGGAACTTGTTGTTGTTGAGGGATGGTCGAGGTTGATCTTTGTTGTTGTTGAAGCATTGAATAAGATTGAGATTGTTGATTTGGTTGAGGATGTTGATAATTTGATCTATAATCAGGATTTAGCACTGATTGATTTGAATTATTTTCTAAATTTGACATACTAAAACTGATAATGTTTTAATTTAATGTTATATTTTTTGATTTGTCTAACTGATCTTTATTATTAATATAAAGAATTGCAAAAAAATGATGAGTTTAGATTAATATACATATGAAAATAAGGATAATTTTATTTAAATTATAATGATAATATTGAGATTTAGATTATTGAATATTTTAATGAGTGATTGGAAATATTGTAATATAATATTTTAAAAGAATGATACAGTTTTCAATTTTAATTTTTTTGATGATTGGATTATTTATCTTTCAAAGGAATGATGATAATTATGATATATAACTTTGATATATATATACGGATTATATGAATGAAAGAAAGTTTAATTATTGTAATGACAATTGAAATTTAATAAATTAAACTTATATTTATGAATATATATATTGAAGTAAATGAAATTGAAATTGTGGTATGATATTAATATTGATATTAATTTATTATTAGTGTAATATTATTATATTATTATTATATTTATTATTATTTTTTTGAGAAATCAAATGGAAATAACAAAAAAAAAAAAAGGATGGAAACACAATCAGTCAACCAAAACAAAACGAGATTGGAAACACAATCACAAAATCCACAATTGAATGATGGAGTGTTGACGAAGTAATTTAAAATTAATGATGAATAAATATTCAATGAGTTAAAGTTTGTGAAAACTTTTTTAAAGAAGAAAAGTTGTTTATTAAGTAATTAACCAGTTTTTGAGAATAAAATAATTTTAAAAATTTAAAATTGAAATTAAAAATAAAAAAAAAAAAAATAATAGAAAAATTAAAAAAAAATAAAAGAAAAAATAAAAAAAAATAAAATTAGTAAAAAAAAAAGTAAAAAAAAAGAAAAAATAAAACAACAACAAAAATATGCAAGAATGAAAAATAAAATTCCGTTGATTTTTGCTTATTCTTAAAATCAGTATAGTTTAAGTTTGTATCTGATACATTTATACATACAAACCAAGCTACAGTGGGAATGGTGTACTTCATGTGTATAGTTGAGCCAAGGCCAATGTCAATGTCAATGCCAATACTAAGTCCAACGCCAACTGACTAATTGACTTATTGACTTATTGACTTATTGACTTATTGACTTATTGACTAATCTATTTACAGGTTAGTTGGTTGCTGTTAGTAGATATTGATGTAAGCGCAAGACAGTAAATACTCAGTAGGCGAAATAAAACAAACGTAATAATAACAACAAAACAATATTTGGGTTGTTTTTTGGGGGAAAAAGAAAGAAAAAGAATAATATGAAAACAGAGGAGAATATTTGAAAAGATGGTCGTGTGCGCACACAGGAAAGGTCATGCAAGGTTCTATTTTGTGCACGGTGCATGAAATACGTGTGATCAGCATCCACATGCCACGCCATGCATTAGTGCGAAAAAGCATGTGTGACCACTTTGTGTCACGGTGCATTGGCATGTTTTGCACTCAAAAATATATTTCATGTGTACATTTACTATTTGTTTTACGTTTGTTTTACATTTGTTTTACATTTGTTTTACATTTGTTTTGATCATGCATTATGCATTATGCATTATGCATAGTTCGCAATATTACACAAGAGCATAGCACAAACGGCACCAACAAATTTCAATGATAAGATAAATTACCATAACATAATATTTAATATGGACATAGAATTGTTATGATAGATTATGAAGTCACAATCAACTACGTGGGAAGAGAGAAATAGACAATATGAAGAATAATATAAGTATGACTATACGTTAGAGTAAGTACAACAAGGAAAGTATAAAACAGAAGCAGGCTTATTATCACACATGATGATGATGTAGATGATGTAGATGAAGATTACAACAGCAGTAGATTAATCAAGTAGGTAAAGTTTAAGAGAGTAGACAAAACTGTTGAATAAAATAATTTTATTACAATATCATAATAAAACATGGGTACAATAAAATACCAAGATATTACAATACCCACAATATACCATTGATTCATTGAATAAAGGTTATTGGAGATGTGAAGGAACAATTTCTACTTATTGTGATTTATGATAATTATTATACAATAATATGACATTGACATTGACATTGACCGTTTTATAGTAGTCATAGTTTACTATAATAATAATATATAAACGAGGTTATTATATATTTTATAACTATTAATAAAATGATATGTGCTGGTCACGTGACGGTGACGGTGCAGGTGCTGGTGCCCGGAACCACTTACTCGATGCAGTAAACTACACATACAACCAACCCTCAGCCAATGAGCTACTAGCAATCCACTATTAACTGGTGGTGGATATAATGGTGGATATAATATACTAATCAATTAGATATGTCATAGTATGATCATTTGATATACCGTAAATTGGATAAATCAGCTTATTATATGTGCCATGTGTGCTATATATAAAGTACATATGTAGAACTAACTTTAAATACCACTTAGATCTATATATATTACTTTATCTTATTATGTATTATTATTATATACCATTATTATTCCAGCATATCAACATGATGCATGCCAATGTATGAATTAGTAATTGATACATCTTTTTACTAATCTATCTATTATCTAGCAAAAGTCGTGTGTGTTTTGTACCTACAAGTTCAAAATATTTACGAAGTTTTTGTCAATGTTTACCAATTATGAAATTTTGACTACGTAGCAGAATTCCGTTGTTGGATTTATTTCTCACTATATCCCCCAATATATTAATATATATAATCATTTAAGGAGTCAATTGTACTGTAAATCGTTCATCATCATTTCAACTTGTGCTGCTGTTGCTGTCTACGCATTATATCATTTGACGGTCAATAGTGTTGACACATTTAATGACTTTGACATTACTGGTATATTATATCATATTATGTATATGATATCATGTATACTTATATCATGTATACGTAGTAAAATTATGCAAATGAATTTACATGCGATAATCAATTAATCAAATACAAATATAAAATATAAAATATAAAATATAAAATATCGAAAAAGTTTAAAAAACCTTAAAAAGGAGAAACACATGCAGTCTCCCGAACGGAAACTCAAAAACCCAATAACCCAAAAAAACAAGAATTCAAAAAACAAAGAAAAACCAAAAGATTTGGAAATAACGAGAATTACAACGAACGAGAACGACAAAGTAGAAGAATGTCGAATGTAGACTGGCAAAAGCAGCACCGAATCATACGTGCGTGACCTCCTCACATTTTATTCATTCACTTACCCACCCACGCAAAACAATGCATCGAAACTGTGCAGTTGGTGCAATGCATGGTGTGCATGGTGTGCATGGTGCGTGCTCGGTGTGCTGCATTGTGCGTATGCGTGCGCAGTGCACACGCGGAAGCACCAGGTGGCCCCCGTCCGTCTGGCTATATGGTAGTCTGCCCCCACACCACTAAAGAAAATAAAAAAATAGGAGTCAATTAATATAAAAATAACTATAAAATTATGGTGGGTAAATGTTTTTTCAATAAACGGTTTTTGTGCTTTCCAATTACGATATTTTCAATCAATTTATTCATTGCTTCAATGGTTTAATCTATACTTTTCATTTTTTAATTCTTGCTACTTTTTACCTTAATATACATTATCTATATACATGTATGTATATATAGATTGTATACGTTGAGTATATATACATAGATGTAACGTATGTATACTTAGATCACACCATCCCACTAATAAATACATCAACCACATTTACTTCTCGTAAAACATTTACACGGGTAACTTTAACCTGTTAAACTGATTTTGTATTTTGTTAATCAGGTTTTGTCACTTTTTCCTCTTCTTTTTCATCTTCTTTTCTTTTTCTTTGGCAAACTTGATGGCTCGTTGAATATGTACATTCACGATGGTATTAATTTATCCCTTATACACTTGACTAAATTTTGTCTTACTTTTATATTTTTATCTTTTTATCTTTTTATATTTTGTCTCTTTTTTTGTCTCTTTTTTTTATTTTCTTTTGTCTCTTTTTTTTTGCAGTAAGTATGTCTCATACTAAATATCTCTTATAAATTTATACTCTCTTTTATCTCCCTTTCAATCAATCCCATCTTATATGTCACTTACTACATCGAACTTTTTTGAATACCTTTACCTAAATAATACATTCTAGATTTACATATCTGATTCTGATTCTGATTCAATTGCTCTTTTTTTTAATCTTCTTTGCTTCTCGTGTAAAATTTAAAATTAATTTACAATAAAAAATAAAAGGTTAAACCTTCCTTGTCTCATAACTTTATTTAATTAATTATTTTTGTTCTTTTCAGTTGTTTTTCGTTGTTTGTTATTTCTTTTTCTTTTTCTTTTTCTTTTTCTTTTTCTTTTTCTTTTTCTTTTTCCTTTTCGTTCTTGGTTCTTGGTTCTTGGTTCTTATTATGATGTCAATTTATTTCATCCCCCGACTGTATTGGGTAATGATTTCCGCATTCTGTCATGTGCGTGTCATGTGACGTGCACGTGACGCCAAATATTTATGTTAAAATCTATTAAACTGCCAAAATAATGATAATAAGATTATACACAATTCATTAACTAACTTATGTACTCTTCATCTATTCGCAATTAGCATAATCTCAACTCAAAGAATGTGAAAACCCCCTCGTCGCTATATTCCACGTAACTTTTAATGAATTGTATAATTTTTTAGTAGCCAGTAGTGTATGTGCCTGAATAATAGTATACTATCAATTTTGCAGTAAATTAATATTCGATGGAATAAGTATTTCAAACTTATAACTGATAATGATCATGAATATTTTTATAAGATTTTAAAATAAGGGATTGGAGAATTTATAAAACAATAATATATATATGATTTATATTAACAATTGGTTAAACAAGAAAATCAAAATATAATAAATTTCAAAATCCATGATATTTGAACCTAATTTATTTTCAATATAATCTAGAGGTTTAGAGATCTGATTATTTAATAACCTTGATGAATGCCATCAATTATATCAATATAATAATCATCTAGGATAAGTAATATATAAAGTTGACCGTCTTAACATGTAAATATAACCTGTAATTATAAGCGACTTAACATTTTTGTGGTTTATTCAGGGTTTTATGATTTTTCAACATGCATTATCCATATTAATCATTGATCTGATACACTTAAAAGTTATTAAGTGGGGTTCATGCTTCATTGACTTATGATATTCTTATAGGTTACTATCAATGAAAAAATCAATAGATAAAACAAAACAACTACTAATTAGTTTATATTGTTTTTTATTTTGTGGTTTTTTTGCCATTTATTGCAAAAATATATATATAAAATCCTGTCAACTACATGATGTGAGAATATTGCAAAATGAATGAGAAGTGAGGTAACATCTACCTAGTCATCATCATATAATCTACTAGATGACCTCTCTACTATCTCAAGAGAATGATCAATCAACCCTTTGCGATTTGATTGCTACGCATAATAAGTGTGTAAATTAAACTTACCACCATAATATCCATAAATAATTCATTACAAAAATATTACAATTAATTCGATCTCTCTGATTATTTTAAATATCTTTTCCATTTATTAATATATACAATTTTTTCATAATTCACCTCTATAATATTTTATAATTCACCTCTATAACATTTATAATTCACCTCTATATAACTGTTTAATTATATTCCCCTTAATAATAGTCTCCTTAACGATCCCCTGAACAAGTTCAGGAAATACCCTTCCATACCAAATAGTTTCCCTTTCAACATCACGAGGGAAATAAATTACATTACCAGCGTATGCATGTCCACCAATATGAGAAATTAATCCTAATTTACAATCAATTTTTTCCATTTGTAAAACTTTTTTAAATTCATTTTTCAAAATTGGTGCTAGTAATCCACAACGTAAATCTCGTTTCATATGTCCACAAATTAATATCAAATCATTATTTATTTTGGATTCGGTTATGGTGTCTTCCGCATCATTTATATTGATATCTTGGGGTTTCATTTTTGATAAAAGTGTTGGCTTCAATTTGGTAAATGGATTATAAACAGGTTTAAATTTTTTCATTTCTTCGTCTGAAGGTACTAAATATTTCTTAATAAATTTTTTTGTATCTTTTAAATTAAATTTAATAATTTTTTTATCAGGATATAAATAAACCAATTGTTCATTTTTTTGTAAATCATTTATTTCTTTATTATCATCAATGGTAACGTTTGATATCATAATTGGATGATACGGTGAAACCATTTTCCTATTATAATTTAATTCATTAGCTAATGATAATGGAATCATTTCAATTTTTGATGGCATTTCTTCAAAATTTTCACATCCATGTGATAATATAAGTAAATGTTTCCAAGGTAATACTTGTGTTCCATTTAAATTTTTTTCAAAATCAATTGGTTTATCTTTGGGGAATTTTGGTATTTCACAGTAAGTACATCCTGTATCATATTCTGGTTTGGGACATTGTTCAATTATTGGTGATTTGGTTGAATAATAATTTCGACTAACTAAAGAAACTTTGATTCTGGGTCTCCTGATAATTTTACTAATCATGATTCATCTATGCTATATCACTTATTTCATTGCTTTGAATTTTGGGATCTTGGTATCTTGGTGAAGCGTAACTCTCTATTTATATTATAAGCATTCATTTATACGCTTTTAAGACGGAGATTAATAATAAAAAAAAAAAAACAAGTCCGTCCGACTTTTTGACGCATCCAACACTGATTTCAGTTGCGAAAATAATTTTTTACAAGATACTTTACATTAAGTTTAAATATATATACTTATTTACTCTTCATTATCGAATTCCAGTTTAAGTTTCCATCCTTTTGATTTGGTATCCCATTCAGATATCTCTCTTAACATTGACCTTACCAAAACCATTTCTCGATCATTCTTTATATTAATTCTAAATGGCATATTTTTAAGTATATCATTTGAAGAGCTGAATTTATTTGGTCTTTTCGATAAATAGGTAATTAATTTTTTCAAAATATCTTGTCTTTCATTAACCAATGAATTTTCATTCTGACTTATATCTTTATTATTTACTTTTTTCTTATTCGTAGCACTAAATTTAAATTTTGAATCATCTTCTAATGTTTTTTTCTCTTTTAAATCATTTAAAATTGATGTTGATGAAAGTAAATTATTAGATGGACTTGATGATCTACTTTTATTTGAATTTAATTTATTAGTTATTTTATTTTTCAATCCAAATTTACCTGCTGCTCCAAATCTTCCTGTCCATGTTGGTGTTCCAACTTTATTCTTTCTAGCTAGTTTTCTTGATTCTTTTAATGAATTAGCTGCTTCTGTGGCAACTCTATTTGCTTCCCTTTCAATGATTGATAATTCTTGTTTTGATGAATCCATTATTTCATCATGTTTTAATGCACTATGAACTCCACTCTGGGAAAATATTCCTTCCATTATTCTATTTTCATCTTTATTAACCTCATTATTATCATGTTGTGGATCTCCTTCAAATTCTCCTAATTTAGAAACTCCCATTATATTTGCAACTTGATAAAAATCATCATCGTTTTTATGTTTGGGTTTAAATAGTTTATTTGATTTACGATCTTTTTCACCACCAAAATTTTGTTCTGATCCATTGAATAAATCTCCAGTCTCAGTTCCTTTTTCTTCAGGATCTCCCAATGTAAATAAATCATGTAAATCATTCATTTTGAAAAATCTTCTTTGTTTAGGATCTTTTAGAATTTTATTGGTTAAAAAAGTTTTGAAAATTTGTCGATGATAAATTTTTTCTTCAATTGATCCAGCTGTCATTAATCTATAAATTGTTATATCTTTTTTTTGTCCCAATCTCCATGCCCTTTCTCTTGCTTGAATATCGGTTGATGGATTCCAATCAGGATCATATATTATAACTCTATCAGCTCCAGTTAAATTGACTCCTAGGCCACCAACTTTGGTAGTCAATAAAAAAACATGATAATTTTCATTCTCATTGAAAGTATCAACTAATGATTGTCTTTTAGATATAGGTGTTGAACCATCCATTCTTAAATAATTAAAGTTTCTATCACCTAATTCAATTTCATTTCCTTCATCATTTATGGATCTTAAATTAGCAATAAATTTTTCTAATATATCTAACATTTGTTTTGTTTGACAAAATAATAAAGTTCTATGTCCTTGTTGTTGCCATAATTGTAAAAGATTTTTCAAAACTTGCATTTTACCTGATTTTTGTGGTGACCCATAATTATATCCCTTTTTATGTGATAATATTTCTCTATCAACCAAATCAGGATGGTTACAAATCTTTCTCAATATATCCACTCCCATTAACACATTTCTTTTACCTTTTAAAATTGAATTTAATTCATGACTGTTTAAAAATTTCTCGTATAAATCTTGCTGAGTTTGAGTTAATTTAACAAATAAAACCATTTCATTCTTCTTCGGTAAATCTTGTGCAACATCATTTTTCAATCTTCTTAAAAGATATGGTGATATAAGGTCCCTAAGTATGACTGCACATTTATAACCAGTTTGAACTTGAACATTAGACGCATTTGCATATCCCCCCATATTTATAGGTATTGAAAATTGTTGTTCAAAAACCGGTAATGTTCCTAATCTCCCAGGAAAGACAAAATCAAATAATGACCATAATTCTTTCAAATTATTTTGAATAGGAGTTCCTGATAAAATGATTCTATTATATGTTTTTATTTGTTTACAAGTTAACGAAATATCCGAATCAGGATTTCTTATTTTATGACCTTCATCCAATACCACATACCCCCATTCTTTTGGTAAAATTAATCGTGAATAAATTCTTAATCCAACATAAGTGGTGACTAAAACATGTCCCTTTTCCATGACCCTATTGATAATTTCTTGTGCATTTTTCTGAGAATTGAGTCCTTGCATTGATTTGTCAACCGAATCTGGATCTTGAGTTTCTAAATATGCTTCCATTTGTTCTTCCGTACCCAATGATGATTTTCCCATTCCCGATCCAATACTATGTAATATAACACATCTTAATGGTGGCCACCATCTATGGAATTCATTTACCCATTGATTTAAAACCGTCGCTGGAACAACAACCAATACTGGTTTATCTAGTAGTCCAGAATAATGTAGACCAGCTAAAAATGATATAATTTGAATCGTTTTACCTAATCCCATTTCATCACCAATAATTCCTCCAGTTTTTTGTGAGTAAAGTTCCCATAACCACTGCACACAAGTTTTTTGATAGTCGAATAATGATGGATATATATCACCAGGTAGCTTAAATTGTGAATTCAAGATTGCATCGGGTATGGCTGGATGTGGCTTAAGCCATTCCTCAATTTCTGGATTTTCATCATCTTTTCGAAGTCTTGACCTTCTGGATATCCATGACTTTAGTCTTTCCTGGTACACAAGCTCATCACCATCATCAACGTTACGTGTTTCCTTATTGGTTGGTGTAACAAAACTGTATTTGGCTTTCTTATTAAATTTGGGTTTAGTTACAACGTCATTTGTATCTTCGTCTATATCTTCATCGTCTTCACCTTTCTCTTCGTTTACTTCATCCACGTCATCTTTGTTGACATCACTAAGCTCGTAGTCTGAGCCACTCAATTCATCATCATCGCCTAGTTCATCATTATCATCATCAGATAAAATCTCTTTGACAGGGCGTTTCCTCGATTTTCTTGAAGTTGCAAGTTCATCCTCATTTTTGATAACACCAGCAGCTGAGTCTGGGGGTGAAACAGAAATCTCACCGCGTTCACTATCTTCATCTTCGTCTTGAAATCCAGGTGCTCTCAAGAAAATATGACTTTTTACACCCATTGATGAACCTTGTTCTTGTTGAAAAGCATTTTCATTACCAAAAGCAGTTATTTTACCAGTTCTTATTAA
Organism: Soucietia sequanensis; assembly: GCA_030557975.1. Lineage (NCBI taxonomy): Eukaryota > Fungi > Ascomycota > Pichiomycetes > Serinales > Metschnikowiaceae > Soucietia > Soucietia sequanensis. Next base: position 65,314 of record JANIJN010000025.1, read on the forward strand.
AAAGTCTCTTTCTGACTCACCTGGCAATTTCTCATTTTTGGAAGCATCTACCGATGTGGATTCGTTGTTGTCATTGAGTTGTGATTTATTCTCCTTCAATCTATTGGTAATATCCTCAATATCGCGTTGCAATGGTTTTAGTTCATTATTCTCAAACCACGCTATTTCGTCCTTAATAGACTTTCGTTGTGATAACTTAGTTCGACTGTCTGATAACCTTTTTTCTAGTATTCTTATGCGTGATAATGTTTTATCAAGTTCTTTTGTGGTTTTTTCTAATCTTTTCTCATCTAATTCAGTATCTTTGTTAATCAATACTTTATTTGCCTGTTTTGTTATGGTCGTTTCAAGTTCATCTTGATCCACTAATTTCACTCCCAACGATTCTAGTTGGGCATCATTCTCTGACATTGTTCATGTATCAGAATCTCAATCTTTCATATGTCAATTTTAATATGACTTCAAATTGCATTCAATTATGCATCAGGAATTTTTGATGAAGCAAATTGCGGCACTGCATATAATATATTTCCGCTTTTTTTAAGCTGCTATTCTATAAACTTTTTGAATTTTGCGGCTATAATGAAAGTTGCCACTGATTATCTAATCTACGACTTACATTCAGTTGAAAAGTATTCTAAAATTTTCGTTAATCTAAAATACATGAATTGTCTATATGTATGTTATATGCTTATGATTTTTGATGAACTTGGTTTTGTAATTCTGTCAATGATTCACCGTATGACTTCTCATCGTCGTCATTAATAAGGGATTTTGAATCAACTTCAATTGCTTCAACTGATTTAGCTCCTCTACCAACATCTTTCATAATGGTTTTAAACCATTTGCTTTCACCCTTCCCAAAACAAAAACTATATGCGTGCCCATCTTGATTTGCTCTGGCCGTACGTCCAACTCTATGAACATATTCACGAGACGAATTAGGTAAATCATAATTTATAACGTCAGTTATGGATGAGATATCAATACCACGAGCAATCAAATCAGTTGCAACTAATATATTGATCGACTGGCTTGAAAAGTCTTTTAAAATCTTCGTACGAACTGCACTAGTATTGTTCGTTGAATTTATATGCATAATATTGACTGTTTGAGTTGACAAAAGTTTTTCGAAAAGTAATGACATAAGTTTTGATAATCTTAAGGAGGAATCATTTGATTTTGTAAATATTAAAACATTCGACATTTTGTTTTGAGAAATTAAAAATTTGGATAAAATCAATGGTTTTATTGAAGATTTTGCTGAACCAAAGGTCAAACTGAATTCGGATAAGGTTGGTGGAACACTGAAAATCTCATTGACTAGTTGTTCTTGATGATTAACAATGACTAATCTTGGTTTTTCAAACTTTAATAATGATAGTTTACCAGCATCCGTGGTTAAAGTTGCTGAAAAGATAAGTTTTTGTGGCTTTAAATGCCATGTATTTGTAATGCTTTTATTTTCCTGATGTGAATGTTTTTCAATTGAAGAAATAAGAATTTGACACCAATTTTGAAATGATTGATTAAGTAAACGATCAGCTTCATCAATAACTAGAAATCTTAAGTATCGCAAATCGATGGAGCCATTTGTTAAATGCTCAACCAACCTACCCGGAGTTGATATTATGATATCTGGTTCATTTTGTCGAAGTTTAGAACCTTCCTCTTTGATAGATGTTTCATTTTTGAGGTTGACTATTGACAAATTGGTACCCTTAGAAAGTTGTAATAAAGTAGTTTTGACTTGGCTTATTAATGGTTTTGTAGGAACCAATATTATAGCTCTAACACGAGGAATTACTCTTTGGTGCAATGCTTCAATTATGGGAATAGAGTATGCTAGAGTTTTACCTGAACCAGTAGATGCATTGACCAATAAATCACCCTTGAAATCAGGCTGAAGTTTATTTTTTTGGATATCTTTAAGTAAAATATCAAGAACAGAGATTTGAACAGAAAATGCATTTGAAAATCCCAAAGACTTTAAGTTTTGCAACATAAATGGTGATAATAATTTGAAGTCAACAAAAGGTTTCATTAATTCTGGGGAAGAAAATATGGGTTTAGCTAACCAATCTAAACTTTTGAGATGAGCAGAGTTTGATGATAATCTCTTATCTCTTGGCAATGTTGGTTGGGGAAGTGGAGTCAATCCTTGTTGTTCAATTTGATCTTGATCATCTTCAATTTCATGATCACTTTCGATGTCTTCTTCGCTTTTCTTATCACTAGGAATTACATTTTGGAACTTTTGAAATATAGCCAGATGTTTTGATATATATTTTGGATCATTTTCAACCGTTTCGAATGGAATTTTGGACGTCGTTGTTTCTTCCGAGTCCAATATCATATTGTCTTCAGCGTCTTCTTTGGTACCAAAATCCTCATCGTTGACAATATCCATGCTATTACTTTCATTCTTTACAATTTCAATTTCATTCTGTACAATTTCAGTTTCATCAGACACACTTTCATCATCAGATTCACTTTCACTAGAGTTACTAGAATCGCTAGAGTCACTGGAATCACTTGTATCACTGGAGTCACTAGAGTCACTAGAGTCATTATAGTCACTAGAGTCACTAGTTTCACTATGTTTTATTGTGTCAGACTTTCCACTCTTTACTTCCTCGTCGGAACTTGAATCATCATCATCACTACTTATAGATGTTTGACTTAATTTTCTTTTTCTAGTATTTTCATCAGAGCTGTCATCTTTGTCTTGGCTCAAAAATGCAGCGGGATCAAAACGTTGAGCAAACATAGAGAGCTCTTAATATATACGGATAGCCTTATACTTTAACTGTTTTGAATAGCTATTCACTTGATTCAATACATCTCATCGTCTTGATAATTTTTTGTTTCTTCACAAAAATGCCAATCACGTGAACATTTTGTTTTTTGTTTTTTTTTTTTTGGTTTTATTCGTTCAAGTCTTACATAAATTGATATTAGCGGTAAGTGAATAAATCAAATCAACACTTCGAAAGTACTAAATATTATTAAGAAATGAGACCGTCAATAAATCTTATGAAAGGAAGATCGGCATGGAAAGGTCCTCATGTTGTTCCATTACCGATCGCTAATGCCATCAAGACAGGTACGCCAATTAGAACAAATGCAAGAAGTTGTACGATATTACCACAATTTGTTGGATTAAAATTCCAAATACACAACGGTAAGAACTACGTTGAAGTTGATATCACCGACGAAATGGTTGGTAACAAATTAGGGGAATTTGCTGCTACTAGAAAAAGATTTCAATATAAATTTTCTAAGAATTAAATCATTCATAAATTCACATATAAAGACCGGTGTTCTCAAACCTATGGTCAGCATCATTTTCGATATAAGAAAGTAAGGAAAATTTCAATATCCATGAATTTTTGCTTGGCTATATCCTCATTCCTATATCATTATTTACCTTGTACATATACTTAAATAAATCCTAATAAAAATAGTCGTTTACTATAAAACAAAAGAGCAGAAAGTCTAAGTAAATTCTAGCTATGTAAAATGCCAATAGAAGCATATGGAATTGTTTTTTCTTTAATTTTTGCTGGTTGATTCGTCATTAACTCATAATACATTGATACTCTATGATCTAACCCCTATCTCTTGGTGTATAGTCATTCATTCTCTCTTGTCTTAACTCCCCAGTACGATCAATTATGGGCCATTTGCCCCATCCACTTAACCTAATTACTAAACATGTAGCGTTATCATCTCCACCAATGTATTCCACAAATTTGACTATCTCCTCGGCGCCTAGCTGTGGTGTTGCCTTTTGATGTCCTTTCATATTAAAGTGAACCATAACTATATCAGCGACTTCCTGATCAGTTAATTCATTGGTAATTCCATCGGTACATAGAACAAGAAAACTTTCATCTCCACCTAACCCTCCAATTGTGTACTTTGCTATCTCTTCAGGTGTCAATTTTTCATTAATGGCATCTTTGTCGCCAATTATAAATTGTGAGACATCAGGTTCAGCGGTTACACCCATTTGCTTATAATTCAAATCTCCAAATGATCTGGTATTTGCTAATGCAATGAATCTCTCTTCTCCAAATGAATCAGTCATGAAAAAGTTTGTTGCAAATTTTCTTAATCTTGCCGATTCAATTGGATTTGACGGGTGATGAGATTGAGTTAATGCATGTGCTTCACCGTTTTTGTCAACCAAAATAGCTTTTGTATCTCCAACATGAGCGATCGTTAGTTTCGAAACAGTTTTACGATTAAAGTAGTATTGTTCATAAACAGGTGAGACAACTCCTGGTGCCAGATATAACGTTTCAATGAATGCACTTGTGCATGTCGAACCGGATGAATTATCTTCTTGACCAAAAAAATCATAGTCAACTTTCAAAAATGACAAAGGTAATCTTAATTTATAGTCATCCTCGGTATTTTCAATCTTTGACAAATTGATTGTATTTTCTGCTTTATTCATTTTAGCGAAATTATCAGCCCTATGCTTATACCATCTTTTCCAATAACCACCGATATTGTTTCTATAAAGTTTGGTCAATTCGTCCCTGGCCTCAACATTTTCGTCAATTGACAATTCGGTTGCATCTTCAATGCCTTGAGATAGGTTTTTCTGTAAAAAAGTGGAGCATTGATCACCACCGTGACCATCAAATATATTGAAGTTGAAAACTGATTTTTCTGTAGGTAACTGTAAAATATTTGCACTGTAATTGTCTTCATTGTATAATCTATTGACCCTTGAAGTGAAATGACCTAAATGTGATGGGCTTTTCAATAACGGTACCTTCAATCTACCAATTTTGCTTAATTCTTGTGGTTTATTATGTGAAGTAGAAGGATCTTTCTCAATTGCTGTAAAAGTGACAGAGGACGATAGAAATCGCTTGCCGTATTTGAATTGATATAAAGTTTGAAGTGATGAAATGCATATTATACTATTTTGGTGTTTCTGGGTTGATTTAGATAATGATATCATATCATTCGAAATAAGGAAAATGCAAGGGAACTAAAAGCAGTTCGAGATAAATATTTATTCTGAGTAACGAAGAGATCAGCTTTATTCAATGTCTTTAGTCGTTATGGGTAGAAAGTGTATTTAATGTAGTATCTTTAGTGTAAAGTTATACGTGTATACGAGTCAGTGTATATATTTTATAGCAATATTTATATGCGGTACTAAATATGAAATTTTTCAATATTCGGAAACGAGGGGTGCGCTCGAGATTAAGATTGAGAATGGCATGAAAACATACATTTACCTATACAATATATATAGTATCTACAATACTGAATGCTCTTCAGGATCATCGTCATAATCAAACGAGTCGATTGGCTCATCTCTGTATTCTGTTGACGATGCTTGATTATTGTCAGAACTTCTTCCAAAACTAGTTTTTATACCCGAAAATGCACCTCCGATTTTACCCCATAAAGTTTTAGTTGATGTACCAGTCAATGGATTATTCAAATAATCCAACTGGGTGTTTAAATTATAGTCTTCATCTAGATCATCATGATACTCATCAATTCTATTAGCATTGTGATTATCACTGCTCACCATTAATGAATCATTAAAATTTCTTCGATTATTCTCATAGTTTATGTTGGCTGCATTTGAAAGATTAAAGGGTCTCAAACTATCTTCACCACTATTTTGTGATTGTTGACGTTTGAAAAATTCTCGGTTGATGATTCTCTTAGCTTCTACAATGATCAAATCTTTTCTTTTATTTTGTAACATTTCGACATCATTATTATTACCCGATTGATCAGTATTATCATCATCAAACAAAGCCCACGAGTCATATAAATCCGAATTCAAACCTATTTTTTTTTTCAATTTATCGTATACATTGAAAATTGTTAAGATGACAGGTATCATAACAAATCTTGGGATCCAATTATTCAAAGAATTGAACAATCCCGTTAAATGAATTGATTTACCAAACCATTGTTCAAATATCGATTCTCGAGAAATGAACAATGTTATGAAATTATACGATAATGGAATGGTTAACCTTGCAATATATGTTGTATAAAAGCAACAAGAAACGATATCAGAGTTATGAGGAACCAAATGGTAAATATTGAAAATTTTCAAGTGAGTTAGGGAATTAAGTGACGAAAACAACATGTATGAAAATATGATTGATGAAATTATCAATTGGAGAACATTGTAAGAATGAATGCCAGTTGAATAAACCAAGGTATTGATTAGGGATAAACGAGTTGAATGGAATAATTCTGATTGCAAAATGATAACAGAGCCTGAAAAAAGTAGCAATGAAAATGATCTACTTATTATTGGTTTAAAATAAATCTGATAAATGTAATTTGATCTTGGGCTTAATAAAGCCTTATGATTATTGATTCTATAATTCAATTTCCTACTTTCATTCAAAGTTGTATTTGATTTTGAATTCACAATGTCTTCTAACTGTATAATTTTCATGAAGAGATTATTGAATTCTGATTCATATGCAATCACTTTGTTTAAGTTCAGATTAAAAGTCGCAGTTAACTTGGTCATAAATTGTCTATTCAATTGATCTCTTGTAATTGAATTATTGGAACTTTCTAAGTATTGGCTTTCCATTGATTCTATTAGCTCTGCAGGAATGCTATTATACAAATTCAATATCCAATCTCTATATTGAAAATCTTCATCTGATGTACTGGTAAAGTTTTTAGACAAAACTAAAACTTGTAAAACTTCTTCTTTGAAAGAGATTGTAGTATCTTCCAAATTATCAATTGCTTTTGGAACTTTCAAGTAATGATGACTTAAATTGTTAAAATGATTGCCTTCAATCCATTTGTTTCTTGGAATATTGATCAAACCATGGGACATTAACCATAATGCTAAAACTAATGCATAAATATGAGAAATTGCAATAATCATTAGTTTTATATGATTAAAAGTTAAACCAGATTCAAAAATTAGATAAAATACTCCGATTATAGAAACACCTAGTATGATCGCCTGAAGTTTTAAATTTCTTTTCAATGCATCCTTTAATTTATCCAAATCATTATAACTACCTGATCTATAAAACTCTTGTAACACAGGTAGAATCAACCAAGTTAATAAAAAAGTGATCCAGTAATTGGTCTTCCATATATATAGTATAGCGGTATCCGGTAGACTGAACCATTCGATTGATTTTGATGAATTATGAGATACGTAATCAATTGGAAGTAAGAATATAATTGATAGCGGAATAAATACTGCAAGGGAAAACGAAATCAGAACATAAATGGGGTACTTGAAAATATTTATATGAAATTGAATACCCCATAAACTGAGTAGTAATGCTAAAATGTAACCTATAACTGGAGGTAGCCACATGGTATGGGGTTAGGTGGTTTGCGTGAATTAGCGTTATATATTTTGACGGTGATTCAATCTAAAAGAAATGTCTTTATCGAAATGATTCAATAAAAAGCAAAAAACGTCTCTTGCGAGACATCCGTACCGATTTTTTCAAATACAATATACTTTTCGTAGCACCCTTTTATATATATTTAATACATAGCCGCCTAGTACAATTCACAATTCTTAAAATTTTGGCATTGTGATTCGTATATTATCAGAAGTCGACTATCCAAGCTTGTTTAATTGTGTATAGCAATGTCTGAACCAAAGGAAATTTCGCCCTCGTCTAATCCAGACGCTGATACTCCGGAAAATACAGCAATAGAACTCAAAAATGAAACTGAAACTGAATCAGCATCAGTTTCTGACCATCAAGATACTTCCAAGGACAAAAGTTCATCAGAAGAATCACCTAAACCTGACTCAAGCGAAACCGAACTCAAATCAGCCTTGAAATCTCCTCATCAAGAAACTTCTAAGGAAAAGAGTTCAACAGACGTATCATCTAAATCCAACTCACACGAACTCGAGTTGAAATCAGCATTAAAATCAGATCATCAAGATACCTCTGAGAAAACGGGTTCAACAGACGTATCATCTAAGTCTAATTCGGGTGATTCAAAAGCTGATTCACGCGAAACACCCAAGAGAAAATCAGTTGGATTTGCACCTGAACCAGAAGAAGAACTAAAAGAGTATCACCAACAATTGAAGGATAAAGAAGAAGAAATGGTTAAGGAAAACCCATTCAATAAGGTTCCACCTGAATTGGCCTACTTACAAAACAAAGCTTCAGGACCTAAACCATTACCTACAAGTAGTTCAAGACTTTCTAGAGAACCAAGAGCCAAAAAGACAGAATTTAAAGAATTGGGAGATTTAAGATATTCAACAATTAAAGATATTTCTGTTCAAAATAAACAAACTGAGTTGAACTTCAACTATCCTGACATTGACTTATTTTTACCAGCACATAAGGTATTGATTGATGTTAAATATGCATCATTAAATTCGTATGATTTGGCTAAAATCAATAAATACTTTTACAATATAAGTAATGTGAAAGTTGGTTTAGGTTATGAATTTAGCGGAATCATTATCAAGGTAGGCAGTAATTATAAAGATTCACCAAATTATAAAGTTGGTACCAAAGTTGTGGGTTTGGTTCAACCACTTGGAAGAAAAGGTTCATTGAGTACAAGTTTATTGATCGATCCAACTAATGATATTATCATTCCTATTGACGATAAAACTTTAGATGAATTAGATTCCCTAGATATTAAACTTTCCTTCAACTCTACGAACGATGATGGTGATTTCACCGTTGATTCATCATCTTCGTCTGAAATTGACATTCCTGTTTCTTCAAGGGAATCAGAACAAGGGCCAAAACAAGAGCCACAACAAGATTCAAAACCAGAAAATGATGCTGTTAGTTCGACTAGATCGAAATTATCAGCATTTACAATCGATGAGGATTTACCACCATTAGCCAAATTAACATCATTCCCAATTTTATATAACAGAGCTAAACAAGCCCTTTCACATGTTGAAACACAGATCACAAAAAACAAAAAGCTTAATTTACTCATCAATGGGGGTGATACAAATTTAGGATTCACTATCATACAATTGTTAAACTCATCACTTTATTCCAAAAGAATAGATCGTTTGAATTTGATTTTAGTCATTAAAGAAAGTAGCTACAAAAATATGGCTAACTTAGTAAGTCATTTCACGAAAGGAAAGTTTTATGATCCTTCAAAATTCAAACAAATTCATTTGGTGACTTTTGATATGGTTAATGAAGATATTGTATTACCCGGGGAAAGTACACCAATTAACTATAAAAAATTAGATTTTTTTGCATCTGAAATATTAGGAAGCATGTTTGAAGCTGTTCCTAATGGAGAAGTTGTTACAAAATATAATCTAAATGATTATAAGTTAGATGGTATAATTGATATAATTGGTAGTAAGAAATTCTTACAAAGACTGAGTGTTAGATTTTCTAAACTTGATGATATTGCATTACCATTCAAAGCAAAACTTTATCAAGATTTATCATTAAAGCAACTTTTCAATGGTAGGGTGAAGGAACCATTTTTAATCAAAATATTAAAACCAAAAGCTCAAGGTTCAAGTTTTGTTTCCATGTGTAACCTTTATGTACCTGAACCAAGTTATAGTGTTGAAACATTATATGATTATAGTACAAACACAGAAGGAATTTTCAATCCATGGTCCATGAAATGGTCAGAAGGTATTGCCAATTCATTATTGGGAAAATACAATTACTATGAAGAAATAGAATTAAACATAAAAACAAGATGGATAACAGAAGGCTTGGATTTATTTTTAAAGGATGAATTGAAATTTAGAATTGATGAATATATTGATTGGAGAAATAACTTCAAAAAATACGTGAAGCAATTGAAAAAAGAAGACGGAAAGATTATACTTAAAGTCGAAGATTTTTAAGTTATTTAATATATCAATGAATGTACAGTAGCGACGTCAAAGTCTTGGTTGACATGTTAATATTTATATCGTTCTAACTTCCTTTCATTGTTTGATCTACTGCTTTCTTTATTTCTCTACATTCCATGTGTTTTGTTCTATGTTGCTTGGTTTTTTAGTTTTTTTTTGTTTCTTGTTTTCGTTTTCGTTTTCGTTTTTCATCTTTGTTCTCTTCAACAAATTGTATAGTATCTATGTATTAATTGGAATATACATAAGTCATATAAAAGCGTGACACATGATAAACAGATTTCGGATGTGATGGTCAAAACAAAAGTCATCACCAATGGTGTACACTTTCTTGCCATGGCCATCCGTATTGGGTGTAAACCATAAGGCAAATCTCAATTTAGCAGCAATTCGCCAGAAATAGAAACCATTTAAAAAAAAAAAAAAGAATAGCTTGAACTGAGTCTATTTTCAAAAAAGATCCCGTCAGATTGGCTCATTAATTATACCAATCGGGACAATTACACCCCTTACTGACCCGATTGCTGCGTGAAATACAAATTCAATATGGCAAAATTCAATTTCACAGTTTAATATTTTATGTCACTTGAAACCTGACTGTGAGTGTGAACCTACTGTAGTCATGTAGTTGTCATTTCATATTTCTGATATCTCGTTTCTTGTTTGGTGATCTTTTATCAGTCCGGTCAAATCTTGAAATTAAGGGTACGAGAAATAAAATAAAAAAAGGAAAAGAAAAAATAAAATAAAAAAAAAAAAATAAAGAAGAAAAAAAAAGACCAAAAAAGACAAAAAAAAAGACAAACAAACAAACAAAAATAAACATCAAAAGAAAATTTAAAAATCCATTTTAAAATTTAAAATTTAGGGAAATCAGATCAAATGTAAAGACAACCACTTTTTAAGCATTCTATATCATTCCCCTAGCTATATCCATAGTTCACATTTCAAGTGGATTGTTATCTTGAATATTTGACTCCTCAACCTACTCTTCGATTTCATCCTCCTTTTTTAGTTACAAATTGTCTTGTTGATCTACTCAAAATCGTTTTAAACTTGTGTGTTGCCGCCATTGTTTACGTCAAACATAAAATTAGGACATTACAGCAAATTTAACTGAATACAAACATCATATTGACTTTTTTTTGTTTTGGCTATCTAATTTCAAAGCAAATTTCAATATCAATTTCAATTTTCATTTACTGGAATAAAAGTTTGGTAGTATTCATACAGTATTATTGTTGTTGTATTAAGGCTCATATTGTCTGAATTAAGATTTTGGTTGACTCAATATCGATTTAATTTGTCTTGATTCGAATTATAGTGTAGAAAGTCATCTTTCCATATTGCTTTCCTCAATTTTTATTAGCCTTTTGTTCTCTTGCATTTTCTTAATATCATCTTCAAAGTCTTTTATTATCAAAAGTCATTGTGTTTTGTTTTCGTTTTATTGATTATTCCTTTTAACTTTTTATTTTAACTTGTTTTGAGTTTGCTTTTTTGATACTAAATCTATAAGGTATATTGAATTATTATTCCTTTGGTTTCGGTTCCATCTTCAATTATTTTTGTTAATGTATTCACCAATTTTATTTCATTATGTCTTCTGGTTCTGGTTCAATGAGTGTTCACTCACTAATAGATAAATTTCAAAGCCAACCTCTTCCTCCTTCAACTTCAACTCATCGGCAATCGTCGTCTACCCCTACCCTACCGAATCCAGATTCGACTAGAAGTGAAAGAAATATAGATATTAAACAAGAAGAAAGTCATCAACATCAACTGCATCACAGAAAGCGAGAAAGTATATCAGAGATGAGTCAGGAAAATTTGACATCTCTGTACTCAAGTCCAACCATAAATCAAACTGGTTTACTTTCATTGTTAGGACCTAACGTAACTTCATTCCCATTTTCTGAATCAGCTTATACAGAAACGATTAAATTAAGGGCTGAACAAGAAAGAACAAAACAAGATTTTTATATGTTGGAAATTGCCAATAGGAATCTTTCAATTATTCAAACTGCTTTAAGTGCTTCTGTTCCCTCTGATATGATACCTTCGATGTGTGTTGGAAGTGGATTTAATCATATAAGTGATTTTGAACGTCAAGTTCAACAACAACAACAAAGATTTCAACAACAATCTCATCTGCAACCTCAACAACAAACTGAAAGATTTCATCAGCCACAGAAGTTTCAGCAACAACCACAAAAGCTTCAGCAACAACAATCACAACAGCAGCCCCAATCGAACTTAACAGTTCCAGGACTTATCCCTATACAACAGCAACAACGACAACAACATCAACAACCACATAGACCAAATCCATCTGCACAAACTACATTCCAACCCGGCCATATGAGATCAAGTAGCAGTAAAGATTATACTACAGATTTGCTAAATGCAAACCCAATTCCGCCAATGCAATTTAAATTTGGCTCTGGTTCTGGTTCAGATTCAGGACAAGTATCTGGTTCTCGTACTCCAATTATATCACAAAATAGACGACCCTTATCGCCAGCTAAGATTGGTGCAGCAGCTGTTGCTAATTTGGCGAATCCCATAACTCCATATAAAACACAAGCTACGAGAACATTACCGCTTCATCAACGACATTTTTCTATGCCAGTTGAAACTGGTTCAAAACAAGCAATTGATTTAAACAAAATCAATACTCATTTAAGTACTCAACAACATCCAAAGCATAAACAAGGATCACCTCTGCATCATTTACATTCTCCATTGGGCGCAACATCTTCAATTCAAGTAAAACCATCACCTGCGCAGCCTTTGCACAAACAAGCAAAACTGACACAACCACCATCTCAGGAATCAATGACCTCATTTCAGCATATAATTCAATTCCATCATTGGAAACCAGAAAATCCTGGCCAAGGAGTCATGTCAAATAATCCTAGCAGTTCTTCCGGCCCAAATCCATTTAGGAATTCAGGAACACCAACACACAAGAGACACAAATCCAATGCTGATATAACTATGAATACACCTCAACCACAATCTCAACATCAGCAAGAACCTCAACAAGTGGGTGGTCCAGCAATACGAATAAGTGACTCATCGCAGTCTGCAAAATCTGAAGATCATGGACATGATGATATCGATATTACCATGGATACGAGCTCAACTAGCATAACCGATATTAGATCCAGTGCTAGAAAGACACCACGTGAAGAAAGTAGGTCGGGTAAAAATCCTGCGAAAAAGGATATCGATAATGGTGAATCAGACTCAAATTTGAATCCAGGACAAACTGAAGATAGTGGTAATGACGATTCCAGTCATAGACCCAAATTGAGTAAATTTCCTCATGATATCTTATCTCCTTCAAATGAATGATTTAATTTTACTCATCAAAACATACATATTAGCATACTTTTAATTCTATTGATACTTATTCAATTCTTTCTCTTTTTGTCATTTCATGATTTCAATGACTACTCCACATATTATGATACAATTGATACCCCCAATTTTTTTTTTTTTTTTTTGTAATCCCTCTTTGCAATCTTTTGAAGGGATGGTATGCATGAATAATAAGGTTTTGGTGTTGACTTGCTTTCTAGTTTGTAATTGGTCTTGGTTTTGGTTTTGGTTTTGGTTTCGCTAGAAATAATGAAAAATAGAATAATTTGAAAGTCAATTCTTACAAAAAGGCTAAGGCCTTAACTATATACTAATTTAATTCATAGAAGCACAACCTTACCTCATTATTACAAATTTATATAGCTTGCATATACAGAACTCAACCGAGTGAAATCTTAATAAAACACCTTCAAACTTTATTGTATACTTTAAGATAATAAAAAATAAACCTCTTGATTTCCGTCTTGTCGATCTATATTATACTTCAAGGTTTATCGATAAACTCTTTCGTGGGTTCATCAACTGACATGTCTACGGTGTAATGTAAGTCTAATCCGTAACCGCTACAATGTTCGGCTAACAATGTATTCTCATTTAATTTAGACGAGTGCATCATTGAGAATCGCTTTAGGTAAAATGTATATTTCGATGCCTTATGTACTGTAACTGATTTGTACACTTATCTCATAGAAAACTGTAAAAGTGTAAAATTTGACAAAAACAATATAAAATGTCTGACCGGATTTCATGCTTGGAAAGTAAATTCCGAGCATACTTTAAGTTTATTCTACGTCTGTACTAAATTGAAACAATTGGGTATACTACCGTGATTATTATTGAATAGAGCATTGTTTATTTAGGGTCTCGTTGTATATAAGACTGGTCATTTAATTGAATGTCTCGTAGCTAAACTATTTGTTTGAATATCTATGAAGTCCGTGTAAATATCTTGAATAAGCGTGTGCCATTCTTACGATTTGCATCCAATATTGGTTTTGTTGTTCAACAATTGTTCATCTATAATGTTTGAACAAAATGAATCAAACTTAGGTTTTCCGTTCTTTGTCTTGTTTGTCCTATTAATTTGTGCTTAACAAAAAGCTCATTGCATTTGATATTCCCTGAACGAATGCTCTGCCATTTGTTCAATTTCTTGTAAATTCAATGCAATGATATCTTCGTGTTCCTCATCGTCATCATCTTTCATTTCTTCTGTACCATCAGTATTCAACTTTTCGAATGTAATGTCGGTTTTCTTAAGATTAAGGTATTCTTTTCTTAAGTCATGAGCTAAATTTCTTATAGTTCCTTCACTTAATCCATCACTTATTATCCAAGCACATAAATCCTCTAACCATATTTTATCATAAACATAGTAAACATCATGATATCTGTACAATTCTTTTAAGTCAAGAAGAGACTTCAAAACAGATCTTTTGCCTCCTCTTAAATTATAGTATACGTCATCCCAAACCTTTTGGATCATTTTGTAGTTTCTATGCAAAGGATATGAGAGGGCTCTTCTCGTACTTGTTAATATTGCAGCTTTCAAAACACTTTCATTATTAGCTTCACTCGCAACAGATAATTGAGAATCCAAAAAGCAAATTTGTGGCGTTAATTTACCAATCGTCCATGCACTTTCAATATTATGTTCACCTTCTGTTTCTCTCAAGTCGAAATGATGTGAAAATAATAATGAGACAATAAGAACTAGAATTTGAGGTTTATAAGAATCTTCTATAATATACGATTTTCTTGGAAGATTCAACATCCTCTCTTGCTCTTCTTTACTGAATTCAACTGGCATGACGGCTTCTCTATTTTCGGTCGGTAATTCTTGTTGTGCCTTATACCATTTCATGAACGATTTAGTTATTGGTGATTTCCAGTCTATAAGACTTTTGAAAATTTTATCATCATCAGGACTTGGATACTTCTCCATGATATAATCTGCCGCGTAGTATTCAGGATCAAACTTTATATTTTCTTTTATGAGTCTTTCTATGATACGATCAGTGGCTGGCGTGGTTTCGGGATCCCCGATTTCATTGATATCGTTACCATTTGATAATGACACACTAACTATCTTATCAAATTGATTATTGAATCCATATTTGATAGATTCTAAGGTTGCTTCGGAACCGATTTCTAATTTATTTTCTTGAGGCATTGTCTGTGAGACTTCCCAATTAAATTTCTCACCTTCTTCAATGTCTTTCTTTAAGGTATCTAATTTGTTGACATCATTTTGAACATCAAGTTCCTCAATCAAAGGTTTCGAAATAGCCAGCTTATTAGAGGTTGAAGTGTTAGAATCATCGTTATCGGTACCAACTTCATTCAATAATGGCTGATTATCATTAGTAGATCTTGCCAATAACTTAGCACTCAAATCCAAATCTGGAAAATACTGTCCTTTTTGTTCCTTTGGCACTTTGATTTTAACACATTCTGACTTCGATTCATATTCAGCGTGCGATCTTTCATCGTCCACACATGAATATGGTAATCTAATCCTTAAATAGTATGGATTTAATGAAAAAATGAATAATTCTTGATCAACGATCATTTCTAAATTTTGTGCGCTAAATCTCATATGACTGATTTTGACATCAATATATATAAACTCGTCATCTTGAGTTATAGTGAAGAATGGAGTAATCATAGTAGCACTTGAAGAACTTTATGATATTTTTCAAAGTAGATAAAATCAGCTAGTTTAATGTATTCAACTTTTTTAATCAAATCACATAAGCCGCACGATGAAAATCAAATCTTTTTTTTTTTAGCTGAGCTTTAATCTATTGATATAATGAGGCTTACTAAATATACATATACTATTACTCAATACATAACATATAAATCTCGAAATGGGTGCAATTCTAGACACTCCACCAATACCATTAGTGGCTCCAGAAAAAAAGAAGGTTCCTAGAAGAAAATTTATCGGTAAAAGATCTGATGTATCTGCTGATTCTGGCGATGGGACATCATTAGTCAGAGCAGCAAATCGAAGTAGGCATATCGGAAGAGTCATGAATCAAATCCCCGATGAAATATTAAATGATAAAGATTTGAATGAAGCGATAAAACTTCTACCATCTAATTACAACTTTGAAATACATAAAACAGTTTGGAACATCAAAAAGCATAATGCCAAAAGAGTTGCACTACAAATGCCAGAAGGTTTATTGATTTATTCTTTAATTATATCTGACATTTTGGAGCAATTTTGCGAGGTCGAAACTGTTGTTATGGGAGACGTATCATATGGGGCTTGTTGTATTGATGATTTTACTGCTAGAGCCCTTGATTGTGATTTCATTGCCCATTACGCCCATTCATGTTTAGTTCCAATAGATATAACAGCCATCAAAGTATTATACATATTCGTTACCATAAACATAGATGAAAAGCACTTGATAAACACTTTAAAGCGTAATTTTGACAAGGGATCTCAACTTGCATGCTTTGGTACAATTCAATTTAATCCTACTATACATAGTATAAAATCAAAAATGGAAATCGATGAAGAAAAGCCAATGTATATAATACCACCGCAAACAATGCCTTTATCCAAGGGTGAAGTTTTAGGTTGTACTTCTGCGAGACTCAACAAAGAACATATAAATGCTATGGTATATGTAGGAGATGGTAGATTTCACCTCGAAAGTGCAATGATTCATAATCCAGAAATACCCGCATATAGATATGATCCATATTCCAGAAAATTCACGCGAGAATATTATGACCAAAAACAATTGGTTGAAGTTCGTGAAGATGCCATAAAAATTGCTGCAAAAGCTGAGAAGATAGGTTTAATATTGGGTGCTTTGGGAAGACAAGGTAATCCGGTGACACTAGATACACTCGAGCGTAAATTCACAGCACAAGGTAAAAAGGTGGTGAAAATCATTTTAAGTGAAATATTCCCTCAAAAATTATCTATGTTTGATGATATTGATGCCTTCGTTCAAGTTGCATGTCCAAGACTTTCAATTGATTGGGGTTACGCATTCAATAAACCTTTACTTACGCCGTATGAAGCCATGGTAATGTTGGATAGTGATACTAAATGGAATGAAAAGTATTATCCGATGGATTACTACGCAAAAGAAGGTTACGGAAGAGGAAAAGTTCCAGATCATTCTAAGGTTACATAGCTTATAATTTTGTTTCTAGTTTATTTATATATGTACAAATACCAAAAAATATTTATTCACATTAAAAATCAATCAAAAATCATGGATTTTTTTACTTCAAGGTATGATTCTTCTACACCTAACAAAGTAGCAACCTCGTAGTCTGACCAGATCAAGACAGGGTCGCTTAAATATGTCTGACATAAAATATCAAACTTTTTATAAAATTTTATGAATTCGATAGATGAATTGGTAATGATATCGTTGACAATTATTGGACTGTTGATTTTTAGTAAAGATTGTTGAATGTCAAGTAACGCAGAAGGTAAAAATTGTTGGATGTTTTCATTGACTTCCTTCACTTTTTCAGCGTTGAATAACTTATTCTCGGTAATTGGTTCATATATAGACACGTCGAAAAACTCATCCTCAAAAGGACAAATCATATTCACGATGTTGTAGTAATCAGTTAATTTGCATTCGTCAAATAATATAAGTAGTTGAAGTTGAGTAAGTTCCAGTGTTACTCCATTAATTTGATCACTAATTTCAAGGGTTTTGTCACTCAACAAACTTAGAGGCATGATCTTGGATAAAACCAAATCCAAGAAATTTTGCCTCAAAATCAATTGATCTCTTTTGTTGAACAATTTGACATTGTTATTTTGGACATGTGTATTGAAAATTTCAATTGGCTCGTTTACAATAAGGTTCACAAAATTTTCGTTTTCGTTTTTTGGTAAATTCAAAATTGTGTCTGTAGTTATCTGATCAATGATCGGCAATAAATCAAAGTAAAACTCTATAATCCACTCCGGTGGCTGTAAATCTGTATTCAAATCTAGTTGAGCCAGATTTGAATTTTTGATGGTTAGAAGTCTGTTCTTTATTATACTAATGATTTTTTCTTGTGACACTTTTACTAATTCTCTTATTGTCCCAATTAAGCTACTGTCTTCATCTTTCAATTGTTTTGAGAACATTATATTGTACAAGTCCAAAAGGTTCGAGATTTGAAATACGGTTGAAAGTTTCATTTCAGAAGAAAGGGTTTGATCAATTTTTGATTTTAACGGTCTTGATAATGCTTTTAATGACTTGGATGTGATTTCTTTACTAATCGATTCAAACTCTTTTCTTTCTGCTTCACTTGTTGATTCCAAAGTAAAAATGCTGGATATTAGTTCATTTTCATTGACAACCACTGAGTGCACGTAGGCTAACAAATCACCAATGAATCTTACTGGGTCATGTGCAGATAATATGATAGGTCTTCCAGATTGACCACTAGATACCGATAATCTTGAGCTTGAATCACTTTTTTCTAAGCGTGATCGTCTATCTAGATTACCACCAAGTTGTACAATGAACTCATCAACTATGACTTTCGATCTGGATTCAACAAAATTGGATATTATTGAATTGAAGTAATTTAGTTTGTTCTTCAAATACCTCATACATTTATGTAAAGTTTCCAATCTAGACCTGGTATTTAAAGAGTATAAATTTGCCAACGTTTTATTGGTATATGTGATAATCCTGTCAACAGATTTGTTGATTAATTGATTAACTTTGTTCATAATTTTCAAACCTAGTTGAGTATTATCTAATGACAATAAAATTGAACAATCTTCACTAATTTTTTCTGCTTTGACTAGAGTTTGAAAAAATTCATCGTTTATTTCTCCATTAGTAAGTACGTATTCTTCATACTCATTTAAAGTGAACTTATTTTTAAAATTCATCAATAAACTTTTTCTCAATTGAATTACATTATGTTTTCTCTTCAAATTTTGCACCTGTTCATTAAAGCCTTTAGTTGATTCAAAATCTTCAAATATTTTTTTAGAAGCACTTTCCAGTAAATTGTTAAGACTAGTTAATCTTTCCTCTATCAATTTTAATTGTTTTATAGCTGGTTGGTACTCTTTTAATACAAGACTTTGGTACTTTATTAAGTCACCTTCGATACTTCCCCTGAACTGTTTTCTTGAAACTGAGCCAATAACACCTGGCTCAACTAGATTTTCGACACCATCAATCTTGAGCTCGAGTGTTGAAAATATTTCACGTATTAATGAATCTGATAAAGGCGTATTCAAGACTCTTGACAATCTACTTGATAAAGTTTTTGTTGATGATTTATTGGTGTTCATCTGCAGTTTTGACTTCGCTGATGTATCATTTTTTTCTTCATCTGAGACATTCTTGTTGGAACTTTCATCATGATTCTCTATTAAATTTAATGATAAGCTAGCATATTTCTGAGCTAGTTTACTTTCCTCTGATGATTCGGAAACACTACGATCGTGATCATCATCGTCAAAGTTTAGTAGATTTCTAGTAAGACTGTTGAAAGTTGTAAACTTTTTACCCAAACTTTCAATATTAGATGAGATCGGTAATGATAATGCTGGTTGTGGTTGTGGTAATTGATCGTCGTCTTGAAAAGGTTCAAAGTCTATGAAATCCATTCTTTATCACTCTTTGAAAATTGCAGGCACTAAAAATTTCACTAGACTATAAAGAGCTGAATTAATTGAGCCAAATGGACATCAAATTATTAATTCGATTTGATGTGAATCTGTAATAAAGGTTATTTTTCACTTTATCAATTCACTGGAGTTGATTTAATAAAATGTCAAAATTCAAAAATTCAAAAATTCAAAAATGTCAACGCTCGCGTTTTGCAAGTACGTAAATAATACTGAGTGTTTTACACTTTTTCACAATCACTTATACAAAGTCAATCTAGAAAAAAAATTATTTAATATAGATAGTAAAAGCTATATATGACCCAAAACTAGAGGAATCTAGGCGGAAAGAAGTAAAGAAGTATTGACGCCTGCTTTCTATGAGCCAAAACACAAAAATCATGCAAATATCGAGAAATACAAACCTAAAATCGTTATAGGTGCTGTACATCTAAGACGTGAAATTTCATGTGTAGATGTAAAGGCAAAGTTAAAAGCCGAAAGAATGTAGAAAAATGAAACGGGTAAAGTAAAAAAGAAAGGTGTTGTAAAACAAAAAAAAAAGATCAAAATCTAAATTTATAAGAACCTAAATCAAAATCAAGATCCTCTCTCACGATAACAAATCGTTAATTTTCATACTCGTTTTTCTAACGTGAGTATGAGGTAAAGTATCGCTAACGATTGAATTTCCTGTTGATATAGTATTAGAATCAGATTTATTTTCACTGATTCCAGCAGCCACCAAAATAGAAGAGATTCCACCATTTGTACCTTCTGAAGTAGAGGCATTATTGGAACTACTTGCAATATAATTACGATGTGATGATAAAACATCATAATTAATCGGGGAACTTTGTAAGGAATTATTATTTTGTGATAATGTACCAGTTGAATCAAAAACATTTGATTTTGAAAAATCATGTTTTGATTGACTTAATGATTGGAGACACTTTGATGCATTAACAATTTCAATCATATCATTATAAGAAACATCATCACTTTTATTGTGTCTATGATTAGAAGCAGAAGATAAGGGAGGTGAAAAATTATGATGACCAGTCATCATGTCACCACCCGCGGTCGCAGGAGCTTTATTGTGTGTTCTATAATCAGAGAGTGACCAACTTTGATTCAGTTGATGATGATGATTTGGAGTAATTGGATTTAATTTAGTTGAAATTGATAATTTGGGTGAATCTAATAATTTAACAGGAGGTATTGGTAAAGGTAACATTGGTTTTGATACACCATTTAATGAGGAAATAGATGAAGTACTTTTATTTTTCTTTCGATGTTCTTTTTTCAAAACTTTATTCATACCAACATTAATATCAATTCCATTTGAATTTGAATTTGTATGTGAATGTGAATGTGAATTTGAATCATTCATTTTATTATGAGATGCATCAAATTTATCAAAACTAGTATTTATAATTGGATTTGAAGGTTTCTTCTTCTTCAATAATTTCTTTTTTGGATCAATTTTAATTTCATCATTAAATATAGCCGAACTTTCATCAGGAACTTCATCAAGTTTCAATTCACCAAATCCTTTATCGGTAGGTTTTAAACAAAAATCAGGAAAATCGGTACCAAAAATTGGAATTAATTCATATCTAATATAATAACAAAATCTTCTGGCTAAAACTTTACAAAGATTAAATGGTAACCAAGTACCTTGAATTTTTAAAAACCCACCACGAATTCTTTTAATATAAGGATGATATTGTTTTGGAGTTGATTCTAATAATTTAACAATATCTGCTTTTGAATTTGATTTTGGTAATGATGATTCTTCAATTGATTGTTGATCATTAAGTGAAGCTTTCCAAATCCCCGTTAAATGAACAAATCCAGTTTCATAATCCCAAATTATCCAATGATTATTAATCAGATATTCAAATACAATAAGATAATTTCTTATTGGATCAATGGCTGATGTTGAATATTTTTTAATGTGAATGTTTGGATAAATAACATTTTTTAAATCATTTGATTTATCCAAGGGAATGGGTGATTTATTCGATATTTCATCTTTGTTAGTTGATAATTGACAAATTGGGAAATTGATTTTTTTTGATCCTGACCCTGATGATGATCCTGATCCTGATCCAGACCCAGACCCTGATCCCAATCCCAATCCTGATCTTGATCCACCAATTTCTCTAATATTGCTATTCGTAGAATTTGATTTATTATTCATTGAAATTGATCCTGGGTAAAAGTAAGGTTTTGATTTATATTCATTGTTACTAGATGACGATGATTTAGAATGTGTATGAATAAAATCTTTAGTACCCTGATGATTAATATTATGACCAAATGCATCAATATTACCATGAAATGTAGGATTACGCTTATGATTAACATTAATATTAATATTATTTGATGAACTGAAACCAGATGTTGGATTGGCGGAAAACTTGTTAACAAGAGATATTGATTGATGTTTATGAGGTGATGATTTTGATTTCTTATGTTTATGAGGTGATGAAATTAAAGCTTGATCTATACTTTTACCAGATTTATGAACTCGATTATTATGAAGACCCAATGGAACTGAAACATTTGCACTTTCATTTACCGAAAGTACATTTGGAAGATTGGGAAGTGATTGAATTTGCGGGAGTTGAACATTTCCTTGAACATTTTGTTGCATATATTGGTTTGAGTTGGGGAGAGTAGCAGGTGCTGTTGCATTGGGTGTGTAATACATACTCCCAAACGAACCTGTACTTCCAACGGCATTGTTTATTGGTTTATTTATGACCGGGGGAGCATTTATTGGTGGAGATGTATTAGGAAACTTATAATATACTTGATTATGAGCTGGTATTGTAGAAGTGGAGGGAAGGTATGTGGGTCCATAAAAAGATGCAGGAGTTTGGAAATTGGTGGGATTTATATTATGGGAAGGAGTTGGAAAGGAGTAGTTACTGTTGTTATTGATATTATTATTATTACTATTACTATGACTGTGAATCACGGGAGATATAGACATTTGTTGATTATCTAGGCTATGAGATCGATGAGGGTGATTATATTGAGCAAATGAAGGAGAATTATTCGATATTGTGGGGACCATCACCATGGGATTGAAAGAAAATTGAGATAGTCTTGGAGTCAAACTTGAATTATTATTATGATTGAGACTTATTGAACCCTGACCAGAACTTATGTTTGAACTATGATTAGAATTTGGAAGGGGAGACATGATACACGTAACAGAAAAAAAAAGGTTGCTAAAACGGTTGAAAACTTTAATTGCTTTTACTTAATGAGTCGCTTGAATTGAAATTGGGCAAAGCTTTACTAACTTCCTTGTAAATTAGCCGTGGTATCAGATGGGAAACAAACTTCCTTGAAACCTGGTGAATTTAACTAGTGAAGTGAAAAAAAAAATGATCTATAAGTATTGCCTCACTTTATAATGAGACTTGTTCAAAATCGAGTCGAGAATCTAGTAGTAAGAGAATGAGCTTGTTGATAGTAACAACGACCAACAGCCAATTGCAACGATATGAGAAAGAAGAAATAAATTAGGGTTCGACAAAGAAATGGGAAGGCAAGATCAAACTAGAATCATGAGTAAATCAAAGATAAGTAAGCACAGGGAAATTCAGGTATACTTATACAAGTGCAAAATTATAGAGGGAGCAGCTGAAAAATAAAAACGAGAAGTCAAAAAATAAAATGAGATAAAATAAATAAATGAAAAAAAAAAAAAAAATAAAATAAAATAAAATTAAAATTAAAATCAATAAAAAATAAAATCAATAAAGAAACAGGTCGATAGACAGATTGTGCAGCGGGTAAGATTTATTGTTCTCAGTTTTTGAAACAATAACAATAAGAATGAGAATATACACTGACAAGTTTTGACAACTGGACTGGCAGAATGATAACGGACTACCTGGAAACAATCAATACACACACACACCCACGCCAACACTTACACTTACACGAAGACAGAGTAGGACAATAGGGGATTCTAATATGTCCCACTTGTGAAATACAAGCATGGAGTAGATACGGTGAAACGAAACGATACGATAGCAAGTTAACTAGATATTCTAGATCGAACAAAAAAAAGAAAAAAAGAAACCACTTGACAAAAGTTCAAGCAAGAGAAAAAAATGAATATGAATGGAACCAAATTTAGATAGATAGAACACTTAACGTCAAAGGGGAGAAGAGAAGGGAATCAAGAAACAGTCAGTCAGCCAGGATAAGCCGAAAGACAGCAAAAGTAGGAGTTTGGGTACGGTAAAACAGAATGAAACAAATAGAAAACATAAACAAGCAAAAGAGGAAGAAGCGAGATAAAAGGGTAATGGGATGACAGTACCAGATTCATATATATATAGACACCAGAGGAGTATATATGAAATTATCTGCAAATCAGACAGTTTTATTCTTATATTATTTTATATTAATGTTCTCATTGACAAAAAGAAAAGCAAAATTCACCATGAGACTGAGACTATCCTGAATATACGAAAGGGATGGTGTATGTTCGGGTCTGCTCTGTAGTGTTCTGTAGTGTTCTGTTCTATCGCCGGTGCACTAGATTTACCCACTACATACACGCTGACAGGTAAATCTTCACCAGATTACATAATGACAAGAATGGGAGTCTATAGTCTTCCCAGATTTGCAAGCACTGAATACTGAAACCAGGATAGTTAGGACAATTGAACGTACTGATAGAGTAGCAAATTATAGAACAATAGTGATTCTCAAAGACATAATTTGAACAACAACACGATTATGTATGAATAAGAGCACATCTCTGGTTAGAAAGAAAAAGAGGTGACACTAAATTGCAATCAAAGCAAAGACGAAAAGAAACAGAATAGGGAAAAAAGAAATGAGGAATAAGAAATAAGATTTAGGGAAACAAGGAAATAAGAGACAATATGCCTATACTGGATACACTATTGATTGATATCGAAAAAGTTAAATTAAATCAGACCAATGTAGAATATGATTAAAATCAGGTAAATTAGGTAAATTAGGTTTTAGTATTGCAGAATCACTTGAAATGCAGGTGATATAAATCAATTGTCTTGTTTTATACTAATTGTACTTCCTTTTGTTTGAATCATTACAAATGAAATGTAAGAAGGTTTATAATTTGCTTATATTTTTTGGTTTCTACTTTCTTTTCTTTTCTTTTGGATTTCGCCTTGCTTTGTTTGAAGCGTCATGTAGTCTATAACGATAATAATAAACTGCTTCAATTAGACATAATCAACTTATCAATTTATAGGGGTTTGTAATGGTATGTTCAATTTATCACTCCTTTCACTATATTTGCTATCTTATCTTGTGATAACATATGTATTGAAGAAAGCTACACTATATGATACACTATGTTCAACACTACATTCTACATTACACGCCATATGCCATATTCGATTTTCTTCCTCGAGTAATTATGCTTTGATAATTTCACTGATTGGTGCTACTTTATAGCAATATAAATGCTTGTGAGCCCAAACCCATTTACCCCCCTCAATTACAACCAACTGCGTAACAATCTGGGAAATAACCGAATTACACGTATAATTTATCAATAGTACCAGACTAAACGTCATGGCAAGTACAATACTTCTCTATAATGTAATTCAATGTAATTCAACCCAGGGTTTTCTGTTTATTGGTATTTCTGTTTATTGGTTTCATCCACACCATCCACTCAGTTGTTTATGCTAAGCCTAAGTCTGGGTAACACGTTATGCATCAAGTGACCACTTGACAATGAATTATTACTCGCACAATACTCAATTTGGCTTGGACTTTAATTATATTCTTTTGTTGTGGAACTTAAACGCTTTGCAATTTGTTCATTCGGCAAAGTTGAACACTATATGGAACACCTGGATAATCTATCCGGGGTATATAACTATACTCTATGGTTTATGTTTTGGTAGTTCCCATTTTTGTATTTTGTGGTCCTTATTGTCGTGATATCAACTATACAATAACATAATACCATGCATTTCTTAACGTCAACCATGAATGGCACATTAGCCACAAATCAAAATGTCACATATTCATCGGGCTAGTTTGAGCTACATTCTTCTACTTACACTTACACCTACTCCGGTGATTTACTCTAGCCTTGTATTTCGTATGCCTTGTACTTGCCCTTTTGTCAAACGAAAAATAATCAAAAATAACCGAATTCATTGGGCCTTATCTAATGTTTCATATCACCTGTTCTAGATCTATCGCCAGGCAGGACCGGGAATACTTGTGCATATCTTTAATTCTACCACTATTTTCATTTTTGTCTCCGTGTGAAATATATGGTGTACATATATTTAGATATGCAGATATTGTTACCATGTAAAGTAGTAAAGACAACCATCACCATTTCTCTGTTTTTTGATTTATGGTGTTTGTATTTTTTTCCTCGAGGAGATTTTCACATAATGTTGTTATAATACAGTATGTAAATGCTATGGTTTCCATGTTTAATTGACACGCGAATCAAAATAACCATTTACTACTTATTGTCTTTCATTACTGTGATATCATTGACTGTCAGGATTTCTCATCAATCATCGTATCTACACATACTAATTACTTTATTATATCATGTTGTCATCGCATCAAAATTTCAATTACCAGGCTAAATTATTCAGGTTTTCCAATGAAATTGAAATTGAAATTGTATAACCTTCCTTGAATTTAAAAGTTTATTTCATGTTCATATTCAGCCGAATGTATATTTTAGTCGTTTGACCATTTAACAATATACTACACAATACAATATAATTCATTTACCCCCATTATATATTTATATACCTCATGTTTCATACGGGTCGTGTATTGGGGTAAATCATGCTTTTTGCATCCCTTTAATATCCTCTTTTTTTTTAGTTTCTTCTTTTGTGGTTGGATTTCCCAATACAATCATCGTCCGTATATCTAAAGTTGAATTACTACGTGAGTTATTGCTTTCATAATTATCAGATTTACAGTAAATTTAAATATCTTGTAAATCTTGTATCTGGGTTTTAGAACGATCATACTTTCCTCTTCCTACTCGATTTTTATTGAAGCCAATACTTATCTCAACACAAACACGGAGAAGAGATCATTTAGATCACTAGTCTTTGTTCATATTTCACACCAGCTTATCATCAAGTCGAAATTTTAAGTTATTACGAAGGATGAAATTTCACTATATACGCAAATTATACTTTTTAGTAACTTATAATTGTCTAGTAATTTCATGATATACTACGCAAATTGTCTTATCAAGTTGTAATTGCAGTAGGTTTCATCAGGGAAAGAAAAAAAAAAATAGAACTAAATTAAAAGGACTCCATTAAGCCTAGAATCTATTTACACAATAACGTCATCGAAACTTTACTAGAAATATTTACGCTGTATATTTTTATGTCATCTGAGGCCATGTGCAGGAAATGCATACGAGTGCTTCGAGGAATTATTTCAAGTTGGAGTAAAAGGTGTTAAAAAACCTATTTGATAAATCACCTCATATATGATTATTTAGCTCTTCAGCATTCGAGTGTACAAAATGTTGACTTTAAGGGTAGTAAATAAGTAAACTCGAAATTTCATCATTCTTACGTTGCTTTCCTAGTGTAAGCTTATTTGAAAGCTTGCTTCTTCGTGAATAGCTCTTTTTATGGTTTGCTTCTTCAAAAAAGAAAATAGACGTTGACATAAGGCTATAAATACGTTAACATGAGGCTATAAGTACGTCTACAAGCGTTATATCAAACAATTAATAAAAAATGTAAACATCAAATGCACAACTAGTGATTTAATTTACATGTTCTTTTGATAACAAAAAAAGATTTACAAGTTTAAAAATTATGTACATTATCAGAAGGCATATTTTCCGATAGCAAGGTTACAGAAAAAGTGGCAGTTGAGTTGATTGACAGTTACTATCTCAGCCATTTCGAAGTACTCGAAGAATCAACATAACATAATTTTTTTTCTTACAAATATCTTTGCGTTGATCCCTGTTCAATTACCCCAATTGGATTTCTGGCTACTTCGTCGATTTCGGCCCACATGCTTGCCGTTTTCCATACACTTTGTTACTTCTTTCTCTTGTTATTTATATCTGTTTGGTACCTTATCGTTGGAACCTGTGATTAATCACAAAACACGGCTACTCATATTGTGAATAATATTGCACGAACTATATGCTAACAGAGAAAACCTGTATAAAAATTTACCTTACTCTTTTTTCTTTTTGTTTCTTTTGACCTCGAACTCAAATTTTTTTAGCAACTGTTTAGAGCCTGTATCTTTTATGCTATTGAAGCCAAAAGAAAAACTGCTAACCATGAATACTAATACTTTTTCAGTTTTATGATTAGTTAGTTTGCTGATATTGATTTATTTGGGTTTGAATCATTTTCTCCTATTTTTGACTTTTCATATTTTTGATTAACTACATTAATGTGATCAACACATTTCTTTATGATACTGATTGTCAAGCAGTTTAGTCTTTTGGTTATCTAGTGAGTTATTAGATTAAATTGTGTGACTTTTATGTTAATTACTCATTATACATAGATCTTCCGAAAATCTGTAAATTTGACAATCTTTATCACATAAACATATGATTATTTCAATCTTATATCACTAACTTGTCCAAATGAAGAAAATGTTAGTATCTCAATTTAAAAATGCTTCTTTGGTACAAGCCCGGTATATCAAAATTTTGACTTATTTAAGGATCATTCATTCAAGCACCCGCTGATTTGATACATCAACGTTTGAGGATAAGAATAATGTGTGTTCAATATCAAAGATGCCTCCTTATGAACTTGAAGAGAAAAGACTCTTCGGTGAATCAAGTCGCCTTTACAATGCGATAGAGATACAGATTTTGATTAATGAATATAACAATTTTTTTTTATTCTAAATCCATCTAAAGAATTCTATATAAGTAGTGATTCTGATAATTTTATTGCTTGGATCTTTCGATTAACTCAATAATTTGAGGAATATTTGGATGAAATCCCCAACCGTATTGTAATGAATCTTTTACTGTGACTCCTAATTCATCTGCCCAAGTCCAAGCTAAACCTGGATTTTTCAAAAATCCTTTCCCAATAAGAGCAAAATCAAATGAACCTTCTTCAATATATTCATTTGCTTTTTTGGCATTATCAATTGCTCCTACACAAGCAACTAATAATTTATCACCAACTGAATCTTTTATGGCTTTAGCAAATTCAAATTGTGTAAATGATTTCATACCTCTTCTTTCTTGATTATGACTATTACCACCATTTGAAATATCAATTATATCAACACCTTTTTCAGCAACAATATGTGCAAGTTTTATACTATCATCGATCAACCATGCATCAGGATTTGTTGAGTCATTATCAGTTGCAGAAATTCTTAATAATATTGGAACATTGTCACCCACATTAGCTTTAACAGAATCAATAATTTCTAATAAAAATCTGATTCTATTTTCAAATGAACCACCATATTCATCGGTTCTTTTATTTGAGATACTAGAATAAAATTCATGAATTAAATAACCATGAGCAGCATGAATTTCAACAAAATCGAATCCACTTATTTTAACAGCTCTTGAAGCAGCATCTCCAAATCTCTTGACTAAAGATTTAACATCTTCATTCGATAATTCATTAGGAACTGGATAATTACCATGTGGTCTGAATTGTATGGCTGAAGGAGCAACTATTTCATCAGAAAATCCACCAATTTCTTTATCAACAGTTTGTTCTAAGTGAATGAATAATGGTTGACCAGATGCTTTTCTTCCACCATGAGCTATTTGAATACCAACAACTGATTTATAGGAGTGTGCATAGTCTACGACTTCTTTTAATTTTAAAGCTTGATCATCATTGAAAAGACCTAAATCATGAGGTGATAACGCACCTTCTTTACTGACTGCAGCAGCTTCATATATAGTAAGACCAGGTCCTCTTGAAGCAAAGCCACCATAATGGACAAGATGATATGGAGTTGCTCTCATTTCATCATCGGCACTATACTGACACATTGGTGAAACCCCAATTCTATTTGGGAATGTAACACCTTTGACAGTAACTGGTTTGAATAAACCAGGAATTTCTTGATCTTTAATTGCTTCACCAATTACTTCGGGTTGTTCTGGAAGGTAATATGGAACATCTTTGTATGCTGGAGTAACGTCGGATGATGACATTTTATATAATTTATTATTGCAAACTAAAGAAACTATTATTTACATACGGGTTTTCCAAATATATATATATTCTTATGAATGCGAAAAATATCTGGGTCGATTAGTAATGTTAGAAAAAGTAATTTTATCCCGATCCGAACTCATCGTACATACACTAATTTTCACTACCTACATCTAACAAATTTTACACTAAATAAAGTGCAGACTTCAAAAAGAGTATATATTTGAATTCATTAATCATGAGAGCATTTCTAGAATTTTGCCAGTTTCGATGATCGTAAGTGTTTGTAAACTAAATATTTTGTAATTGCATAGAAAGGTCATACATAAAAAATATAAATGGAATCTTAGCTAGTTTAACTCATTGGTAAAGCTTAAATGTTCAATACATAATTTAAAGACTTGCTTCTGATTTTAATTTATCAGAAACGGCATCTAAAAATTCAGTAGTGGTAACATAAGCGGATCTATCAGTTTTACCACAAGCAATAGCTAAATCTTTGGTCATAATACCATCTTCTTGAACAGTATCAATAGTTGCCTTTTCTAAAATGTTAGCAAACTTAACAACATCAGGAGTGTTATCTAAGGTACCTCTTTGAGCAATACCTCTTGACCAAGCAAAAATTGAAGCAATTGAATTAGTTGAGGTTTCTTTACCTTGTTGATGTTGTCTGAAATGTCTGGTAACGGTACCATGAGCGGCTTCACTTTCATATGATTTACCATCTGGAGTCATTAAAGCAGAAGTCATAAGACCTAAGGAACCAAAACCTTGGGCAACAATATCAGATTGAACATCACCATCATAATTTTTAAGAGCCATAACGAAACCACCTTTTGATTTAATCATTTGAGCAACCATATCATCAATTAATCTATGTTCGTACCATAAATCGTTTGATTCGAAATCTTTAGCATAATCAGATTCATAAATGGATTGGAAAATGTCTTTGAATCTACCATCATATTTTTTCAAAATAGTATTTTTTGTTGATAAGTATAATGGTAATTTTTTACTTAATGCTGTTTTGAAAGATGAATGTGCGAAACCTTCAATTGATTCATCTGTGTTATACATAGCTAAACCAACACCAGCACTTTTATAGTCATAAACAGTTCTTTTGATTGGTTCACCACCATTAGCTGGGATAAAGTTCAATTCTAATTTACCTGGTTGATCAATGACTAAGTCAGTAGCTTTATATTGATCACCGTGAGCATGTCTACCAATGACAATTGGTTCTTTCCAACCAGGAATTAATCTTGGAACTCTTGGAATGATGATTGACTCTCTGAAAACAGTACCACCTAAAATGTTTCTAATTGTACCATTTGGTGATAACCACATTTTCTTTAATTTGAATTCAGCAACTCTGGCTTCATCAGGAGTAATGGTAGCACATTTAACACCAACTCCGTATTCTTTGATTGCGTTAGCGGCATCAATCGTAATTTGATCATCGGTTTTATCTCTAGCTTCAATACCTAAATCATAATATTTTAAATCAACGTCTAAGTATGGGTTGATTAATTTATCTTTAATTCTAGCCCAAATAATTCTGGTCATTTCATCACCATCCAATTCAACAATTGGATTAGTGACCTTAATCTTATCTAAAGAAAAGGTTGATGAAGAAAATGAACGAATTGAATTTGAGGATAATCTAATTTGACGATTGATTGATGATCTCAACATTTTGGATACAAGTTTATTATTTAGTTAACCTTGACAAGAAAAAGTGAAACAATTATATACTCTTATATATATTTATTATCGATTTTCGGTGTTCGGTTTTTCCTTGAGTGGACTAAAGTAAGCCGTTTAGATTTCTTTATCAAAAAAATTTTCGAATTATTCACCTCTAATCGATAGTGAGTGAGTCAAATTTTAGCGGAGTTGGCAGTTCCGGAATTTCTAAATTAGTTTGCAAACTCAAATGCCGGTTTCGCTGTAGTTGGATCCGTACACCAAAAATCGCACTCAAAGGGAAATTTTGTTACATGTAACATTTTTTAAAAGTGTTAGCGGTTAGAGTAGTTTTTTACATGTTCAACACTAGTAGTAGAGGCAAATATGGAGGTAGATCAGCCATTTGTATCATGTGGAGTCTGCTTCAAAGATTATGGTAGCATAAACGAGCTAATGCTAACTTCTTGTGCTCACATTAGTTGTAAGGATCATCTAAATCATCGTACATAGAACCCTTTTTCCTGATTTTTGGTTCCCAGTTGCAAAAATTTACTAACAAACGATAAATAAAGAGGGATCTTCACCGTCGTGTCCAGTCTGTAGGACAACTGGTATATCTACGGTACTAATAAATGACAGTCTACCCCCAGAGCTACGTGACTTCTTCATTCCTATACCCCAACAAGTTCAATCAATATTCAATTCAGCAAAATTCCAATATTGTGGATTGATTGAGAATTTAAATTATTTGAAAGCTAACAATAAGAAATTACAAGATAAGCTTAATAAGCAGAAACAAGTATTGTATGCTGCAAGAGAAGAATTGAGTCAAATAGATGGTTTCAAACAACTAATAAAGCAGCTAACGAATGAAAATACCAAATTGAAGAATCAAATACAACAGTCAAGTGGCAGACCTCGCACTATAGACTTAGTGTCTTCTGATGATGATGTAGCTATAGATAATTTATTGACCGTTCAAAAAAAGACACGAGGGGCTCATCAACAAGGAGGAAATGGGGTCCTGGATACTTTCCTTGAGAAGTTCAACCAACACTCAAGTCAAAAGGTTATTCCACAAGTATATCCAGAACATAAATATCAACAGATTACACATCAACCTTTGTCGCCTTCCCTCACACCCACTAACACTAGTACCGATAGAAGATCGTTTTTTGCTGAGTCCACCAAAATCAATGCCCATCAATATCATGATGGCTCGGATAGCAGGCCCGATAAAGATATACATAGGCTGGCAAACTTACTGAGCGGAAGGTTGAGCTCGAAAGAATCATTTGGTTCATTTGGTGGTCTCAAATCTACAAATAGAAGAAATTCCACTATTGGGAGTGGGAATAGCAGCATCAATGGTAATCATATTGGTAGTAAAGCCAGAACTGGGTTTTCAAATAAAATAGGTAAAAACAGATCAGCTACAACTCAACTTGCATCCAGAATATCTGCACAAATGAAAGTAGGTAGTGGCAATGCTTTAAGAAGTGCTTACAGTTATACGGGGGATGCAACGAATGGTAGTAGGCCAACCTTCTTATCTAAATCGAGAAGATAGCTAGACAAATCATAGAAATATATAGGCCCCAAATACTGAAATGTTATATTTTTACGTCAAATAGTGCGTTTTTTTTCATACAAAATGACATGAGGATTGCACTAGTTTCCCAAACACAAAGCAGAGAAAAAAAAAAAAGAGAGCATACAACAAATTATCAATTTCAAATGTACAAAAAAAATATATATAACACTTGTTTTGAGCAAAAACTAATAACAATTTATAAATACAAATATAAAACATACGAGTATCAAAGCCAATAGTTGAACTTGGTCTCTTTCTATTCTTTATTTGTATTGTACCAACTTCTTTAATCATAACAATACTATTCAAGTCATAGTAAAATTTAAAGTCACAGTAATCTAACCTTTTTATCGAATGAATTTTTAGGGTCTATTCGTATATACTCTAATTTTATTCTAAACATTTAGCAAAGTCTCTTTATTGACTTTATCTAGATCTACAAGAACCTGATACTTCAGAATCTCTCACGATTGTCCAAAACTCAATTATAAATTTATCATTTATAATTTTAAGTTTACCAAACCAACAATAATACTATAGGAGAATAAGTTCATATTGTCATCATAGGTTCCCGAAAAGTCAGCATATCAACTACAGTAGTAATTACCGATCAATCCAAAATCCATAAAACAGGAATACAATTATCTTCATTTACAGCTTTTCAATTATCAAAAGAACAAAGACGATGAATTATATAGAGGATGATGAACCGTTCAAACCAGAATATTACAAGCACGTTTTATCGTCATTGTCGATAAACTCTAGGGCCTTGATAACTGAATTAACTACCTTAGCTGATAAATACATCGATCATGCACCAGAAATCGTGCAACTTATCGAGGAAAGAATCAAAAAATGCTTACCACAATATAAACTATTTTCAGTCTATCTACTTGATTCAATTTGTAAAAATATTGGTAATCCATATAATCTAATATTTGGATCAAAATTATATAATATCTTCACTCAAACTTATCTTGTGGTAACCGATACCCCTACTAGACAAAATCTTATAAATTTATTCAAAACATGGACTAAAGCTCAAACAACTTCTGGACTAGAATTATTCCCAAGTCAAGTTATAAAAAAAATCGAGGAATTTATTATAAAAGCAACTTCAATAAATAACAATAATAATGTTGGTGCTGATATACCGAATGGTAATGGTCAAAATCCAAGCTTAACCGTTAATAGAATATCACCAGATATGCTATTGAGAGAAGGAAACTATTTATTACAGTATATCATAGCACTTAATGATGAACTTGACCAAGTAGATAACATACCGCTAGATCAAGAACAAGAAGAAGATCTTAAGCTTCTTAGAATCAATAGGAATGATTTAATATTGTCAATCAATAATATATGTGAAAGTATAATGACAGCCTCTAAACCTGATTTCGAAACTAAAGCCATTACTCATCAAAGCGATTTGCAAAATATCAGAAAATCCATTGATAATCAAGGATTCGAACAACAGTCATTTTTAAAACCAATACTTCCAAAAATCATTGAATTGAAAAACTCGATAGATTTAAACGGAGAAGGATTATCAAGACGAGGTAGTAATGGATCAATTTCGTCTGATATTTCAATTCAAGACGAATTTAATTTACAAGGAGTTGAAATAAATTTCAAAACTAATGACCAATTTATAAATAATATAGAGAACATGTTTGGAGATATAAAAGAAGACAACGAATTCATAACGATCATAAATAATTGGGGTAAAGTTGTTATAGATGAACCTCAGTCACAACCACAACAACAGCAATCTCAATCAGGTATCAAGGAAAAACCCATATTAAGCCTTGAAATACCAGCTACCATAGTGCCTAATCTGAATGAATCAGATCAATCAAGTATTGCAAGCAGTTTAGGATTAAATCTTACATCGGTAAATTTCCAAGATTCATTTTTAGGAAGCCCTAGAAACGAATTAACACCTGTCAGTACGAATGAATCATATGATGATGATGGTGATATAGATTCTTATGACCCTGAGCATAGTATAGTTGATAACAATTCACCTACTTCTCCAATTAAAAAGGAAAATTATCCATCTCCTCATTCGTTAATACCACTGTTTACATTACCATCAAGCTTAAAAAGACCAAACCCATATGAAGATAACGAGAGAAAAGTTATTAAACGAGTAAGATTCGTGGAATGAATGGATGATGTAAGAATAATGAAGAGCTTAGCATAATTTAACATAGATTACATTTATCAAATGCTTAATGTAAGCATCGATATCACAAATATATATATATGTATCTACAAATCCAATTCAAATGAGCCGGCTCTTTGAGCAATAGTAACGAATAAAACATATAATATTGAGTCATTAAATTAGAAAATATCCTATATTATAAATAAAATGAATGTATAATAATTGTAGAGAAATTGAGTAATAACTTTGATAATCTAAAGCATACTTCAATCCAGCTGATCTAGAAACTCATTAAACGAGTTTTTAACATTATGCTAAGTAGAGAATTGATAATTGATAATTGATAATTTTTTTCCGATGATTTCTTTGAAATTTCGGCCTGTGATGATTGTTTTGTTATTGTTTGATAGTTCAACAAAATCCTTACATATCAAAAGAACCAGATTTTTTCAAATGAATGTAGGTTGATAAGAATGGGAAAGCAAAGAAGAAACCAAGAACACCCCAGTAGTAAAATTTGAATGGAATAAACTTTCTGTTTTTAACTTGGAATGGTAAATTTGAATAAGGACCTTCATCTGGAGTACCGTAAATTTTGTTCATGGATCTAGATGAAGTTTGAAAGTTTCTTGAAAACAATCTTTGGTTGACGAGTCTTGCTGATGGTCTAGTAAACATTATGGATATATATATACGATTAATAGTTGCTATCAAGTATCTACTTTTACTTCAACAATTTAGTATTTATTGATTTTTATTAAAATTTTAGTGTGAGGAAGAAAAATCTCACGATTTTAAACCAATGAAATTTTATTGGTTCTTTTTTTGAGTGGTGGGTTTTTTTTTAATGGACTGATTATTTTTTTTTTTCTACTTGAAAATCAATATCAAAAACATCATATAGAGATATACGATTAATTGTACAACACATAATACAATACAAATATATTTTATAACATAAACATGGCTATCGCTCCAATTACCGGTATTTTAAGAAGAAAGATTATCACTGATATCACCGTCGGTTTCGGTTGTGGTTTCGTTTTAGCCAGTGCTTATTGGTATCTTGAACATAAACCATTAGTTGTCAAAAGAGAAGCTTATTATGCACAATTAAAAGCTCAAAGAGAAGCTGAAGATGCTGCTTAGTTATTCCAATGACCTAATTATATAATCATCAAATTACATTTCAATTACTACTCCAAATATTTGCTCATGAAAAAACACGAACATATTTCCTTCTTGGTAAAGATAATAAACAGGTATATAACTTGTGTTCAACATTAAAGCATAAAAATATTTAAATTATTATTATCTAACTTATTTCACTTATTTACGTCTTATAATCTTTATACATTTTTAAAAATAAAAATCTATTCAATTTAAAGATTTTCATTCATAAAACTAATAAATTTTTCATTATTAACTATACCACTCGTCAATACAAGAATTTCTTTATTGATACCATTTTTGATTAATTTCTGTTGTAAATATTTGAAAATTGTAATTTCACTTCTTGTTATACCTCCAATAAGTATAATGATACAATATTCAGGATCATTTATTTTTGATGCTTGTTTCAGAGTTTTATCATTCAGTTTATCGCAAAGGTTAATATCAATTGTTTTACCATTGAACATATTGTCTAAGCCCAAATTATCCCAATTACTTCTTCTTTGTATATTATTCACTGGTTTATATTTTAAAAAATCTCGGAAATATAAAGATTCAACCAATCTACATATGAGTGGTACTGTATTTGATGGTAGCGTAAAAGATGGATGAGGGTATTCATTAATCAAGTTATTATCTGGATCAGCTCCATTAGTGGATTTTTGTTGTGGAATTTCATCATATTCATCAATGAGTGGGTGTAAATTCCAGAACTTATTTATCAATGTATAATTATTTTTATAGATATATTGACCACTACCAGAGATTCCTAATTTATCTAAATTATCATAGGAAATTAAGTCTTCTTTACTTGAACTTGACAGTTCACTTGGTACTATTTTATTTTGGTTCTTTGTTGTGTTATTATTTCCTCCAATGGATAATCCAGTTAGTGAACCTAAGAAATCATTGTTATTTGAGGGAAGGATGATGATCAAATTGTATTCAATTAGCTTATCAATTGTCAACGTAACTTCGATACCATGATTTTGTAAACATTCAAGTTGAATGAGATCAAAATCTTTTTCTTTTATTCCATCATTGATCAAGGAAATAAGTATAATAGAACTTATGATGATGTGTAGATCCAAGTTTTCATCAAGGAATCTAATCAAAAAATTGACTTGTTGTTTATAGTCAAGATCAAACAAATCATTTTGAAATTGTAGATAGAATTCGTATTGATCAAATTTACCATTAGTATTATTTTCATTAATTTTAATAAAATTCAATATCGATTCAGATATCAAAGTATGTTTCTTGATTAATTCTTGCTTGTTGGTTAAACTTCCTAAACTGTTAACCAATTTTCTAATTTCACCTAAATCATTTAGATTATCCTTTTGTTGATATTCAAACTGAATAAGTTTGGCCAACTTATTTAATTTTGACCCGATTGATGCAAAATTAAGATCCTTTAAGTTTTCAAACAATTCATCGTTTAATGAAATTTTCGAATCTCCCAATGTGACCGATTTATTTAGTTCGTCATTGATACCAAATAAATCATCAATTAAACCTTGGTAATTTAATTGATTCAATAGAAGGGGGAAAAAATCTAAATTTCTTTCAAGTACTATTAAGTCAGTATTACCACTCAATTTATCTTGATAAAATTCTTGTTCTAAAGTTGTTAATTTTTCATTAAGAAATTGAGGTAGATATTCATTTTGAATTAATTTTATAAGTAATTTTGAGTGATCACCTTTACCAAAAATATTTTTCAATTTAATGAATTGATGTTGCTTACTTGTTGAATTTTCCAAAATTTTTATAAACAATTCTGATAATTTTGAGATTTGTTCTAATGGTTGATTAAAATATGATTGTAGTCCACCATACGGTAAATCAATTGAAATTATTCCCTCTTCGATATCATAAGGTTCAACTATCCAGTTCACTATTTTGATCATTGGATTTAGTGTAATGCTATAGTTATTCTTATTTATGTTTGATTCAATCACCCGATTAAAACTTGCATTAACTGATGATATTGATAATTCATTATTTAATTCAATTACATAATTTTTTGATAAGTTGGGGAAAATTATGGTTAGTTTTAAGTTCTTCTCACCTGAAAAATTAGTTATTATATCTTTTAACTTGTTTAAAGTTTCATGGCTTGGTTCGAGGATTAAAATAATGGATTTATATGACGATATCAATTCAATTAGTTCATTTTTAACATTGGGTACTAAATGAAACCAGTAAATTTTATCAATTTTCCCCTCTTGTTTGAGCTTTGAAAATGGTGTTAAGTAATTTATCAAGTTTGATAAATTTTGATCAAGTATGAGAAAGTTATTCGATGTGAATATTCTTGATAGTATTTTGAATAGATTATCATGGGTTTTCGTTTTCAATATGGATGCTAGCTTAGAAAGTGGGGGGCGAGAACTGTGGGTATTTGAAGACCCATCTGTTGAGGATGAGGAAGCAGTAGTTGATGGTGACATTTGATAATTTAGTATCAGTCACTTTTGATGTCAATTGTATCAAATATACAAGGTACATACGATACCATTTGATTTCGGTAATATTTGATATCAGAAAATACGGTGGTGTACGGATTTACATAGTTGAAGGTATAAGTAGAAAAATGCTTGTAACGTCAGGATTAGTGAATAAATATGTATATATGTAGTTAAATAGAAAAGTTTGATGATGGAGAGAGCTATCATAGCTTTGCTTCTAATTCAATTCCATTGAGATGAACTAATCCTTCCTGGATGATAGAACAAACATGAGTACCCTTATCGTTATACATTTCAGCTTCTAGCAACACACGGTCATTATTAAACCTTGCAGCTTTAAAGCCAAAAGCCATCCATTTAGTTGGATCAAAATCATCATCGTGAAAGTACATTATGTGATCCAAACTCACGGAGTAATAATGAACCAAGTGTGAATGATCAACTGAATTAACTCTAAGAATTCTTGCTAATCTTAATAAAAATAAGGAATCAGATAAAACACCAAGTCCCACGAATTTAAAAGTATCAGGATCTTTCAATGTAAGTTGTTTATCTTCACCCCATTTAACGAAATAAGATAGTCTTCTCTCGGTAACATCTAATGACTCTTCATCTTTGGTTGAATCTAATGAAATCATTTGTATTGGGTACTTATGAGACACTCCACCATTTCCAACTGAAAAATCTAACTCTTCTGGTTTCTGATCTTTTAGCCATTTTGGGTATGGAGTTTGAAATCCAAATGGTTTTGGAATGGGTGATTCATCACTATCATCATCATCATCATTATCATTATCGTTATGTTTTTTTGTGGCTTGTCTTTTTTTATACTCTTCATATTTATCATTGGCTGCTTTAAATGAATTTTTTTTGGTTAAAGATATATTGGCAATATACTTAGTCTGACCACCTTGGGTAGCTTTTAAAGATCTATTAACAAAATTCTTACCGTTATTTATTTCGTCAACTTCCCAAATAATTTTTTCAGTTGAACTTGTTGGTTTTGTGAAAAATGAATGAAGTGAATGAGGAGTGAATCCAGGTGGTGATGATTTCATTGCAACTAGTAGTGCTTGACCTGCTATAAATCCTCCGTAAGCACCTCTTGCAGACGGAGCTGGTTTTTGTAAAGGTTCATTTGATTGATAAGAATGAGGCCCTATTTTTGTTACACCTAATTCGTATTCAACGTCCGAATTTGATGGGTTCATTGTATATTGACTTGTGAATATGTATTTCTAGTAAGATGAAAAATTGATAATTATGCCATCAAATATGAGCAATGAAGTGAAATATATTAAACGAAGTAGTTTATATAAATGGGTATCAAATCAAAATATCCGCAGTAAATCAAGTCAAGATTAGTACCGAAGAGTGGGGTGGGCTGGGACTGCACACTGCGCGCGGAACAGACTGTTTTCTACTTGCGAATATATACGAATTTATAAATGTCACACCCGACGAGATGATAATCTGGTAGTTTGCGGTTGGAGAAATGTAAGTAGAAGGCAAATGCGAGTAGAAAGCAAATGGCGTAAATGATTTGAAAGTCAGATCATGAACGGGGAAGAAAGTAAATGTTCTTTTTGCAATGGCCAAATATTTAGGTATTCACAAGTGATTTTATGCGAGTCCGAACGGAGTAAAGGAATATTGTCCCGAGGTTAAAATATATAGATCTTTACTCCTAAACAAGTGGTTATGAAAGTTATACGTGAGCAATGACCTCATTTCATCAATTTCAAATACCTGATACTCCAAATTAAAACTAGGAATTGACTACGGTGGGTTTTTGATTTTTGATTTTGGTTTTGGTTTTGGTTGTTTTTTTTTTTTGCAATTACTGAAATTTTGCAATAATCTTCATTAACGAGATCGCCTTGAAAATTACTTTTACATGCTTAATTTGATAGTTTGTAAATGATGAATGAAACCGTGATTGAACATATGTATAGCTAGAAACTATATATAGAGTACAAGTGCATCTAATAAATAATATAATATAATAAATAAAAAACAAAGTATATTAAAACCCAAATCATAATTTGTAACCATC
This sequence comes from Soucietia sequanensis, assembly GCA_030557975.1. NCBI lineage: Eukaryota > Fungi > Ascomycota > Pichiomycetes > Serinales > Metschnikowiaceae > Soucietia > Soucietia sequanensis. The sequence goes on from JANIJN010000025.1 coordinate 106,567, forward strand.
ACTCCTGTTTGCCTTATCGATAAATTTTTTAGGAACAAACACGAGAGCCTCTTGTTGAATGCTAATAACCATTCTACCATCTCTGGTAAACATTTGACATTGACAGAGTACTCTATTATTACTCATTCTACTGAATCTAAAATCCAAGAATAACCAATCATGTGGGTCAAAATTGTCATCATGAAAATGAATTGAATGATCCAAACTGACTCTGAAAAATTGGGTACTTGCTTCACTGAACACAAGTCCAATTGCCTTTGTCAACAGTGATAAATAAAAACTATCGGAAAGATAAGTTATATTTAAGAATTTGGTTTTATAAGGATCTTTATAATCGGATGGATCATCTAATATTTTAACAAACATTCCTAATTCCTGCATTCCTATAACGGATGAAGAATCTGATGATGGTTTCTGAAAGAATTCATTAGGTAAGACATGTTTGATTAAACCATTTGTATGTGCAAGATAAGGTAACTCATCAATTTTATGTAAATATTTATCAAAGAAATATTGTGGAGTTCTTTGAAATTCGAATGGGACGGGTGATTTATGTTTTTCTTCATCTGATAAATTATTAAATTCGATTTTTCTATTATCAATACTATTATTTTTGGTGAATGATGTTATTATAACAAAACAAAGTTTACCTGTAGCTGATTGGAAACCTTGAGCCATTCTATTACAATAATTTCTACCATCACTTGTATTAGTTATTTTCCATCTCATCACAGAATCAGGATTACCGGCTTTTAAAAAATATGAATGAAGTGAATGAGGTGAAAATTCTTCCGTTGGTACGGTTTGCCATGTTGCTAATAATCCTTGACTTAAAAATTCTCCTCCGTATGCACCTCTCATTCCTTCTCTATATGGTTGTAGAGGATATTTACCATCATATGTTAATTCATCGATCTTCACAAGACTTAGTTTCTCTTCCATTATTGATTTGGATTGTATTAATTCCTCGACACTCATATTTGATTATGATAAATACGAATATTATTGGTAGCGTGGGTTTTTTTTGATTTTAGTGTTCTATTGTATACTGGCTTAACAGATCGATGATTAGATAAGAAATATCAGCTATCTTTTATATAAATATGAAAAGGCGCGAGTCGACAATCACAGTATTTATCCTCGGTATCTTTTTGTCGTTGTTTCTCGTTTTTCTTTTTTCTTTTTTTCTTTTTTTTATTTAATTTCTTATTTCTAAATTCTTTATATCTTTTATTTTTTCTGTTGTAAAAATGACATTAGCCGATGAGATTGGAATTGTTTACGATTAATTCGTGTATGTTGGGTTAATTTTATTGGCACATGAAAATAAATATATATTAAATGGCATGAAAGTTTTATTAATCTATAAGTAATAATAAATAAGAGGAATAAATAAGAGAAAGTGTAATGAAGTATTAATAAGATATTATGGCATAAAATGTAGCAAGAAAGAAGGTTAAGAAATAGAGGATATGAAGAATGTAGATGCAAGTTGTATTTTTATTAGTGTTGTGATTGTTCACACAATTGAAAGAAACTAAAGTTTGGCTTTCAATTCGTTACCACTATGGAAAAACACCAAACCTTCTTGAACAATACTTGCAAATAATTTACCTGATTGATCATAATAATCACCTTGTAGTAAAACACGATTATTACTAAATCTTGGAGCTTTAAAATTGAAGAAAATCCAATTAGTTGGATCAAAATTATCATCGTGAAAATAAATTGAGTGATCTAAACTTACTGAAAAGAAATGCTCACCTTTACCACCACTTGAACCAACACCACTTTCATTCTTGATTGGTAAATGTAATATTCTTGATAAAGATGTAAGATATAATGAATCACTTATAACACCAAATCCAGCGTATTTGAATTTATTAAATTTTTCGGAATTTGCTTTCAACTTATTATCATCAACTTTAACCCAAAATGATAAATCACGATCACCGGCTGATTTATTAGCTTCATCAGAGTTTAATTTATGATCGGTGAAACTGGGTGGTAATTTATGATGTAATGTTTTGGTATGATCATTAACATTTACTGGTAACTCATCAAGCTTGAATTTATAAAAATCTTTAGGAATTGTTTTTTGAAATTCAATAGGGGCATTTATTTTTGATTTATCTTGAGCTCTTTCATAATTTTTATGAGATTTTTCAATTGAATTCTTCAACGTAAATGAAATCATAACGATATATTTAATTTGTGAATCCTGTATAACTCTGACTTGTCTATTGGCAAAGTTTTTACCATCACTAATTTTTTCAACTGCATAATCGCAAACTTTAGAATCATCACCCGCTTTAACAAAATAAGAGTGTAAGGAATGAGGTGTGAAACCTTGAGGTACAGTTTCCAATGCAGCGATAATCGATTGACCACAAAGATTACCACCATATATACCTCTTGAATTCAAAGAAGGTTTCGCCAAAGGTTTGATACCGGCAAATTTGGAATCATCGATTTTTTTAACAGCAAATGATTGTTCTAATTTCGAAGAAGGAATATGAACGTCTGACAATTGAACAGACATGGTTTAAATGTGATGGAAGGGGATTATAATGAAGGACGAATAAAAGACAATGATTACTTTACAGAAAGAAAAAAGATGGACATCTGGGAAAAGAGTGGATTAAGGTATATATATACAAAACACACATACATAGACATAGTCCCTAATTAAAAGAAGCCATAACCGAGTATCAAAAAAGCACAATAAATATCCGACAGCAAAAAAACAAAAAAAAAGCCCAAAAACCACAATAGAGAGGAAAAAAAAAAGAAAGAAAACAATATGTTTAATTCGGAACAACTTGATGCAGTACGATAACAACTTTAACTGCTTTTCTCTGCTCTGCTTGTTGATGAGTGGATTGTCGGTGTCACTGTGTCAACACACCGTGGCTCTGCTATTGGATGAGGATGTTGGGTATGTGCTGGATGAATACTGGTATACCAGAGTGTCCGAGAGATGAGTGGCCCACTGGTAGTTATGATCCTTTGTGTTTGTACCTGTGATTGCAGCATCTTTCATGTTTGAGACCGTATGTTGAAATTGGCAGCGGACCGTTTTGGTTGTTTGTTCTGGCTGGACCGAGGATGTCCCAGCTGTGGATGCCCAGAAGGAGGGGGGGAAAAAGAAAAGAAAAGGGAAGGATGGTGTACGGATGTGTGTGGTGTACAGGTGTGTGGTGTACAGGTGTGTGGTGTACAGGTGTACCATACGGTGTAGCATGGTCTGGTGTATAGTGTATTGGCATCTCTACAACCTGGCTTGGTCAGGCACTCCATGGTGGAAGTAAGTGAGTCCCTCTTGCATCACGGTGGTGATACACTTACCGTCTTTGTCGAATAAACATCCTCTTATCAAAGTACGATTGTTATTACACCTTTTGGCTTGGTATGTTAATGTAACCCAATCTTTACAAATATCAACAACGTCATAATCATCCATATGAAAATACAAATGATGGTCCAATGACATTCCATTATAATGAAACAATTGTAGCATGTTGAATGACTCGTTCAAGAGTAATCTTGCGTCTTTGTATTTATCAAACTCTTCGAATGGATGTTCCAACGTTGGATTCCAATTCAAATGTAATATTCTTGCCAACGTTGTTAATAATGCACTATCTGATAAATCAGCCAAACCAATCATATTAAACCTGGCATCTTTGAATGACGATCTATTGTTCTCACTCTTATTATTTATTCCACTCCACACCGTAATCCATCTTTCGGAAGGTTCGAGTAAATCTTCTTCAGGGCACAATTTATGATCGGTAAATTCTGGTGAATATGCATTTCTAATATATGTAGTATGTTCAACAATTTTCAATTTATCTGGATCAGGATACTTTTTCGATAACGATGGGTACGGTATCGAAATGTCTAGCTTGGATTCTTTTCTATAACCTTTTCTAACTAATGAAACAATGGCTGTAAATTTCGTTTTACCTTTCTGTGTCGCTTGAATAGATCGTGTTAAAAAATTGGCACCCTCTTTTATTTTGTCAACTTTATACTCCATTGGCACTCGATGATCACCCGCTCCGATGAAATATGAGTGGAATGCATCTGGAATGAAGTTCAGTGGTGATGACTCGATTGCAACTAATAGTGTTTGTGCTGTGGTATGTCCACCATAAATTCCTCTCGCTCCTGTTATAGGTAATCGTAATGGATATGCCCCTCGATAGTTAAATTCATCAATTTTGATCACTCTGAATGCTTCTTCAAAGTCTATTATATCATCTTTTGACATTTCTACTTGATATTGATCAAACAGTTTTGCTTCAAAAGTGAGTAAAACATTCTCGACAATTGGTTTTGCTATAAATATATATACCTGAGATTCGCTTCATCCAAAATTCACCCCGCGATTTACATGAAAAAATAGAACTTACTCGCATGTGTAAATAAGATTTACGAGACTTTAAACTTATGATAAATGAATCTTAGTCCGATTTGAATTTATAACGAATTTGACTCATTAACTCTATTTATTTAATTATATGATTCTCTATATATAAATTATAAAGACGATAACAAGTTCCTTGTATCTATTTTTCTTTCATTATGATCATCAACATTAAAGTCAATATTATATTTTTCGCTAAACTTCTTACTTGATGCATCGTTAAGGTATGATTGATTCAAAGTACCCAATCTGTTCTCGTCATCGAGTAACATCGATTGGTTTAAATTTGCTTTGAGGTTTGACTTTGTACCTATTAACCTTCTATTATAGAGACCTAACGATGATGTGGTATCAACTAATGCTATTTTTCGTTCCATTTCTTTGTCCACAGTTGGATTTGATAATAGCGATTTATAATTTTGCGCTAATGCGTTTGATTGTGTTGCTGATGATGTCGTTGGTTGACCTTTTATAGTATACATTGAATAAGCATTCACCTTATTATACTTTGGTATTTTAACATTTTTCGATAACATATCTTTAAATTTTCTTTCCTTCAAAACAAAATTTATATCTTCATCATCATCATCATCACCATCATCGATTTTGTTATCTGTGGATTCTTTGTCTTTGATTTCATCGTCTACTTTTAATCCTAGCAATTCACGTTGTCTATCACTTAATGGTAAGTCGAAGCATTGATCTTGTGGTTTAAGTAGTTTGTATAAACATATTACAATATTCAATATGAATACCACTTCAATCAATTTAACAATTAGTAAACCCCACCACTTTATCAGAGATTCAACATCTGCGTTTTCACCTGACTCGGAATTAATTATACTCATGTATTTCTGTATGGTTGTTGAGTTATCAATACTACCCATTATTAAATAGTTCATATCGTATAACACTTTCAAATAATTTATGAATGATATACCCAATTTTAGAACAATCAATAATATTAAATTTGTTCCAAATTTTTTGAAAAAAAATTCTTTATTTACTTGTCGTGATAATGCAAGTTTGACTATTGGATTAATCCATTCACCAGTTGGATGATTATCATCATTATCATCATAATTAATTTCATCTCCTCCAAAATTAAAATCATTATTTACATGTGTGTCGTGTACCTTGTTTGATTCAGAATGAATTATGATTGGATTCTTACTTTTTTTCAAATTTTCATCATTGATTGATGGTGGCATTAAATTTTTAAACCCATATTGACTACTTGCAGATGGTGGTTTATAATATATTATTGGCTCAATTTCATTATGTTGTTCGAGCTGTTGTTGTTGTTGCTGCTGTTGTTGTTCTTGGTGGTGGTGATTGATTGATGTCTGATTATTATTTGATAAATTTATATTCGGTTTATTTTGCGTGATTTGGTGAAGTTTTTGCAATGGTATATGTTTCAGTGGTTCAGCCGATTGTTGTGTTGATGAATGATTCATTGATATTGTTACATCTGATGGTTCGTCATTGATTAAATTGTGCATTCTATACCTTGGTGTATGTTGTGACTTCTTGACTGTTTGTGATTGCCTGATATCCCCTAATGAGGTTGATAATTTTTTAAGCGGCGTTGAGAAGACATCATTTGTACTATCATCAACAGTCATCTTATAGTTTATATTATTATACTATTTATACTCCATTGGTAGATTGAAACTCTTCAAATCTTTTATGTATACTTATCAAAACAAAAAAAATTTACTTATAAAAAAAACTATGTGCAGGTATTTTACAAATGGTTTCGTTCTTTTTTGTGCTTAATTCACGATTCATTAACGAAGGTTTTGAAAATTATGGGTTACCATGTATTGGTAGGAACAATACGAAGAATAAATTTATTTGGTTCAAGTTTCGAAATATATGATTTTTGAATATTCACGTTCTCTTAAAGTAATATAAGCCCGAGTAACTTTCATAAACATGTTCAACTTGAATATCGTCATTAATATAGATGGAACAAAAAATTTTAAATAATGGTTTGAATGCAAAAAGAATCAATCTTACATAACATTCATATACCCTGAAACTTTTTTTGTTTATTACTTCAGCTCTAGACTAATATACACTAAACTATTTTACATAACATCATTCCCCCAATCTACTTTTTCAAATTTACTAAGGGTACAATTGTTGGTCTGCCATGAGCACACTGAAATGGTAGCTTACATCTGGATAAATTATCTACCATTTTCACCATGGAAGCTTTGTCTAAAATATCACCAAACATCACCGATGACCTGCAAGCTTTTGACTTGATGAGCTCGATTATAATCTTCGGTAAGTCATTTACCCTCTCAAACCAGTTATTGCTGGTATTCACAGTTTTTCGTTTGCCATAATCTGATAAATCATATACATGCTGTAAAATACACGCTTTCAAAAATGCCTCACCACCCGTGAATTTGTCATTAATCAATTCTGGTAAATGAGTTATTATCAAGGTTTGTTCTTGAACTTCGTAATCTATTCCAAAGCTGTTCAAGTTTTGCTTGTGAACTATTAAATATACATTTTCTTGATTGGTAATTGAAAATTTCCAAGTCTTCATTAGCTTGATTCTCAAATCAACATCAGGATCAGCGACTTTTGAAATAAACTCTTTGAATAATTTTTCAACCCTACATCTTTCATCACACGCATGTTGATCAATGATTAATAGATTTTTGGTATTGTTGGCGTTGCTTACAACAACGAGTATGAATTTTTGGTAAATTTGCTGAATTATGCGGCAATTTTTTCGAGTTAAACATTCACGATCTACTTGTAACTCATTCAAGTTGTAGTCCCAGTCGTCATCTTTGAATTCTTCGCATATTACCTTTTGACGTTTGAGAAGAGTTGATGGCTCTCTTTTAGCAGTAGACAAAAATTCTTTCCAAGGTTTAATAAATTTTACAGGCTTGTATTCGTATCCTGGTTGATTGCTATTCGAAAGCATTCCATTTATTTCGTTTGGTTTGATCAACCCGACCCTTGCCTTAGAATTAAGGATAAGGTTCGAAGATGAGCCCTTAATCGATTCTTCATTCTCTTTTATTTTTCTCTTTTTGGGACTTGTATATGGTGACGCTTTTTTATCGCTTACATCACACCCTTGTTGGGTAAGAAACGAGATAAAAACTGTGTTCATCATTTTATGAATGATGTTCCAGTATTTAGGGTGAACAATTGTTTTGGATGGGTCTTGCAACAAATCACTTATGACCACTGGACACTCGACATTTATCAAAAAAACTGGATATTTTGAGAAAGGCTTCCCAACTGTCGTTACTGCTTTTTTGGGTGAGAGAAAAACACCATCATTCATATCAAAATCAGCATTCAAAAAAATCTTATTGAAGCTTTTCACATCATCATCTGGAACTACAACGGGTCTTCCATTTATTAAAACAAATTGATGTTTTTTTGACTGTATGGCTTTGGTACCGATGATACCTTTAAGTTTGAAGTCGGTATAGGTTGCATTCACATGCTCGTAAGCGGGAAGTAATGATGATCCATATATGTATCGAAGAATTTCAGGAAAATCATTGTCAGTCCGTTTGGCGATATTAATAAATGTTTTAGTTTGTTTCATTTCATCTAGTTCAAGCATCAATATTTTAACATCCAGGTGTCCTACTAATGTCTTAACCAACATTTCTTTGATTTCATCGTAAAATTTATATTTTGGTTCCTTGAGTATATGAGTTCTTCTAACTGGAGTATTGGAAAAAAGATTGATGGCGAGTACAACAGTACCTTGTTTTCCGAAAGGGGGGACTCTAAAGTAATTGTTGATTGGATTTACTTTGGTATCGTGAACGTCAAGAATAGTAGCTAACTCATCTCCTCCCACATCGACTATATATGGAGAAGTATATTCGGGATGTTTGGAAATAACAGAAAGTTCACAAACGGAACTCAACGAATGTATGGCCTCACCTCTGAACCCAAAGCTTTTGACTTTTTTCAAGTGATCTAATCTTTTAAGCTTGGAAGTGTGATATCTCTTGCCGAGGCTTTCAAGTTCTTCGGGTTTCATTCCAACTCCATCATCTTGAACATGAACACTCAATGTTGCGAAATCAATTTTGACTAAAATACTAGTTGCTTGGGCATCTATACTATTTTGTAGTAGTTCTCTAATGGCAGCGGCAAAAGAGTTGATGGTGACATGTGATTGCAAATGAGAACTGACTGACTCATCCAACTTGCCAATAGACGACATAGTTTCTGCGTTAGCCGCCAACACGTATTTAAGTAGCTTCGGTATAGAATGTCTTTTTTTTTATGCGGGTGTTCTCTATCTTGTCTAGATAATAAAAAACAGGTTGAGATTCCTTATCAAGCTTGTTATCATTTCCACACCCAATTCTCTTTTTCATATGTCTAATACAACTAAGCTGAATATAAATTATAGTATAGACAATCATGATGAAACAGATTCATTGGTACGTACCTGAATTTTGGATAAGTTTTCTGCATTTACTAACATATGTCTGCATCAGATACAATGGAACAACGCAAAAGAACGAACTCTAACGTACTATTTGCAACGACTAGGCAATTGGCCAATTGTCAGTTCAAGCTTTTTTGAAAAAATTCAATGGGATCATTTGTCAAGTATACTAGAGACACCTGAAATTCCTTTTATACAGATGAAAGTAAACGATTTGTATCAAGAAGCTATTACCAATGAATTGTCAAAAGGTGACGAGGAATATTATGATCTACTCAGATTTTGGAAAAGCGAAGATAACTATATATATAAGGAGGTCAATAAGATGATTGATGGTCTTGGTTTACAAGAATTCTACAGCGACTATCAGAATGATGCTTCTATTATTAATGAGAATAAATTTGGTAATAATGACTATATTGATCAAGGCCTTTCCCATAAAATTGTTTCAGACGCCAAAAAACTTGATTATGATAGAATTGAATTTCATGAAAGAACCAAATCATATCAACCACCAATCCTATCATCAATTAACAAAGTCGAGATGCCTAAACTTTCAAAGACACAGCGTAGAATGTCTTTAGACTTAATGCATTTGCCATCTGGAATGTCAAATAAATTACAAAGTGAGTCGAATAGACCTGGTCTTCATAAAAGAAAAACAAGTTTGAGCAAACCAGCTTCCACATCTACGAGTAATATCAATGTATTAACTAAACCTCAAAATATCACTCAAAAATCTCAAGATGATAAAGGAGTCGTGAATAATCAAATCAATCCTGAACCTGGGGTAGTCATCATCAAAAATCGGTTCAAAAACTTAAAAAAAGTGCTGGAAAGATTTCTGTTCAGCTTGGGAAAAAAAGATAGACAACATAAATCAACTAACGGAAGAGTCATTTCGCCAAATGCGATTGATCTGAATAAAAAACTCATGAAAGATGAAGAAGTACAACATACCTCGGCTACATTAAGTAAAGCAGAACAAGGCCACACTCAAAACCAGTTGACCAATAGACCGAGAGCTGATCCAACTTTGGGTACCATTGCGAAGAAAGAAAGAAGAGTGTCATTAGTTGGAGAGAATTTACCAATGTACATAAGAAAACAGCTTGATTTGGATGAAGAACCACATACGCATGACGATAATGTTAAAAAAGTATTAAGGCCATTATCCCCCATTTCTACAGAGCAATCAACCGTCTTTTCTCCCTCCCCTAAGCATGATTCAGTATCAACTAAAAGTATATCAAGAAAACAATCAAGACTTGATAATATACTATCCAATTCACAATCATTGTATACGCATTCAAAAGATAGAGCAAGTGTGAAGTCAGGAGTTAGTCCAAATAATACAAGCAATACTACACCTTATGCTAATGACACTACTTCTGATACTGATAAAGAATATATACTGCCAAATCTGTTCACGAAATATTATGGAGGCGAGCTCGAAGGAGACGAAAATGAAGATAATGATGCATTAACAGATGGAATTGAATACATGGAAGATGATGTTGATTTCATCAATGTTGGAGGTAGTTTTGAAGGTTTTGGAGTGTTGGGTGAAGACATAGATCAAGAACATGAAGATGACGATGAAGATGATGAAGATGAAGATGAAGAAGTTGAAAATGAATATTTATTTACCACCTGATCTTTCGCTTTTGATAAGAGTGATGATGCAATATTTAAAGAACTGTAAATTTCGTATGAATATAGATGTGCATAAAACAAAGTCCTTGAATGAAAAATTGATAGACTAGCTTCTTTTAGTTTAGCTAGCTAGTTTTTCTTTAACATTTTCTAAATTTCTAATACTATTTAAAGAATATTCATACACATACAAAGATAATGCACTAGTTGGGGCGGTTTTCAAAACGCTTATCCCGAACCCTCTATATAGACTCAAAGGACCTTCATTTTTGATTATATTAGTAAAGAGATTTATTGTCTTACCACGAGACTTTCCACGATGAGTTACTGAAAATACTTGAATCCTTTTTCTGAGGGTATCTAATGGGAAAGTTATACCTTTTGAAGTAGCACCTGCCAAGAAACCACAGATTCCTTCGATGAAGGGTATATTTTCTTTATATTTATTTGATATGTCTCGAGCTAATTCGTATGACCAAAACATTAGTCCAGTTGTAGCACCAACTGATAACATTGTGGGTTTAATACCTGCAAAATAACCTCTAACACCTTCTTCCTTCCAAATAGACTTAATCGTTTTATTCATTGACAAGAACTTTTTGCCAGAGTTGGCAGCTAACCTTGTTCTCAATAAATCAAATGGATAAGTTACCAAAGTACTTGAAACTCCTGATCCGCAGCCAACAACTAAGGAGTTCAAAGAAGGATTGAGTTTAAAGTATGTTGGGTTAGCTTGTTCAAAGTCATAAATAGCTTTATTTAGCATTGTGTATGATGTAAATTGTGTTGCACCATATAGTATGTACATTATTTCAGCGGGTACATTACCTTTCCATAGCGCAGAAACTCCTTCATGTTTCAATAAGTTTTTGAGTGTGTCTAATGCATTATATTTAGGGACAGTTGATGAGTTTTGTAGCTGAAGCCTTATCTTGAGTGTATCTAATGGTGCCGTTATACCTCTGATTGCTGTTAGTATATGATTTTTACAAATAATGTAAGTTCAATCTGTATTCTATTTTGTCAAACATACCTAGCAATAGCTCCTGATATTGAGCCAGCTAGTAGAGATTCATATGGAGTCACTGATGATCCCTTCTTCAAATGATCTTCTCTATGATCTTCTCTATGATCTTCTCCCATTCAATTTTAGATGATGTGAAGTGCTTATAATATATTTAGAACAATTTTTGTGATAAGGCTACCCTACATTCTATTTTCAAATGGTATTTTTTTTTTTTGGTGAGTTTTTTCGTATTTTTACAAACTTATCAAACTCAACTAACGATGACGATAAGGGTATTACACTTATGATCAACTTAATGCGATACGCGATTCTTTACACAATAAAATAAATATCAAGATATACAGAATTATTTTTTGGGGTAAATTATTTACTTATATTCAGATAAAACTTCCTTAAGTATGGTAGGATACCACTTTGCAGCCACGTCTTGATGTGATTTTATCCTATTTCTAAACACTGCATAACCAACGGGATGCTTGAGAATATCGGGCTGAAATTGAAAGCCAACATCAACGGCCCAATCCTTGATATTTTTGTCCCTTTCCTCTTTTAAACGAAGAACATCTTTTGGAATGTCAGATACTGATGATTTGAAGGAATCGAGATCGATTGTTTGAAAAAAGGGAATAGAGATTCTGGTACCAGAACCTTGTTTCGGAATAGTGACTTTATGAACAGTAGCTTTACAAACTCCTTGAGTTATCGCTTCCAACGTTTGGCCTACATTCACAACAAGTGAGTTTGGAATATTTGGAACAGAAATCCATTCACCTTGAAAATTTTGAACCTGTAAAGAATCCGTATGGTCTGTCGCTTGATAAATATAAGTAATTAAATCTGAATCACGATGGGGACCAACACCTTGATTTTCACTAACTGGGGAGTCATTTAATGCAACCGATGATTTATTTTCAAGCTGTTCAATATCAGGATATGCAATTAGTTTCATTTTACATTGCTGATTTTCTTTGAAATAAGTATCCAATGCGTGACTAGATAACCCAATAGATTCAGCTACAAGATGTGTAAATTCAGTAGATAAATTAGTCATTTTGAAAATGTAATTCAAAAGCGTTGGCTTGAAATTTGGAATTTTTGATTCATCCGGCCACAAATTTGGTCCTTCGACATTTCTGTAAATTGGTTCATCTTTACCCGGTGCAGGTAATTCTGTTGCTAAATCAATTTGCTCTCTCCAATCGGTATGTAAAGCAGTAATTTCATTAGCTAATCTTGTATAACCCAAGAAGTGTGGAGAATGTATCATTTCACACTCTGATTTGACTTCTTGCGGTAATGCAAAGAAATCTAACGATTGTTGTTTGACGCTTTCTAGTTCCGATCTAGACGGGCCCACTGACTCATAGTTTATAAGTAAGAGGAAACCAACATTGATCAAAGCATTTCTTAAATCTTTCAAGAACTGAGGTTTGTCACTAGGATTTTTAGCTCGATTTAAATCAAGTATAGGAATATCTTGAAAGGACATAGTTGGATACCACAAAAGTGCTGTGATCTCTTCATGTATTGGATTTTTGAAGAATGGACGGAATATGTAGCATATATATAATCATGCCTACAGAGCCACAGTTGAGCTTAATTAGTTATTAGGTGATTTTATTTTTCATATCGGAAGGTTTTGTTTTTTTCGTTCTTATCGAGATCACCTGAATATGGAAATAAAATATGGAATTTATCGTATTATACATAAGCCAGATAGTCGTAAAATGCAAAAGGAACTTCCTACAGCGGTACAATAATCTTTCAAGACTAAGCGGAATCATCTTTCGCAGTGTGGCTACTTTCTTTACGATTTGTGCTGCTAGTGAAGTAGAGACAATTATACGGTACGCTCATATTTATCTGGAGCCCAACCACCTCTTTCAGACTTCTCTCTCGTTTTTGAAGAGCTCTTCTAATGCCAGAATGTGGTAAGTTGCATCACATTGTAAGCATAGTGACTATCTGTCTTCGTCACCATTACCATCTTGCACTAATTTCTGATATTTGCAATTCTGAAAATTCAATTACGAAGCGCAAAGACAAGCATAAAAAAATAAAATAGATTAAATTAATTTAAGTTAAATTGAAAAAAAAAAAAATCAACGAATTCGTTGTTCACTCAGTAAATTTATTCAGAGATAGTGAAATAATATATAAATTGAAATCCTTTTTCCTTCACCTATTCAATCAACTCATCAATCCATTTTTATTCAATATGTCTGATATAGTCAGTAACCCGGCTATTCAACATGCTGAATTGTTGGTTCCTAAGAATCTACTTATTAGACCTTGGGTTTGGCCATTTGCCATCGTTTACCCATTTTGTTTCAATATATATTTGAATCATTACGATAAATACATTGGCGGTTCTGAATGGACTTTCGTCTTTACCCTTACCCTTCTTTCACTCAATGTTTTATTCTGGTTGATGCCACATTGGAATCTTGATATTGATGCCAAATTTAATTATTCTAAAGTCAAATCAATTAGTGAAGCTACTCATATTAAAATTATCCCTGCTCCAAATTCCGGTATTGGTGAAATCTCAATTATTTCAAGAGAATCTTTTCAAGATGGTGAAAAACAAGTGAGTTTCTTATATCAAAAGAGACGTCATTTGTTTCATCCTGAATTAGGTAAATTTTCTCCTCCTGAATTCAAATTTGATGAATTACCACAATTATCTTACTTTCAAACTTCAAAAGGTTTATCTGGTGATTTAGAAAAATTGAAAAGAAACTTTGGTGAAAATAAATTTGATATTCCAATCCCAACTTTTTTAGAGTTATTTAAAGAACATGCTGTTGCTCCTTTCTTCGTCTTCCAAATCTTCTCCGTTGCTTTATGGTGTATGGATGAACAATGGTATTATTCACTTTTTTCATTATTTATGTTAGTCTCTTTTGAAATGACTACTGTCTTTCAAAGAAGAACTACCATGTCTGAATTCCAAAGTATGGGTATCAAACCTTACTCAATTTATGCTTATAGAAATGGACAATGGCAACAAATTCAAACTAATGAATTATTCCCTGGTGATATTGTTTCAATCACTAGAACCAGTGATGACAGTGCAATTCCTTGTGACTTATTATTATTAGATGGTTCTGCTATTGTCAATGAAGCTATGTTATCTGGTGAATCGACTCCTTTATTAAAAGAATCAGTTAAATTAAGACCTTCTGATGAAAATTTACAACCAGAAGGATTTGATAAAAATTCTTTATTACATGGTGGTACTATGGCTTTACAAGTTACCAAACCTGAAAATTCAATTATTCCAATTGCCCCAGATCAAGGTGCATTAGCATATGTTGCTAAGACTGGTTTTGAAACTTCTCAAGGTTCTTTAGTTAGAATGATGATTTTCTCAAGTGAACGTGTTTCTGTTGGTAATAAAGAAGCTTTCTTCTTTATTTTATTTTTGTTAGTATTTGCCATTGCTGCTTCCTGGTATGTTTGGGTTGAAGGTACCAAAATGGGTAGAATTCAATCAAAATTAATCTTAGATTGTATTATTGTTATTACTTCTGTTGTTCCTCCTGAATTACCAATGGAATTAACTATGGCTGTTAACTCTTCATTGTCTGCTTTGCAAAAACATTATATTTATTGTACTGAACCTTTCAGAATTCCATTAGCTGGTAGAATCGATGTTTGTTGTTTCGATAAAACTGGTACTTTAACTGCTGAAGATTTAGTTTTTGAAGGTTTAGCTGGATTCCAAAAGGAAAATATTAATCATTTGATTACTTGCGCTGAAGCACCTGATGCTACTTCTTATGTTTTAGGATCTGCTCATGCTTTAGTTCAATTAGATGATGGTGAAGTTGTTGGTGACCCAATGGAACAAGCAACTTTAAAAGCTGCTCATTGGACTGTTGGTAAAAATGATACTGTTGAAAGAAAATCTGTTAAAAATGCTAAACCTGAAAAAATTCATATTTTACGTCGTTTCCAATTCTCTTCTGCTTTGAAAAGATCTTCCGCTATTACTTCTGTCAATACATTACCAGGCAAACACTTCGTCGCTGCAAAAGGTGCTCCAGAAACTATTAGAGATATGGTAATTGATGCACCAGAAAATTACGAAGAAATTTATAAATCATTTACAAAATCTGGATCCCGTGTTTTAGCCTTGGCTTATAAATATTTAGATACTGGCATCAATGTTACTAAGATTAGTAGAAATGAAGTTGAATCAAAATTACATTTTGCTGGTTTTATTGTATTCCATTGTCCATTGAAAAATGATGCCATTGAAACTATCAAAATGTTGAATGAATCATCACATCGTTCTGTTATGATTACTGGTGATAATCCATTAACTGCATGTCATGTTGCTAAAGAGGTTGCCATTACTACTAAAGATGTTTTAATATTAGACGCACCGGAATCACATCACGATGTTGAAGCTGATGAAAACTTAGTTTGGAGAAATGTTGAAGAATCAGTTGTAATCCCATTCAGAAGCTCTGATAGTATTGATATTGAATTATTCAAAAGACACGATATTTGTATTACTGGTTATGCTCTTAATCATTTAAGTGAACATGTCCAAATCTTAGATTTATTGAAACACACTTGGGTTTATGCAAGAGTTTCACCATCACAAAAAGAATTCATTTTAACTTCATTAAAGGATGCTGGTTATAATACTCTTATGTGTGGTGATGGTACAAATGATGTTGGTGCTTTAAAACAAGCTCATATTGGTGTTGCTTTATTGAATGGTACTGAAGAAGGTATGGTCAAAATGGCTGAAAATAGAAAAATTGAAGCTACTAAGAAAGTATATGATAAACAAGTTGAGTTATTAGCAAATTGGAATAGACCACCAACTCCTGTTCCACCTATCATTGCTCATTTATATCCACCAGGTCCAAGTAATCCAAAATATTTAGAAGCTTTAGAAAAGAAAGGTGTTGAAATTACTCCTGAAATTAAAAAGACTGTTGAATTAGCTAATTTACATGGAGGTATTAACCAACCAATCAAACAAGCCAATGGTGCCAATTATAATAATAATGCTGGTAATATTGCTGATACTTTCTTGGGTGCATTGAATGATGCAGAAACTGAAGATGAAGTTCCAACATTGAAATTGGGTGATGCATCAGTAGCAGCACCATTTACGTCTAAATTGTCATCGGTATCTACAGTAACTCATATCATTCGTCAAGGTCGTTGTGCATTAGTGTCAACAATTCAAATGTATAAAATTTTAGCCCTTAATTGTTTAATTTCTGCATACTCATTATCAGTTTTATATTTAGCTGGTATTAAATTTGGAGATGGACAAGCAACCGTTTCAGGTGTTTTATTATCAGTTTGTTTTTTGAGTATTTCAAGAGGTAAACCAATTGAAAAATTATCAAAGGAAAGACCACATGATGGAATTTTCAATACTTATATTATGGGATCAATTTTAGGACAATTTGCAATTCATATCACCACATTAATCTATATCACCAGAGAAATATATATTTTGGAACCAAGAGAACCACAAGTTGATTTAGAAAAAGAATTTTCACCATCATTGTTGAATACTGGTATGTTCTTGTTACAATTAGCTCAACAAGTTTCAACGTTTGCCGTAAATTATCAAGGATTACCATTCAGAGAAAGTATTAAAGATAATAAAGGAATGTACTATGGATTATTAGGAGTTGCAGGATTAGCCATTTCAGGATCAACCGAATTTTTCCCAGAATTAAATGAACAAATGAAATTTGTTAAAATGAATGATACATTTAAATTCAAATTAACAAGTTGTATTTTAGGAGATTTAGCTTTGACTTGGATAATTGAAATTACTTTGAAACATTTCTTTATGAATTCAGCACCTGCTGATATTGCTTTAAGAGATAATGATAATGATAGTGATGTTGTTGAAGAAAAAATTTAAATTTTAAATTCTATCATTTCAGTCATTATAGTATTTCAAAAAATTTTAAATATCTTATGATTTCTTATTTATATCATTTTTTTCAATAATTTTTTACTATCTAGTTAATATTTTTACATATCGTTTAAACTTTATATACACATTATACAAATAATCGAATAATTAAACTATACAAATAATCGAACAATTAAACTATACAAATAATCGAACAATTAAACTATACAAATAATCGAACAATTAAACTATACAAATAATCGAACAATTAAACTATACAAATAATCGAACAATTAAACTATACAAATAATCGAACAATTAAACTATACAAATAATCGAACAATTAAACTATACAAATAATCGAACAATTAAACTATAAAAATAATCGAACAATTAAACTATACAAATAATCGAACAATTAAACTATACAAATAATCGAACAATTAAACTATACAAATAATCGAACAATTAAACTATACAAATAATCGAACAATTAAACTATACAAATAATCGAACAATTAAACTATACAAATAATCGAACAATTAAACTATACAAATAATCGAACAATTAAACTATACAAATAATCGAACAATTAAACTATACAAATAATCAGATTTTAAGGTCTTGTTGACAAGTCAACTTGAATGAATTTGATAGAGGGCACTTCATATAAAAAGAAGCGATCATTACACTCACACTCAAGCAGGATGGAAATATTGAAATAACTAAAAGAAACAAGATCCAGTTTTGTTTCAACTGACCAATACCAAATTTTTTCACATTTCTCGAGTGATAAGCAGTTGAAACACATTGATGAACAAACCCAGAGGCATGTACTATGTAGTTGTATTCATTTCTCAAGTTCGTTTAAGTGAAGTGAGTATTAGTAAAGTCACTTAAAAAGGCCAAATAAAGTAACGAACTTTTTATCATTGCTAGCAGAGCACTCATGATACTGCTATATTTCCATAATTTCACCTTTATCAATGATTAAACCAACGTTGTTTTAGATTCAAATAACGTCGATGGCAAGTAATGTGGAGTAGATATTGGAAAATTGAAAGATTTGCTAAATGAATTTTTATTCATTTTATCAAAAAATATTCTATCCCTTCATTAATGTCACATCATAATCACGATTTAATTTACATACTTTTAAAATTGATAAATTTTCCCTTGTGACAATGTTGAATTTATTAAGATTTAATTTTATTTCAATCAATTTTAAAACGTCAATTATTTCATCATTACTTATTGGATAATGTAATGAATCTTTGATTTGTGATATTAATTTTGGTATTGGGAAACTTTTATATGTATTTGAATCATCTTTGTATGTATTTGAATCATCTTTGTATGTATTTGAATCATCCGTTTGTTGTGAAGGGTGTTGCTGATATGTTGGTACTAAATTTGATTTATTCCCACCATTTAATTCATAAATAATATCATAAATAGGTATCATTTTACCCGATAAATAATTCTGATAATTTAATTTTGGATTTTCATTATCTTTCAATTTTTGATTTAATTTTTCTTTTAATTTAATTCTTTCTAATAATGAAAGTCCATTATTTAATTCTTGTAATTTTAATTCATCTTTAACTAAGAATTTAAATTTTGATGAATCATTCTTTAAATTTTTTAACATTGATGATCTTGATACATCATTCGTATTGTTAATTCCATTCTTCTTCGTTGTGGTTGTGGATACTGGTTTCATTACTTTTGATTGATCATTATTATATCGTGGTATTTTTTTAAATATGGCATATTCATGTAATGGCCTTATGGGGAAATTTTCCAAATGTAAATTTTTATCAATCCATTTATTTAAACATTGCATGAATTGAATTTTCCTCATGGGTATTAATTTATTCAAATTTTTTATTGAATTTGAATTAGGTAATGAAATTGAAAAATTATCATTATTATTATTAAATAATTTATAAAATTTACAATCATCATCTAGATCAATATTATTTGTTTGACAAATTTCGAGTATTTTACTTATTGATTCATAATTTATTCTTTTATTGGTTAAAGTTGTTGCTAATTTAATTATTTTAGTAATCAGTGGATCAATTACATGATTGGAATAATGAATTGTGATTACTGTTTCTAAAGCGGTAAAACTTTTAAATATTTCTTGAAAAATTTCTTTGGGGATATGTGGATGAGATTTTATATCAATGATATTTGATGTTGTCATGGTCTTAATGAAAAGCCGTGGGTTGAAATGTTGTGTAATCGTGGTATAAAAATAAAACCTTGTGTGATATGAAACTATGAAGTTATAAAACCAATCTATGAAGGTATATGACGTTAATTATATATGAGTCTAAATGAGTATGATTTAGATAAGTATTAAATGAGTATAAGTATATGAGTAT
Organism: Soucietia sequanensis; assembly: GCA_030557975.1. Classification (NCBI taxonomy): domain Eukaryota; kingdom Fungi; phylum Ascomycota; class Pichiomycetes; order Serinales; family Metschnikowiaceae; genus Soucietia; species Soucietia sequanensis. Next base: position 126,443 of record JANIJN010000025.1, read on the forward strand.
GATGATTAAACATGTAATTGAATATATTAAGTGATGAAAAGTCAATCAATCAAGTTATGAAATCAAGTTGTATATATATAATTATAGATCGATGGCGTCTATAAATACTTAGACGCGTTTTATAGTGGTTTTGAATGTACGGGTGTAATTATCATTTTTGGTGTACGGAAACGCCATTTGACTAATGTGTACGGGTGTTTTTCTGTCTTTGTGTCACGTGACACTTACGTTTAGTGGCGGGTAACCAGTACTAGTACTATGGCTAATAAGGGGTATTAAATGAATCAATAGTGTTAGAGAGATAAGAGAAGAAAGAGTTGCTTGTACTGAGCTCATAAATATACAATTGATCAGTCGAGTGAATTGATTGAAATCAATTGAAGAAGCATATCGTATGATAATGCTAGTAAAGTAATTAGTACCCGACATTACACTGCATTCGATGATAGTAATGTAATTAGTACCGGACATTACTCTACATTGGAATATAGTAAGCTAATTAGATACTACATTGGATGATAACATTAATGGCATGTATTGAATTAATCTATATATAATCAGATACAAATCAATTAAATTGATATAATCACGAATAATAACAAGTTGAGAAGTAAAATTGGATTATAATAATATAATTCTATAATAATAATAATAATGATAAATCATTATATAAATTAATCTTTTGATTCTTTTTTAGAATCTTTGGAGTCAGATGAAGATCCTTTGGAGAATTCAGAGTAGGCAGCTTTAGCTTTATCAGTGTAAGTACCTTCGGTTTTGTTGAATTCAGTGTAAGCTTCTTTACCTTGTTCAGCGTATTTTTTACCTTGTTCACTGCTGGCAAATTCTTTACCTTTGTTGATTAAATCGTCGAAACCCATTGTATTGTTGATGTTATTATATTATAGTGTATACTAAATGATGAAGTAAAAAGAAGAAGAGAAAAAGTAGAAGGAGAGAGAATAAATTAAGGGAAATTAAGGAATATTTATATCTCTGAACCTACGGATAATACAATGAAATAAATAAATGTGAGATTTATCAATAGAAGATCAACTGAAATTGAAAGTTGAACAAGCCGATATTTAGTTTTAGTTTTAGTTTTAGTGTTATCGATTTAGTGTTCATTTCAGTCTGCCACAATAATACATAGTGTACTATACTACTACTAGTGGGTCGTGTTGCATACTAGAGTGGACGTATTAGCCACATACATTAGTCAATAAGTCACTTGAGTCAATGGGGACGGGGTCAATTGGGTTCGGTGAAATCAGGTGAAATCAAGTGAAACGGGAACCATAATGGAACCTTAATGGAAGCTTTACTAGAATAATAGAACCAGCCTGGCACCAGAAAATAAACTTATGGTGAATTTTGGGTGGGTAATTGTGTGTGTCCTGCACACAGCCGGGTGGACGATGAAATTGAAGCTGTTGCGTCATCGTGCAGGATCGCTCATTTCACATTCACTTAGATTGAGATATGATATACTAGAATAGCATATACTGAATAGCATATAGTATAGCATATAGTATCGAATAGGATAGCATATATTATAGTATGGTGTATAGTATAGTATAATATATAGTTTAGTATGATATATGGAGTAGATATTGATATCGTGTTAGCATGGTATGGAATGTTGTGTACACATTCACATATACACCTTCATGACCCTGTCTCTAAGCCAATTTATTCATTCAGCCACAAAACTACCTGATTTCAATTTGAATACGTATCAATGTCATAACAATAATACAAGAATGGTGTTGTGGTCACCCGTTTCATCAACATGCCCTATAGAAACTGATTTGACTCCCCGAATGTTCTATAAGTTGATTGACAAGTCATTGATGATTCCAAATGGCGATTGAAATTTGAATAAATTACCCAATTCGGAAGCGTTCGTTCGTTTTTTTAGCGAATTTTACTAACACTACAACAAGATACGAGATTTCGTCAATTGAATTCATAACAAAAACATCTTTTGATACAGGCTTGATGTGTCTACTGTAAATTGGTTAGTTAACAACTAATCACAATTAATGATGTTTACTTTGATAACATAAGTAGTATATAATTCACTAATAACAAGAAAGTACAATATAGACAATGATAATATAAATAGTATATAAAAATAGTATATAGAATGAAGAAGATTAAGAAAACGCTAATGAAGAATAACAAATGAAAATAAAAATTAAAGATAACATAAATATTCTTCATATTCCATTCTTCATTTAAAGTTCAATCTGAGCTTTATGAATCCGTTGGTTTGATTATATTCATCTAAAGTTTTAATTTTTCTAAAATTTCAATGGTTTGTTCATAACCTTCGATTTCAGCCTTAACATTTTCTGCTCTTTTAAAAGCTGCTTCTTTGGCTTGTTCATTAGTCTTTTCAGTAAATTTACTAATACCTTCTTGAGTTTTCTTTTCATTTTCTTTACTATGATTTAATTTTTTAACAACTTTAGCAATTTCAGCATCTAAATCAATTTGTCCTTTAACTAAGACATGAACCGTGGTTGTTGGTGTAATTGATTGTAATGCACATCCACTAGGTATTGAATCAGATGCTTCTAATATATCAATTTTCTCAACCCCTTTAATTAATGAAACAATTGAATCTTGTTGTTGTTTAACAATGTTTCTAATTTCTTCATCACTGGTTTCGACATAAACTTGTCCATTTTTCAATATATTATATTGTGATAATAAAGATCTTGCACCTTTAGTTATTTCTAAAACTAATTCATATGCTTCTAATGATTTTAAATCATCATATTGTTTTTCGTATTCTGGATATTTAGCAACAACAATTGAAATTGTAGAATCTCCTTCACGACGTGGTAATCTTTGCCACATTTCTTCAGTAACAAATGGCATAAATGGATGAATTAATTTTAAAGCTCCTTCAATACATGTATATAATGTATTTTGAGCCAGAATTTTTTGTTCTTCACTACCATCTTGAATTAATGATTTACTATTTTCAATATAAACATCACATAATGAATACCAAAAATTATAAATTGCATTGGTGGCTTCACCAAATTCTCTTTTATCTAAATTAACACTTAATAATTTTGAAGTATGAGTTAATTTATGTAATATCCATTTTTCAACTAATGATTCCTTACCAGTTAAATCTCCAGTTTTATTAGGTTTAAAATCTGATCCTAATCTACCTAAAACAAATTTGGTTGCTTGGTAAATTTTATTACAGAATTTTCTATAACCTTCCACTCTTAAAATATCTAAATTAATATCTCTGGCACCAGTACTATAGGCACATAAAGCAAATCTTAATGCATCAGTACCACATTCTGGTATACCATTTGGATATGATAATTTTTGTCCTTCCATTGCCTTTTTCAATTCTTTAGCATCTAAATTACCAACTAATAATTTATCATTTAATCCTTTTAATGGAATACCGGCAATAACATCTAATGGATCAACAACATTTCCTAAAGATTTAGACATCTTACGTCCTTGAGCATCTCTGACTAATGAATGACAGAAAACTTCTTTAAATGGAACATCACCAGTTAATTTAAGTCCTAATAAGATCATTCTAGTAACCCAAAAGAAAAGAATATCCCAACCAGTTTCTAACATTGACATTGGATTAAATAATTTCATATCATTTGTCTTGTTTGGCCATCCTAAAATTGAAATTGGCCATAATCCGGATGAAAACCAAGTATCCAAAACATCTTCATCTTGTTCTAATGTAAATTTTGTATCTTTACCAAATTTGGCGGTAGCTTTTTCAAGAGCTTCTTCATAGTTTCTTCCTGATACCCAATATTCATTATCTAATCTACTATCTTCTTTACCTTCAATAGTAACGAAATATACCGGACATCTATGACCCCACCATAATTGTCTTGAGATACACCAATCTTGAATGTTTTCTAACCAATAGAAATATTCTGATTCTGATCCTTTTGGTGTGATAGTAATTTTACCATCTTTGACGGCTTTGATTGCTTCTTTGGCCATATCTTTTTGATCAACCCACCATTGTGGTTTTAATAATGGCTCAATAACATCTCCTGATCTTGAACAAACTGGAATAGTCATTTCATTATCTTCTTGACCAACGAATAAACCTTTCTTTTTCAATTCTTCAATAACCTTAGATCTAGCATCAAATCTTTTTAATCCTTCCCATTCACTACCACAATTTTCATTTAATAAACCATCATCGGTTAAAATATTTATAAATTCTAAATTGTTTCTTTTACCGGTATTGTAATCATTAGTATCATGAGCTGGAGTAATTTTAACTGCACCGGTACCAAATTCCATATCAACAGCTTCAGCATCAGTAATAATTGGAATTTTACGATCCAAAAATGGATGTTTAACGAATTTACCATGTAAATGTTTATAACGATCATCCTTTGGGTGAACAGCAACACCTGTATCACCAAATAAAGTTTCTGGTCTAGTTGTGGCAACAGTTAATTTTTCATCTAAGCCTTCAACTTCATAAGAAAATGAAGTTAAAACACCAAATTCAATTTTATTTTCATAATTTGGTACTGAAAGCAAGGTTTTACCTGGAATGGTTTTATTGTCAACTTCTAAATTAGAAATTGCAGTATTTAATTTGGTTGACCAATTAACTAATCTTGATGCTCTGTAAATAGTTCCGTCTTCATGTAATCTAACGAAAGCTTCAGTAACGGCTTTTGATAATTCTGGATCTAACGTGAAAGCTTCTCTTGACCAGTCATATGATGCACCTAATTTTTTGAATTGATTTTTAATTCTTCCATGATAATCTTCTTTCCATTCCCAAACTTTATCAACGAATTTTTCACGTCCAAAATCATGTCTTGTTTTTTTTTCTTTTGACCATAATTGTTTTTCAACAACTGATTGGGTTGCAATACCGGCATGATCAAAACCTGGTACAAAAAGTGTGGTTTTACCTTTCATTCTATTATATCTAATTAAAGTATCTTGAATTGAAACAGTTAACGCATGTCCAATATGTAATGCACCTGTGACATTTGGTGGTGGTGCTGGAATTGTAAAAGCACCTTCTGGTTTAATTTCTCCACTTTCGGTTAATTGTGGTTCAAACAATCCTTGTTTATCCCACCAATTGTACCATGAACTTTCAACATTCTTTGGGTTGTATGCTTTGAATGCAGCATCATCTAATGATGCCAAAATTTTCTTTTCACCTGGTTTTGTTTCATCAATATATTCAGGAATTGGTTCAGCTACTTTTTTTTCTTTCTTTGGTTTTTTAGCTTCAGTTGGTTTGGCATCTTTTTGTGCAGCTTTTTTAGCATTAAATTTAGCTAATTTTTCTGCTTGTTTACGTTCCTTTTCTAATTGTTTAGGAGTTTTTTCTTTTTGAACTGGAGCTTGTTCATTACCTTGGGTTGAAGCATTAGCTTCATTTGGTGTAGCAGATGGCTCAGTGGTTGGTTTTAAAGAATTATCACTCATGTTCCAAGATATATTTCTTTGAAAGCCTATAAAAGTAACTCTTTTTGTAGGTATACAATGACTACTTCTAACAACACTTCTAAAGATTGAACCTTTAAATAGCATACAGTAAGAAATAAATCAGAATAATGACATTTTATATATCTTCAAATTTTTTTAGGTTTTTTTTTCAGTGAGTCAAAATTTTTTTTTTGTCTATTTTGGGTGCTTTTGTGTAACTACTATACAGAGATAATAAATTTACGATAATGATAACTTGCTACAATAGAAGATAAGATAAGCGGCTTAGAGAAAATTAGCCATTGATGGGAGCATGAGTCATTAATATTACTTGTATAGATAGGTTAGAGTAAAAAGTATGAAGTATTTTAGAATTTGATTTTCTTATTAGTACCATCATTATTAGTACCATCATTATTATCACTATCATTAGTGATTGGTACTTTTCTTTTCATACCGGAAAACCACTTATTCTCAACGAGATCCTTATTACTATTCTTATTACTGGGTTGTATTAATTTTGGATTCTTCTTGGGTATTTCATCAATAGCATTTGGATTTGACAATGTAAAACTATCTAATTGACCATTAATTGATTGTTGCTTTTGTTGTTGTAATCTATTAATCATTGATTTTGACATTTTTGCGCTTGTATTGTTATTAGCTTGAATTTTCAATCTACCACCAGTTCCTGACTTACTCATACCCAAACCAACTTCCTCACCAAATTCATCCATGATATAATCTTCCTGTTTACCAAATTCCATTTTATTTTGAGCTTTACGTAATTCAGACATTTGAAATCTCTCTTTCATTTTTCTAAACCTTCTACCACCTCTTTTCTTTGATTTTTGATCAATCGGAACTGGTAATGCCTTATCAATTTGAGATTTTGGTGGAGTTAATAATTTTTCAATTTTATTATGAATTTCAGTAAGATATTTTTCTCCAATTTCACCTAAAGGACTTGAGTTTGAAAGATCGATTCTAGCTGCAAGCACAATTTTACCACTTATAATTCTCATAACTGATTTCATAATTTCTGTTGGTAAAAAACTTATTAGATCACAATGATATAAATACCCAGTGGCCCTAATAGCATTTGATTTAGTTTTAGTCTGTGATGATAAATCTTTTACACCTAATGATGGAATATTACATGATGGAGTTAATGAAAGTGATCTTAATGAGCCAGTAGCAATTAATAATTGTGAAGTTGTTATAGGTCCTATTATGGCCGATACATTAGGAGCAAATTTAGATAATTTATTCGAAATGAATTTGGATAAATCAATCAAGACATCATTCAATTCATTTATTAAGAAGCAAGCTTCAAGGATTCTATCAAATTGAGATTCCTTTAGAGATGTTTGATTCTGAGAATACTGTAATGCAGACATAATTATAACAAGCACTTTCTCATTGGTAGTTATCAACTTCAAATCTTGTTCGTAATTTTTGATATTAGATAAATCTTGTTTGATTAAGATGATTATTTTACAATAATCAATAGGATTTAGAATTAACGATTCAAGTTCAGGAAAAACATTACTATAATGAATTTTTATAAAAGTATGTATTTGGATAATTTCATGATTGATTAAATTCGAAATTTCATTAATTTGTAAAATAAATTTATATTCATCATTTTCAACATTATCATTGAGTGATGTTAATAATTCAAAATAATCAGAGCTGTCATTATTAGAATATAATTCTAAACTTCGTTTCAATTCAGGAATTATTGGTTTTATTATTGATATTTTCGATATATCATCTATGTCATCAACATTGTATTGATTCAACTTTTCTTGGACTGTGAAATTTGATGATTTTTGCAATACATCATTTATCGTATAACTAGTGATTTGTTCTTGTTCTTGTGAAGGTGATTGATTTGATTGATAATCTGCTTGTTGAAGTTCATCTTGAGTTTGTTCTTGTTCTACTTCATTCTTGTCATCAGAATCAGAATCAGAATCAAAATCAGCAAGTAATTCTTTCTCATAATCTTCCATATTACGAACAAGTCAAACAATTCATTTGAATTTGGTTGTATAATTAAGTTGTAAAAGATTTGAAAAATGGTTTTATTAAATTTTACACAAAATTTCTGTCGCATCTTTTTAATTTTTTTTTTTTTTTACTTTATAATTGTAAAAGTCAAATATCGATGAGATAATGAAATATATATTCGTTGTGAATACAGATGAAAATAAAGGTTCTTTTAAACCACAATAATATAAACTAAGAGCGAAGAATACATAATGACATTTGAATTGAAAACCTCGATATTAAGTAGAGTTGATGGATCAGCTGAATTAAAATTAGGCAACACTAAAATAATAACATCAGTTACAGGACCAATTGAACCAAAAATAAGACAAGAACTACCAACACTAGCAAGTTTAGAAATAGTTGTTAGACCAAGCATTGGAGTATCAACAACCAGAGAAAAATTATTAGAAGAAAAATTAAGATCAATATTACAAGATGTTATAATAAGGTACAAATACCCCAGACAGTTAATTCAAATTGTAGTACAATTTTTAATCACTGATAATAATTCACAAGACTTAGTTGGAAAATTTAATCATGGTAAGGACTTCACAAATAATGAATTAAATGCAGCTATAAATTGTATTTATTTTGCATTAATTGATGCTAATATTCCAATTTACAATTCATTTTCATCAATTTCAATAAGTATTCCACAATCAAGTGAAGCTAAATCATTCATAATTAATCCAACTTTAAAACAATTAATAAGTAGTAAATCAAACCATATTGTTTGTTTTGATATAAGAGATGGTAAATCAAGTAAGATATTATTTTTAGAAAGTAATGGTAAATTCAGTGAAGATGAATTAATTAAAATTATCGAAAAATCTTCGAAACAATGTGAATTGATACATACAAATTATCAAAGAAATTTAATAAGCGATAAGATTAAGAATGATTATATTTGGAGTGATGACTTATGAAAACAAATTTAATCATAGAATAGCAAAGAAATCACCATAAATATAGATGAATGTATAATGATATAATATAATTTAATAATTTAAATTAACTTTTTTTTTCTTCTCAGCATATCAGTTGATCTTAAGCCAAGCTCGATTAAAATCGCCAGTAGCTAACACTAAACTTATGTTATAGGCCAACCGGTTGAAAAAACGGCTCGTTCGTTCAATACATGATAATAAAATATCCTGGTCATATTAGGGTGCAGTAACTTATTTAGGTTCTAAGTATATGTCATGTATTATTTATGAAAGTATAGTCATACTTCTGATTTGAAACTGTATTTCTTTACTTCAAAACCTTGACACAAGTAATTGATCAATATACTGATCTTGTTACAATTTTGATACGATTAAATTCTAAAGAGATGCTGATTCACCTCATTCGAAAATGAATTTGAACGTGTATATGAAAGAAAGTCGATGAAAATAAACTGATCTTGATCTTCATTTTCAGGTAAGGGTATTAAAATAAATAGATGATCAACCTCTTCATGAAATTTTCAAATTTAAATTAGTTGCCATATATTGTACTATCAAAGATCTAGAAATACCAAAAAAAAAAGGCTCTTGAAAAGATGCAAAAAAAAATTACCCCAAAAAAAAATCAACACGACGATCTACATGATACATTAACATTCTGGGGCATTGCTTTAATTCATATAACGATGATACTAGAGAAAAGACAAGCCCTTCATGCTTTTCCATATGATTATGCTTGATAAGCCAAAAAAAAAGTTTATGCTTCATATATCATTTGAATAAGACGATGACAATTTTACTTCATATATCGATAACTTAACAGACAGGGCAAGTATTTTGGTCAACGCTAGCAATGATTATTAGGGACCAATATTCGAATAGTTCTTATGTTGCTTCAAAGTCAGGTTTTTGCTTTAATTTCTACTTTAAGTATATCTTGGTTTGTACTTTTGCTTTAATAACTTCAACTTTAAATACATGTTGGTGACTACTTCTACTTTAATTAATCCCCACTAAATCTTCAGTAGCCATACCTAAAGGGCAGGGCTATATATCATAAAAGAACCAATAACGAGAATATTTGAATAATCAACATCTCTATTGAATGAAATAGAACTTATGGAAAAAAATTCATAAGTTTAAAATTTATTAATGAAAAATCATCATTGAGTAATTATTTCTACTTAAATACTCTGATAACTACTACTTTATTGAATAATTTTTTGAATAACTTTAAATTTAATAATATTTCACTTGAATTACATCCTAATTTTGAAATTTTTTACTTTAATTACAACTCGGTATAATAATTTCAGCTTTCATTGCTTTCATTACTATTTATTAATTTTCACTTAAAAATAATTTGCTTTAGATATTTACAGTAAAGTATTAAATTGAAAAAACTAACAATATTATAATATAGAATACACTAAAAAAAAATAAAAATAAAAATTAAAATTAAAAAGATGATTAATATAAAGTAGCTAAAGGATCTAATCTATTACCACCACCATTACCAATACTACCACTTTGTTTAACACTCATATTTAATAAATTAATTTCACCATTTTGAAATTTATTATTTGGATTTAATTTATGTTTAAAAGTAAAACCAATAAAATTATTTTCATTTAATTTTTTATTGGGTTTAATTTGTGATTGATTATTTTCTAATAAATTTTCATTATGTTCTTGTCTTGCGAAAACATCTTTATATTTCATCATACTTTCTTCATCTTCAAAATCATCAAAATATCCTGCATCTTCTTCATTATCTAATTGTGGAGTGAAAGGAGGAGATTTTAATCTTAAAGATTCCCAATTATTTATATCTGAAAAATATGACATTGATTGAATTTGTTTAAAAGATCTTAATCTATTTATTGGATTTGCAATTAATTTTATAATTAAATTCCAAGTTCTATCACTGAAAACAAATCTACCATCTTTTGTTTGTGGTCTTCTTAAAGAATTTTTCCAATTTTTTAAATTATAATAAGTTTCATCTTGTTTTGATCCACTAAATGGTGGATAACCACATAAACTTTCAAATAACATACAACCAAGTGACCAATAATCAATTGTAAAATCATAATTTTTACCTTCTAATACTTCTAAAGCCATATAATCAGGAGATCCAACAATTGAATTAGCTAAATTATGATGACCTTGACTTTGTTTAAAAATTTTTTGTCTTTCAAACATTGAAGTTGATGGAATTTTAAAATTTTTTTCATTTAAATTTTGTAAATTTGATAATTTAATTCTCATACTTTCAATTCTATCATTTGAAACTGTTCCTGCTGCAAGTCCAAAATCAGTTAATTTAATATGACCTTTTGAATCAATAAGAAAATTTTCTGGTTTTAAATCTCTATGAGTAAATCCTAAATCATGTAATGAATTAACTGCTAAAAACATTTCACTTATATAAAATCTTGCATGAGGTGGAATAAGATAACCAGTATTATTTAATAAAGTTCTAAAATCTCCACCGGGAACAAATTCCATAGCGAGGAAAACTTTTTCAGGATCTTGAAAAGCATAAAGTAATTTAACTAACCATTCACTTCTTGTATTTGTTAAAATATCTCTTTCAGTTAAAACATGTCTTGTTTCATCTAATTTAACCAATAATTTTTTATTTAAAATTTTTAAAGCACAAATTTCCCTGGTATCTTTTTTTCTAGCGAGGAAAACTTGACCATAACCACCTTGACCAACTTGAGTTATCATTTCAAAATCTTTATGTTTTGGTTTTAATCTTCTTTTTCTTAATAATGCTCTTTCACGACCAATATAATTTTTCCATTCTAATTGAATTTGTCTATTATTATTAACATCATCAGAATTTGTGGAATTAACTAATTTTGATTGAACTAATTTACATCTTTCTCTTCTAGTTATAACATAATCAAACATATCACAATAATAATCTAAAAAATATAATTGAGCCACTGAAGCTAATCTTTTAATTTTTGGATCATTTGCTTTTTTATAAAAATCTTCTTGTAATTTTTTTGATTTGTTGGTGGTGGTGGTGGTATTTGATTGTTGATCATGATAATTTGATTGTAATTGATTAATATTTTCATTAAATTTATTTTGTTGATATTGTTGTTGTTGAAATTGTTGTTGCTGTTGTTGAAATTGTTGATCTTGTTGATATTGTTGATTATATTGTTGATTATATTGTTGTTGATGATTAGGTAAAGGAGGAGGTTGATTAATAATATTTTGATAATATCTTGATTGATTAGTAACTTGTTGAATATTAAATTTTGAAGATTGACCTTGACTTGGTGATTGTGGAGTTGTATGTAAAATTGATTTAGTTGGAGATCCATGAGGAGTTATATTTTCTTTATTGAATAATTGTTGAGGTGTTGATTTTAAATTATTGGTATTGGGATTGGCATTGGCATTTATTTGTTTATAACTTGTATCAATATCCATTAATCCACTTTGAATTGAAACATTTTCCATTGATTGAGAAATATCAGAAATATCATAATTATTTATATTTTGATTATGATGATTAATTGATTTGGGAGTTTTAAAGAATGAAGACATGATATTTTGATTATTGTGTGTATGGTTGATGTGGTTGTAATGGTGATATTATAATATTAATGAACCCTTATATTAATATATTATATTAATATAAGTATATTTGTATATAATAAATGAAATGAATTTATTTATATATATATATATATATAATTTTTATATGATTTCAGGTTATATAGATATAGATGAAAACAAAACAACAACAATTAATCGTCATTCAATGAAATCAAGTATTGATTTAAATTTTAAATTAAATTATTCTAAATATGATTGTTTGTATCAAAATATGATGATTTTGTAAACAGAATTATATTCATAATCTATATACTGAGGTATTACCTAATGGGGTAAGTTTGTAAATAACGAAAAAACAAAAAAGATTTTCAGTGAAGAAAAAATAAAAAAAGAAAAAAGCCTAAATGGTGTACGGGTGTTGAAGTCATGTGGTATGTATCACGTGATATATGTAAAACATGCGTACATTTTTCGATCCATATCAAGTTTTTCACTTTTTGTCACGACTAATTCTACTGTTAACATTAGTTGAAATTTTCACATACATCTTCGGGTTTCTTCTTTATCTTATTTAAAATTTCATTTGTTTCTTGTTTGAAATACTCAATGTCATCACCATTATTACTATTGTTGATAGTAGCCTCACCAAAATCAAGAAAGTAATTTATTCTCTGATGAAAGTATTTAATAATTAATTTAAACCCATTAATTTTATATATTTTTATCTAGTGTAATTTTCATGATTTTATTTTATAAATATTGATTCCTTCTAACAGATACTCATGGAACATTTGAATACCATTTATATTGGCCATCTTTAGTTTCTACAGTTGCGAATTTGCATAATTGATATTTGAGTGGCTGCTAATATATATAAGTGCGACATTTCCATATAATTAACCTATTTTTCATATTTTGTCATATTTTGTCAAAACTGTTGTAAAACACATTCTTGTGAAACATACTTGCATAGATAATTTACGAAAGTGTTATATACCATTGATCAATTAACAATTAATATGATTATTATTCATTCTGTCAAATCTAAATGTGTAAATTTATTAACACCAACATAAATTATCATGGTATCAATGGAAATATACTAATAAGATATATATTACTTCATCATTAATACGCTGTAATAGAGTAATAGAGTAATAGAGTAATAGAGTAATAGAGTAATAGAGTAATAGAGTAATAGAGTAATAGAGTAATAGAGTAATAGAGTAATAGAGTAATAGAGTAATAGTATAAGGTTTTAGGAGATAGTACGGTTTATCGTAAATATACATATACCATTACACGTCACGTGGAATATGTCACGGGTATATGTCACGGGTATGTGTCACGGGGTACACGTCACATGACTCAGGGTTGGGCTAACTCCGTGTGAAAGGGATAGGGGGCGTGCAAGTACCACAAACCAAGTAACAGAGTAACAGTTAACAGAGTAACAGTTAACAGAGTAATTACAGTGGTAAAAACGCGACAGTCAGAGAAAGTGATGGTAAATCCCCAACAAAGTATAACAAAGTATAACAGAGTATAGCAGAGTATAGCAGAGTATGTCTAAGCGGGGAGATATCCATTGTGTTGTATGGCGTGATGGGATGAGATAAAGTCCGATGCAAGTACATCCCCCCACAATTCCCATTACAGCATACGTTGCAAACCCTGATATAAATACAGGTGGTTAACACCGTTCCCTTCATCCAACAGTCATACATTCATATAGTATTGTATGGTATAGTATGGTATGGTATTGTATGGTATCGTATTGGTGTACGGATGTATCCTTGTGAAATGTGGGGAAGTCAAGTGAATTGACAGGTTTTCTCTTCTCTTTTCTCTTTCTTTTCTGTTGTGTGGAATTGCGCTTAGTTTATTGTGTTTATTGTGTTTATTGTGTTCTTGTGTGGGTCGTGTCGGAGTCATTCTGCCGTACTCCGATCCATCCATACACTACACCACATACCATATACCATACTATGACAGACTCTGCTATACCATATATTATACCATATTACATACAATATCATATATATTGTATTACATTACATTTGTGGTGTGCTGAGTGGTACGGATGTCTCTGCCAGCACACGGAGTTTACATCCATGTCATGTCATCTATTGTATCCTCTCCACTTTACTCTATTATGCTATACTATACTATCATATACCATTATACTATCATACTATATTATACTACTATATAGTATAACATTGTATATCATAGTGCACTGTGGTATCCCGATACTTCCATTTTCATTTTCCTGTTCATTTTCTCTGTCTCTTCTCTGTAAATGCATGCCACGTGACCTCCTCCGACCCCGCTAAACCTACCACCATACTATACCATATACTACTCTATTACTCTTCTCTTAATTCCATGTCTAACTACATCTTCTCTTAATTCCATTCACCAACCTTACCTTATCACCATAAGTCTGTCATTATATCATTATATCATCATATCATATAGTCATATCATCGTATCATATAGTCATATCATCATATCATCATATTATACCGTCTCATTGTATTTCTACTAAATTGCGTTTTTGCTGTTGGCTCTTTTTTTTTTTTTTTTTTTTATTTTTTTATTTTTATTTTATTTTATTTTATTTTTGGTGCATATTTTTTAGTTGTTAATCTCCATTTCACATCTAATAACTATTTAACCATTTTATTTCTTGTATATTCTTCGTCTATATAAATACTATAATTTTCCTGTTTTATTTATTTGCTTTGCTTTGCTTTATTTACTGTTTTATACTTATACTTATACTTATACTTATATTTATATTCCCCCACATTATTTAACTTTTACCTTATTTGGTTTATCTTTCCTCATCTGTCTTTATCTCACATATATAATAAACAATTTTATAAAACACAACCACAATAACTATAACCACTTAATATTCATATATATCTATATCTATCATGTCCAATCAACCTCCCCTCTCTGATTTAGAAAATCAAATTCCTCAAGATCATAATTTAATAATAGAATCAAATTCCTCTTCTCATTCAATAAATAATGAAAAATCTTCTGGTGCTTCTCATTTACATAATGAAAATATAAATTCAACCATTCATAATGCCAATACCAATGATGATAAAATAACAAAAGTTGTTCATGATGGTGATTATATTCAATTTGGTAATGAAAAATATTTAAGATCTGAATTAGTTCAAGCTTTTGGTGGTTCTTTAAATCCCGGTTTATCTCCACCTCCAAAACATAGTGTTGCTAATCCTGCTCCTCTTGGATTATCGGCTTTTGCTTTAACTACTTTTGTTTTATCCTTGTGTAATGTTCAAGCAAGAGGTGTTACATTACCAAACATTGTTGTTGGTTTAGCCTTTTTCTATGGTGGTTTGGCTCAATTAGTGGCTGGTATGTTTGCTATTGCTGAAGGTAATTCAGGTAATTTTGCGGCGGTGGCTTTATCTTCATACGGTGGATTTTGGGGTAGTTGGGCTGCACTTTATGTTGATGCATTTGGTATTAAAGCATCTTATGAAACTGAAACTGAATTTAGATATGCGGTTGGATTGTTTTTGGTGGGGTGGTTTATATTTACATTTTTCCTAATGTTATTAACATTAAAATCAACCTTGGCATTTTTTTCAATTTTTTTCTTCCTTTCAATTACTTTCTTATTATTGGCAATTTCAGAATTTCAAAATTCAACTTCGGTTAAAAAGGCAGCGGGGGTATTTGGTTTAATTACTTCTTTTAGTTCTTGGTATAATGCTTATGCTGGTTTAGCCAATGCTCAAAATTCTTATATTACCGTTAAAGCTTTACATTTACCTGATTTACAAAATAAAAATAAGTAATCAAATAACTCACACATAACCAGTCAACCGTATTCACATCCTCACGATTATGATTCAACCTTGGTTTCATTAATATTCTTTATGTTTTATTTTTATTTTTATTTTTCTTTTTCTTTTTCTTTCTATTTCAATTCTAATATTTTATGTTTATATTTATATTTATGTCTATATTTACTTTAATTAATAATGTTATTAAAAATGATTGATTTGTAAAAATTTAATCAAATATCATCAAAAGTTAAACACCTCAATTCAGTTAATAAATATAAAACTTATAAATTACAAATTTGGCATCTAAATCTAAACTTTGTTCTAAATTAAATGTATATATACATCTTTAAGCATTTATTATCGGTCTAAATAAAAGAACAAAGTAGATAATTTGGGTCAGATTTATAAGGATTAAATTTATGATTTTTGATAATGTAATAATAATCTTTTTTTTTTTTTGGTCTTGTTTGATATTATAAACTACCTTATTTACGATACAATGTATCTTCTAAAATCGATTTGGTTTTAATAGGTATTGTAATTATGTTATTAGTTTTCGTTAATTATGAACATGTCGCTAATATACTTTTTTAATACTATATTGATTGTATTATTAGTATTTAAATATTTTTTTTTATCCTCTTCAATTTCAATTTGTCTGCAAAAAAAAATTAGAGAGCTAAGGCTACTAATGAAATGATTTAGGTGATTCTCATAATTAGTCTTATATTAGTTTTTCTTCAGATTTACTTCAGATTGGAATAATTAATCACGATTTCATGAATTTAAATTGAACAATCTTTGAAAACTTTTGAATTTTCATTCAGGTTAATATCAATATCATACAATTATACTTCAAATAATCATTCTGAATTCCGAATATTTCTTTCATCGTAAATATTCGTATATACTATTATCATTTATAAATTCTACATTCTATATTCACTATCCATCATTTCCGTTTCCGAATCCACCATCATTACATGTCCGCCTGTACCCACCTCAACCCACTAACATCCATTGACCTTGACCCTTCCTGTTTTTCTTACCAAAACTTCTCATTGACATAATTGAATGATAAACGTATTCAAAAGTAAAAGATAATAATAAAGAGGGGAATTTTTTTACACCTATAATTATTACTTTTTTATTTTTTATTTTTTATTTTTTACCCCAAAATAATAAAAAATCATTTAATCATAAGTCATTCGAAAATTTAATATTCAGTCATTCGTTAATCTTGAATATGTTATAAATTATGAAGTTACTTGTAAAATCAATTAATCTTGCCATCTTGCCCAGGTTGATTTGTTGGAGTTTAGTTAATAAAACCAAAAAAAAAAAAAGTAATTGCAAATGAAGAAAAAAACAAAAAAAAATAAAGTGTTAATTCAATGGACGAGTCAGGAGTCGAACCCGAGACCTTTCGCATGCTAAGCGAACGCGCTACCAACTACGCCACACGCCCATTTTGTATGAGTGAGATCACGGCAGGTAATTTGCACATTGAACTAAGGTGGGAGAAATTTTCAGATATGATTTTTTTTTGACATCATTTAATTCTAAAAAAAAAAAAAGCTCTTTCTATGGTATCTTATCTATTATCTATTATCTATTATCTACTTATAAAATGTAGGCTACTACTAGCCTAATTCAACCTTTTCTCAAATCTGCACGATTATTTTCGCAGCAGATTTTTTCATTTAATTCTACATTTAATTCTACGTAGGGTTTTTTGCAACATTTTGTCCCCGCTAATTCAACGGTATATAGTTAATTTATAGTTAAATATACATTCATTATAGTAAAAAAAAAAAAAATCTAAAATGGGTTTTTTTGTTTGTGATGTCGTTGATACAATATTCGTATACAAGAAATGTAAAGCGGTATCCCGAAAACCTAATAATGATTCACTTTATTATTTAATAAGAGTACACTTATGGAATAAAGCAGTATCATGAGTGTTCTGCTGCCAATGATAAAAGCTTGCTCGTTTATTACGCTAATCTGAAAATTATGACTTTCTTCAGTTTAACTTATACACTCAATCAAGTCGAACTATAAAGAACATGTCTCTGTATTTGTTCATCAATGAGTTTACCTCATTTCTATGTAAATTACTTATATATATTGATATCGATCTTTTTGAAAGTACAAGCTATTGGTAATCTCGTATACTCAACCAAACAATTCATATAGCTCTTTATTATACTTTTATAAACTCTAAAAATGAAAGGTATTTAAATTTGTGTTGTAAAATTATTCGAGTACTGACACATGGGTAAGTTTAAGCAAAAAAAAGGACTATCGATTGTATTTTATAAGCCTTGAAAGTAGACAGAATTATCTGCATTTGATACCAGGTTAGATGTTTATACACAAATATGACATTTGAGTTGTTGTTACTATTATATATGTATATTTTTGGAGAGAAGAAATAAAAACAAACATTGAAATAAAAACGAACATTGAAACAAAAACTTGGAGAAAACGAAAGAATATTTATACAGAAGAAAAAAAATTATTGCTGAAATTAAGAAAGAGTCAGTTCATTGAAATAATAAATAAGATAGATTTCATTGAAATACCATTTAATGCTTGATTGATATTTAATTAAAGAATCCAACCAAAAATTTTATCATAAAACCATTCTGCATCCTTTGGATTCCCATTAGCTTTTTTAGCAGCTTTTTTCTCAGCAGCTTCCCTTGCAAACACTTCAGCTTCTGAATCAACAACAGCTCTATATGTGACTAAATCAATTTCATGAGCTCTCCAAAATCTCGTTTTATTTACAATCATATGGGCAAAGAAAATAATGAAAAACACTGGTAATATAATATAACCAGTTATAAAAGTTTTATAAGTAAATGAATTACCTAAAAAAACAGTAAAATTTTTAACCAAACCAATAATGACACAAATGAATAAGGCAATATATGAGCCATATGGTTGAAATGGGGCATAAAATGCTAAATCCGTTTTACGATTAATACCTTGAACTTTACAAGCTTTCATAAATCTTAAATGCATAATCAATATACAAGACCAAGCAATCAACCCCGCCAAACTCACAACATTAACGAAATAATTGAAAACTTCAGAAGCTGAATCATTCACAGTTAAAAATCCCAATAATGAAAATAAGAATGATAATCCAACTCCATAATAAGGAACACCCATTCGATTGGTTTTGGAAAAAAATTTTGGGGCAAATCCTTCAACGGCCAAACCATAAATACTTCTTGATGCAATATACATATCACTATTAGCAGCACTCAATACAAAAATTAAAATACAAGCATTTATGACATGATCTAATCCACCAATTTTGGCATTTTTAATAGCAATGACGAAAGGTGAAGCAGATGCATCACTTCCCGATGCACCCAAAAGTAAAGGATCTTTTGCACTAACACACATACCTAAAAATAAAACACTTAACACATAGAACAAAATAATTCTATAAACTGTTAATTTAACAGCTTTTGGAATAGCAACACGAGGATTTTTAGCTTCTGAAGAAACAATCCCCACTAATTCCGTACCCAAAAATGCAAAAACTGCATTAACCAATACAGATACAAATGCAACAAAACGACCTTTTGAACCAGATATGACTAAGCCTTTGGATGCATCAGAATATGGTAAAAAGGCACCAGGATCTTGCCAATATCTAAAACCTCTTCTATCATGATCTGGTCCACCACCTAATGCTATGATAAATAATAATAAAATTAATCCAAGACATGTAATTACTTTTAATCCGGATAACCAAAACTCAATTTCACCAAAATATTTTATACCAAGTAAATTTATGGCAACAATAACTACCAAAAAAATAGCTACCCAAGCACCAGGATTCACTCTATCACTATCTACCCAATAAGCCATAGTCAATGCACTTGCAACCACCTGGTTAGCAGGTGCTATGAGATATTTGATAAGATAAACATAACCAATGGCAACACCAAACGAGCTTGAACAGTATCTGCTGGCATAAGATGTAAGACCACCAGGTAATGGTATGAAAGTAGCTAATTCACCTAATGCAGCAATGACCAAGTAAACTATGAACGCAATCAAAAGATAAGCAACGAAAACTGCCCCTGGACCTGCTGTCTTCAACACGGTACCTGTTCCTATCAATAACCCAGTACCTTAATATAAAAATAAGATTGTTAGTAACTGGCTTATATTCATCTTTGTGTTTAAAAATTGTCACATAATTTTTTGCATTAATTAAGAATTCGCCAAACGCGCACGACGTGTGGCTCACTCATTTGCAATAATGGTAACTTTTTTAATAATAGACAATTTTTAAGATGATGATGATGACGATGAAGACAATAAAGTATGTGAAAATTATAAGATTCAACGTATAAAGTATATGCTACGTACCTAAAGCACCACCCAATGAAATCATAGATATTTGTCTTGATTTCAATTCTTTTTTCAATTGGTGATCTGGGTTATCAGCCGGAGTAAAATCGGAACTCGACCGAGTATTATTATACTCATCGCTATGACGTGATTCGACAAAACTGAGATTATTTATCAGACCAGTGGATGTGTTATTCTTTTCAAGGTCTTTCATTTTGAGCCTTGATAGTTTAATTGATTGAAAGATAACCTTATATAAATATTATAAAGAAGAAAGAAATGGAGTTAAATAAATTAAATTGTTCAAATTGATAAATGTAATTACTGATAGATGATTATGTCAAGATTCCAATGCGCCTTAGATCGTTTATTCTCTTATATGCATAATTTTTTTTTTCTTTTTTTTTTTTGCTTGACATTTTTTATCTACACACGAGAACAGTTGAATTCAGTTGAACTCAATCGGTGGCTTGATCAATATCAGATTGCCGTTGAATTATGTTGAACAATATGTGGTTCATAGCAAGTATATGTAATTGATCTTTCAGCAACGTATTTCCTTTATTTTTTTCTTTTCTAATTGTTGAGCAAGAGAAATTAATGAGAAAAGCTATCAATGATGAAAGTCGACTCATTTAACCGTAGAATTGTATCAAGGATCCGGAAATAATATAGATTTTGTTTTACATCCGAAAGTATCCAGATAACAAAAAGAAAAACCAAAGAAGTTTACGAAGTCAAATGTTAGCGTTGATTTCATTAGCTGCAAATGAATTTTAAGAAATAAAATTAAATATCGTTATTATTAAATAGCATTAAAATACGATGATGATCATCGTCGAATATATACAAATTAGAAAATCCAACCGAGAAATTTATCATAAAACCATTCACCATTTATTGGATTACCTTCAGCTTCTCTTACAGCTATTCTTTCAGCTTCTTCCTTAGCGAAAACTTCAGCTTCAGAATCAATGACGTCTCTATAAGTAACCAAATCAATTTCATGAGCTTTCCAAAATCTTGTTTTCTTAACAATCATATGAGTCAAGAAAATAATCCAAAACACAGGTAATATAATATAACCGGTAATAAAAGTTTTATAAGTGAATGAATTACCCAAGAAAACAGTGAAATTTTTAATTAAAATCACAATACAACAAATTGCTAAAGCGACATATGAACCATAAGGTTGGAAAGGCGAATGGAAAGCCAAATCTTTTTTACGATCAATACCTTGAACTTTACAAGCTTTCATAAATCTTAAATGCATAACCAAGATACAAGACCAAGCAATTAATCCAGCCAAACTCACAACATTAACGAAATAACTAAAAACTTCAGAAGCTGAATCATTAACCGTTAAAAATCCTAATAAACAAAATAAGAATGATAATGCAACTCCAAAATATGGAACACCCTTTTTACTAGTCTTTGAGAAAAATTTTGGAGCAAAACCTTCAACGGCCAAACCATAAATACTCCTTGATGCAATATACATATCACTATTAGCAGCACTTAATACGAAAATTAAGATACAAGCGTTAATGACATGATCTAATCCACCAATTTTAGCATTTTTAATAGCAATAACAAAAGGTGAAGCAGAAGCGTTTGTTCCTGAAGCACCTAATAAAGCAGGATCTTTAGCACTAACACACATACCCAAGAATAAAATACTCAAAACGTAAAAAACGATAATTCTATATAAAGTTAATTTAACAGCTTTTGGAATAACGACACGAGGATTTTTAGCTTCAGAAAAAACAATCCCCACTAATTCAGTACCTAAAAAGGCAAATACTGCATTAACTAAAACAGAAAGGAAAGCAACAAAACGACCTTTTGAACCAGTTATAACTAAATTCTTTGATGAATCAGAATATTCCAAAAATGCACCAGGATTTTGCCAATATCTAAAACCTCTTCTATCATGATCTGGTCCACCACCTAAAGCAATAATAAATAAAACAAGAATTAAACCAAGACAAGTTAAAACTTTTAAACTTGATAACCAAAATTCAATTTCACCAAAAAATTTAACACCTAATAAATTTACAGCCAAAATAACCACCAAAAAAACGGCAATCCAAACCCCTGGATTTACTTTATCACTACTTACCCAATATCCCATTGTTAAAGAACCAGCAACCAATTGATTGGCAGGTAAAATAAGATATTTGAAAAGGTAAGTGTAACCAACGGCAACACCCAAAGAACTTGAACAATATCTACTAGCATAAGAAGTGAAACCACCAGGTAATGGAATGAAAGCAGCAATTTCACCTAAAGCAGCAATAACTAAATAAACCACAAATGCAATTAATAAATAAGCAACGAAAACTCCACCGGGTCCAACTTTAAGAGCTGTACCTGTACCAATAAGTAAACCAGTTCCTAAATACAATGTTAGTATATATTGAAAAATTGGAATGAATGAAATTTATGATATCGAACTGATTATGATATTGATATTGATATAACTCAATCGAACAAAACTAGTTGATATCATAGTTTCTTTAATCAATTGATTATAACATCATTCATATAAGAATGGGGGTTTTTTTCACATACCTAATGCACCACCTAATGAAATCATAGATATTTGTCTTGATTTTAATTCTTTCTTTAATTGATGACCAGTATCATTATCTTGATTATATTCTGGATTTGATCTAGCAATACTTAAATTATATTCTTCAGTATGACGAGAAACAGCTGAGGTCAAGTCAGTCATCAGACCCACTGATGGATAACTCTTTTCAAGATCTTTCATTCGATATAGCGGTATTAATGTTCACAAATGATTGTGTATGAAATGAAATCAAAGAGAAAAAAAAAGAGAAAAGAGGAACGAAGCTAGACTGGTTTTTTACAAGGGGAAATGGGGGATTACATCGGTTATATATATGTATATATATACAAATCCATCATCAGAAAGCATTATTTGCTATTGTTTCTACTACATACAAACGTCTGCTTGTATTATTTTATTTTTCTCTTATTTTATTTTTATTTTATTTAATTTTTCGCAGTTTACAGAGCCAAGAAAATAGTCACTGAAATGCCTTTCCATGTTATCGCTCACTGATAAGACAAGGTTACACCAACCAGCATAGTGTTCTCTGCATGCCCATCATATTCAACGACAGCTCTTGTTGTATTCCGTCTTCATCGAGAATTGGGGTGAGAATTACAAGGGAATAAGACATCTTACTTACACACTGGTACGGGGAAATAAACACCATGGAATGAGATGAGACTAGACTATTGTATTTTTATGTTCCCGAGACTGCAGATGACTTTTTATGTACCAAGAATATTTCATGCTAATCTTGTTCCATCCATCTTATCTCTGAAAATATTTTGAGTTGCTTTGATAGGAGCATTCTAATAAGATCATTATTTGGTGAACATGAACTTCATTCAACACGAACAGTTCTCTTACTCTTGTCCGTATGTTACATTACTTGTCTTAGATGTCGTATACTTCTGTGTGAGCAGCATCTGCGACCCTCTCTCTATCGTACCAATCACCAGCCGCAAAATTGAAAATTCTAAGCAAAAAAAAAAAAGAAAAGAGAGAATACAAAAAACCATCTAAAGCAAATCTCCATAAACCACCATAAAATCATGCATATTGTTTATAATTGTACTTTCTTAAACGGCGTACGTATACTCATCGGACTTTCTGACCCGGACTTTCTGACCCGATATGTCTATATTTGCACCACTTCTACTTTTCGGTTACTACAGGCCTCATTCGTAGTATATATATCCCCCGCGCTTTCTCTGAATCCCACATTATACTGCCGCATCTTCGTTTGAAAGAATACACGGCTTTTTATATTGCCCTCTTTTGAATTGTATTTTTTTCATTTCTTGACTTCCTTATTAGGCAGTCTGTGACTTGCATTTTGTTCATTGGTTTCTGGTAATGTTTATTTTTGCAACAAACTATATATGTTTTAACTCCGCATTATGGTCGTAATGGACTCTGGCATAAGTTAACCAAATAATAATGCCTATAATCATAGTAACCCCCAACACTGCACACGCATAATTCATGTTCTCAGTGGTTACCGGATACGTTGATGGGAAATTTAACCACACCATTATGAAACATGCCCAAACAACTGCAATTACATTCAATGGCATCCCCAATTTACCTAATGAAAAATAAGGTAATTTACCTCCCTCGGATGAAAATTTAATTTTATGTTCACTTTCTTCATTCATGGGGAATCTAAGGTATGGTGATGATGAAAAATTGGATTTGATTAATAAAAGTAACATGGGTACTATATATGATAAATTAAGACAAACCATAGATGACCCTAACACTGCTGCCAAAGCACCAGCAGATCCAAAGATCATGGTCCCCAAAATAATTGATATCAAACAAACAATCACCAATGAATTCATTGGAGTTTTAAATTTTTTATTGATAATACCAAAATAACTTTTCCCAAATGGTATACCATTTGAATTTGCAAATGACCAAAACAATCTTGATGCGGAACATACATAACCAACCAATGAAAGTACAAATGTTAACACGAGAAACAATACTCCAATGGTAGTCAACGCCTCTGATCTAAATGAATCAAGCATTAATTGAACAATTGGTTCACCCCCAATTGGATCACTCAAATTTTCAACATTTGTAATACAATACATATATATTATTGATGCAGCAAATGCAAATAATGCAGAAAATGTATTTGAAATAATCATTACTAATGGAATATTTTTCTCTGGTTCTGCAATTTCATCAGTTTGATGACATGGTCCTTCAAATACTGTTATACAAGCAATCGATGGTAATAATGATAAAAAAAACACAACCCCTTTTGAACTCCATCCTGTTTCATTAGACAACTTCTTCCAAACAAAATCAGCACTTTGTTTTTTATCTGCTCTTGCCAATAACGTTATTAATATAAACAATGTTCCCACGTTAATTATAAATGCTGAAATATATGTTAACATTGGTAAAGTTTGAACCGCAAATGCATTAATTAAAAATGCTCCAATTATTATTGCCGCATATATAAGAAAGGTATGCCAATTTTTAGCAACATATGATTCATGATACATTTCAATTAATGATATTATAAAATATGCTGCTGATATTGTGGTTGAAAAAATTGCAAATATCCATCCAGCACAAGATAATACTCCTGTTATAAAACTTAATAATTTCCTATATTTTTTTGGTGATAAACAATAAGTCCAATGAATTTGTGCTGATGAATGTGGATATGCTGATGCTAATTCTGCCATGGAATAACAAATTATTAAATCACAACTTACAGCTAAAATAAATCCATAAATCAAACCTGGTGATCCTCCAACTCCTACAACTGTACTTAAAAATGTTCCTAATGCAATGGGTGAACATATCATTGATACTTGTAATGCAATTGTACTCCATAAACTGAACCTTCTTTCTAATTCATCACCTTCGGTATTATTTTGAATTGACGTTATTGATCCTCTTTCTGAATCAACGTCTCTTTGGACGGCTATCGATACTACTTTTTCCCCTAATGCCATTATGATTAATGAATTGTGTCTTACTTATCGTTATAAACTTGATTGAATCAATTATATTGATTGTTTTTGATATTAATATTGATGTTAAATTTGATTATGTTTTTTATTTATATAGTATCATATACGAAATACCTTATCTTTTAAAATGTATCCTTATCACCAACTCAAATACATATCGATAAAAGAATCATAATAGGCCAGATTTTTTCGCCGTCAATTAACCAAAATCGATAAAAAATCTCGTAACTTTGATGCAAAGATCTGTTTATAGCTGTAAAATCTTAAAGCATTATTATTCGCCGCATATTATTCTTATCAAAAATATTAGCGGTGCGGAATTTGAATGTCTCATTTTGCGTTCGAGTTAGTGGTTTTCATTAACCGCTAATTACGGAATTTATTAACTATTGGGACGTAATTTACTTGTATATATATAAGAAAATAATTGCGCTTTATGTACATTTGACAAGATCTTGACATATCTTGAAAATTGATATATATACAGATGTAGAGTTTGATTCATCGGCGAGGTAAATTAAAACCAGGTATTGATCGTATCGCCATATGTAGTTGGATCTAAGTTGGTATTAAATTTGGCATTATAGTTCAAATTATCATATCCATTAGTATCATTATCATTATTATTATTACTACTACTACTACTGTAGTTGATATTATCGTTTTCATCACCGTACCCATTATTAAGCATAAAATCATTGGTATCCAAGTTTGACATGTTTAAAAATGGTACCAACCCTAATGAACCATCAGCAGCAAATTCATTCATCATTAATTGTCTATTTAAATTTACTTTGAATGGATCAAATTGTAAAATATTTTCTAAACCATCCGTACTTCCTTCATTGAAATTATTTTCACCACCAATGAAATTGAAGTCTTGATCCAACGATGAAGAATTTGAATTGTCATTGTTTTCGTTATTTTCATCGTTATTTTTATCATTACTATTGTTATTAGTAATAATTTGATTTCTATCAGCCTGGTTTGATTGTATCCCTGTTGTAGCGAACATTTTATCTTTAAGAGCGTCTAGTGTTTTTGCCGAATTATACATTTGCGTCTTGATTCTGCTATTCGGTTTCAGTTGTGATACACCATTGGATTGGTATGGATCTCGATCAATAGCAGCTTTCGTTATTGGTGGTGTATATGATCTCTTTCTTGAATGACTACTATTTTTTATTAAATTGTTATTAGCTTTATTCAAATTCAACCCAAGTATACTTAAGATCGCTAATTCTAATAATTTAACAGAATTTTTGGTTAAGCCACCAGGTATATCATATTCACTCTCAATGTTAAGACATGATATCGTATCTAATAATAATTGTTTCAGATTTTGATATAATGGACCCCCTTTCATATAATCTAGACTACCTTTAGCAACTAGTAATGCTAATCTAGATTGTTCACGGGCTATGTTAATTGGAATTGGTAATAAATATGATGACGAGTATTTCGCTAAACTTTTGAGAACCTCAAGTATTTGAATTGAAGATTGTTGAATCATACTTATACTTGATACTATACTGGAAACTGTTCTTTGACCTTTACTCAATTGTTCTTTGTGAGATAAACCAACATTATGATGATTACCATATTTTGAAATAATTGGTAAATAAATCAAAATCTTAGCATGATAATATAAAAAGATTAGTGTTAATTGTTGCTTATTGTAGTTTTTCCAAATACTGCTATTCAAATCAGTTGACAAACTCTCGTTATTTTTTAAAGAAAAACCATTAACATCAACTTCAAATTTGAGATCGTTTGGCAATTCACGTCTCCAGCAATCAAGCATTCTATCTCTATCTAATGACTTATCTCCAAAATCATTATTATCAAATCTTGAAAAAATTGAGTCAAGTATGTTTCCTAATGCTTTACAATATAGCATGATACTTAACGCGAATTTTGAAACTTTACCAACAATTGATAGTTTAGTATTATTGATGATTAATATATTTTCATTATCATCATCATCGTCATCGTTTTTCCCACTAAATGGTAACGCACATTCTATCTCAAAATCTTTGAATAATCTTGGAACTCCTAGATTCAAAGACGAATATGTATCAAGACAATAAATACACCAAAAGAGTATACGTCTTTCACCTTGCATGAAATTTTGTAAGTTAACATCCCCAACTTTGTTACCACTTATTCCTAAAACTGCCGCAGGACACCTATGTAATCTTAGTTGTTGAGCCATGGTAATTACTCTTCCTCTTAAATCATAGCAGGTCGTTATATCACCAATAACTAAACAATATTGTAACGCTAAGGATAAAATCTGGAGAGATTGAATTGAACAAAACTTTGTTATAATACAATTTGGCTTTATGAATTCATGTATTAAAAAATCGTAATGATTCAAGAACAGAACGTATTTCTTTATTATATCAATATTGTTCAGTTTATCACCAGAAGATACTGACATTTGATTATATTTATTGGACAATAAACTCAAACTTAACATTAAGATAATTATAGCACCAAATTTTTCAATCAGCTCATATGATGATTCTTGTTCTGAATTTATTGGAGAGTCAGATGATCCTAGTATATTTGTCAATTTTATGTAATTCTTTAAAAATGAGTTTTTATCTAATATTGGAAAAACATTACCCCAATCTTGAAAGTAAATTGTTACCAAATGGTCTAAATCAATTCGTGAGCTGGGAAGTTTAATATTTCGTATAAAGCTTGAGGCATCAAAGTCCTCAAGTTTTGTGATGTCATTCCTATTCATGATGATTTTCATAAGGTACTCATTTGATGAATGAATTGATGCCTCCGATTTCATTGATTCATTGGAATTTTCTTTCAAAGATGCTATTGCGTTTGCTGTTAAGATTGCAGGTTTAGAGTTATATCCATAAACTTGACATATTCTTGCTAATAACGTTGGAATAAATAACGTTTCTTCAGTACTCCTCGGAATCGAAACTGCAACTAATCTAGTTAACAACTGTTGCTTATTATTTTCATCAAGATTTTCTTGTTGACCAGTTTTATTCCTTTGCATTTGAGCAATAGCCGTTGCAGCTGCAAATGCACCAGGCGCCGGGCTTACTTCTTTATTTGGAAAACTATTCGAGTCTAAATTAAACTTTTGGGCTTCAATATTAGACAGTATTGATTTATAATCATCGACGCTTAAAAGACTTTCTTCATCATCGTCATCACTAAGATTTATAGATCTGGCTATAGATATTGGAGCCTTATTTCCATCATATATAGATCCAGCTATTGAAACGGGTCTTTCGTGGACTGCATGCGGGTTCTTGGTACAGCCACATGGACATCCTTTTTCATGAAGATGCTCATGTAGCACTTCAGCATGATTTTCATTATTAAGTAGTGTAAGATTCGATGATGTTATTGGTTGAGAGCTTCTGTTATTGTTAGACTGACTGACAAAATCATTACCAGAATTATTTGCAGAATTTAAAAGCTCTAATTGTTCATCTCTAATATCTAAAAGGCCAACCAACTTCTTATTTTCAGACTCTAGTTGGCGTATTCTTTCCTCTAAAATCTCTGTGTAACCTTTAGGGAATGCCCTTCTTGATAATTTATCACTAACAATACATTTTATACCCGTTGATGCACAACTGGAACAAGGTTGTTTCCCATCACATTTGACTTTCTTCGCCCTACATCGATCACATGCTTGAGCAACCCTTTCCATTAAACTACCAGGTGCCTTTATAGTCTTAGCTTGCAGCTTGGGTGTTACAGCATTGGTCTTGTTCTTGGTCTTCCTTGGTTTGGGGGTTGGATTCACTATAGGTTTTTTAATCGATTCCTCCATTTTGGGAGCTGTTGCGGTGGACATTGAAAGTCGCTATATTCAAAGTACAAATTGGGAGTTAGTTTGTGTAGCGTATCATTGACAATATAACTAACGAGTTTGAGAGTAGGTATATCGTTAATTTTGCGGAGGGCAGTTATTAGTATGATATGCTACTACTTCTGACTCATTTCATATATCGCACTGTGAAAGAAAATCATAGGATAGATGCCGAATCAGCTTACACCGATTAAAAAAAAACCTCGATATAAAATTACTTACCCCAGAATAAAGACAAATCAAGATTAGATCAACTGTTTTCACATATCATTGTTTACTTTTATGCAATTATATACAAAATCTAAGAGATCATCGAAGGATAATTTTATATACTCTTCAAAAAGGATTAAGGTCAAAAGAGAGGATGCCAACCTTTCAATAAAGACTAACGCTACCCCATGCCTAGAACCTAACGAAAAGACGAGCAATGTGGCTCAAGAGCCAGATACCAAATTCACTGACGTACTCAATGAGAGAAAATTGAAGCATATCAAGGTTGAAATAGAGCTGGATACTCGTCCTCCCAATATTTTCGATCCAGTATCAGAGGCCGATATAAAATCAATACCATCTTCCACGAAGGTACCTGTAAATTGGCATCGAATATATAATGAGATAGTCATAATGAGATCAAAGTTCATGTCTCCCGTAGATACTATGGGATGTGAGAGAATGCCTGAAACGATCACTCCAAATTTAACGAAGCTGAATCCTAAAATATATAGATTTCAGCTCTTGATTTCGTTGATGTTATCATCACAAACCAAAGATGAAGTTAATTTTGAGGCGATGAAGCGATTACAAAGTGAATGTTTGAAAAAAGGATATCCAGACGGACTCTGTTTGCAAGCGGTGCTTGGATCTAATGAAGTAGAAATCGATGAATATATACTGAAGATCGGTTTTCATAAACGTAAAGCTTCATTTATAAAAAGGACATGTGATATGTTGATGCAAAGCTTTGATGGTGATATTCCAAGAACAATTGAAGAAATTGTGACGCTTCCTGGGGTTGGTCCAAAGATGGGGTTTTTACTACTTCAAAAAGGTTGGGGTATTAACGATGGTATAGGTGTAGATGTTCATCTTCATAGATTGGCGCAAATGTGGGGGTGGGTTTCGAAATCAGAAAAACCCGAAACCACAAGGAAAGAGCTTGAAGATTGGTTACCAAGATCACTATGGACAGATATCAACCCTTTGCTAGTTGGGTTTGGTCAAACTATTTGTGCCCCTAGAGCGAAGAACTGTGATATATGTAGTCTAGGAAGGCAGGGTATATGCAAAAGTTCGGATAAAAAATTAGTGAAAAGGCCTATGTCAGAAGCTAGAATGATGAAACTAAAGAAACAGAGAGCCGATTTATCTGCATTGATAGACTTGACTTAAAATGCTCACAGATGTGCCATATGATTGACTGAACCCGTATTCGTGCTTTCTACTTTACTCATATTTATTACGTAATTGTCATTTATTTTTTCACTATTCCATACAACATTATATAAAATTAGACCAATCAACCGCAAATTCATTTATCGGTTTTTATATGACCCCCCAGTTTACAAAGCGAGTAGAAAATACTACTTGTATCTTTCAATAAGGCATCAGGTGTGTCGTACTCTTTGACTTCACCCTGATCTAGAACCAATACCCGGTCACTATCCAAAATAGTCTCTAGTCTGTGTGCAATGGTTAAGATGGTTCTATCCTTGAACTCACTTCTGATAGTTTCTTGAATAATTTTGTCTGTTTGTACATCAACAGAGGCAGTTGCCTCGTCTAAAATCAAAACCTTCGATGGATTTAATAATGCTCTTGCAAGGCATAACAATTGTTTTTGACCAGCTGAAAGGTTAGTACCACCTTCGGCTATTTTAGCTTCTAGCTTTACTCCGATAACAGGCTCCTCTCCTGATGATTTTGCTTGATTACGTTCTTTATCACTCAATTCTGTTTTCATTGTTTCGACGTGTTCTTTCAAATGAGCGAGCTTCAACACTTTCCATAAATCTTCCTCGGTGTATTGGCTAAATGGATCGAGATTTTGTTTGACAGTCCCAACAATCGTCTGACTATCTTGCGGGATAATACTCAAATGACGTCTCAAATCATATAAACCAATTTTTGAAGTATTCACATCATCAATTTCAATATGACCTTCGGTGGCTTCAATGATTCTGAATAGTGCCAATGTTAAAGTAGATTTACCAGCTCCTGTTCTGCCAACAATCCCTATTTTTTCTTTTGGCTTTATGTCAATGTTTATGTTTTTTATGACGGGTTCTAGGTTTTCTCTGTATTTGGTAGTATAGTTGACAAATTTAATAGCTCCTAAACTAGGCCAGTTATCATCTGGGCGATTTCCTTCGATGATCATTTCTGCCTCCGGTTTTAAGTTTATATATTCGACAAGTCTTTCAACTGCGACAGACTGACTTTCTATTTCGGCCCATTGTCTGGTTATCATATTCAAGATGGAAGAAACACTCAAGGCATAATTCAAGATAAATCCCAAGATAGCTGGTTGTATAGGATGGGACCCAGAAAGAGTGGAGACGGAAAATAGTGCTGTCAAAAATAATATGAGCGAAGACAATGCTTGTAATCTTACTGAAAGCCATCTGTTACATGCTTGATTAAAGTTTCTTATACCAATCAACCTATCAATATTTCTTTCACTTTTGAAAGCAAATCTTTGTATTTGATTGTAAGCTCTAACAATGTCAACGCCGTTTAATGATTCTTGAATGTGAGCAATTACCGGACTTCTGGATGTACTTTGCAATCTTTTTAATTCTCTTGAAGCAGGGACATAATAAATCCTGATATAGTTATATATACTTCCAATACCTATGATTGCAAAAAACATGACCGGTAAATTATAGACTATAACACTGAATGTTGTGAAGGCATTCAAAAGAGATACTGCAATTCCTATAAGTAGCCATGGGATTTGCATATCTATGGAACTAATATCATCGGTAAATCTATTAAGAATACGACCAACTGGTGTTGTTTCAAAGAAGGACATGGGAGATCTTAAAATTGATGCAGACAATCTATTATGAAATGTGGTTGCACCAGCAATTATACAATAACTCCAAACAATAAATGATCCTGACAAAACAAATAAACCACCCAATATACCAAATGAGGCATAAGCTAAAAGATAATAAGCCACATGCTCATTACGACCAACTAAAGCATTACTTTCTGACCATTTAGTAAGAACAACCTTTTCCATAAGAGAAGTAATGGTAGTTCCAGTCACTAGAATTATGTAGAAAGCAATATATGAATAGTTGCATGCTTTCAAATATTCTTTCATTACAGACAACTTGACTCGACCTTTTGAGCTTTCTTCGGTTGTTTGACCAGTTTGTCTCACGACTCCACCTTTAACACTTTCATTGTCATATATATGACCATATGAGACCAAGCTAGCTGCACCAATTGAGTTATTGCTAATAACTTTTCTCAAAGGAACGTTGTCAGAATCGATATGAATGATGGAATCAGCTTCAGCAGAGCCTTCTCTGGTGGAAGCAAAATTTTGCTCCTGAATGTCAGTTTTGATATCATCATTTAAAGATTTATCCTCTGTGTCATCTACATCTTTACGTCCAAATTCTTGTATCAATTCGAATAAATCCGATTTCCTTTCCATGATACTGTCAAAATCACCTCTCTCGATAATTTTGCCATCCTTGACTAAGACAATTTGATTAGCTTCGTGCAAAATTGGAACGGAATTGGTTGCGAGAACAATGCTTTTTTTGGAAAGCAATCCACTTGTTGATAAAACTTTATTGGTGATTTTTTTGCCTACATGAGCATCAACGGCAGATAAAATATCGTCTAGGATATAAATGTCAGACCTTGAATAAACCGCACGGGCCAAGGCAAGACGGGCCTTTTGACCTCCTGAAAGTGATACACCCTTCTCGCCAACAGTTGTTTTATCACCATCGGGTAAAGTACAAAAATCAGATAATAACTCACACGCGTCAACAGTCTTCTGATAGAACTCTTTGTCGTACTTATATCCAAATAAAATGTTTTCTTGTACTGTACCATTCAAAATCCAAGGGTTTTGTGACGCGTAAGCAACAGTACCATTAACTTGGATTTCAGAAAGTGGATTATTTGTATATTCAATTTCACCTAAAATAGCACGAATGAGAGTAGTTTTACCACTCCCGACTTTACCAACTATACAAGTTAATTCATTTCTTCGAGCAACAAATTCATCGATATCTAGAGCCAATCTTTCTGTCTCTGTATTTTCTATTGCAGCCTCTTCGTCTATTGGACCTGGTTTTGAGGCAGCAGGTTCCAGAATGGTTTTCCAAAAAAATTTAGCATCTTTTATACTCACAGCAACATCTTCAGATTGCTCATTTCTGATGATTTGATCTTTCAGTTCATCCAACAATAATAGATCAGTTAACCTGTCAAGAGAGTTTTTAGCTTGCACACCAGAAAGTATACCAGAAGGTAAAACAAAAATTGGTCCAGTAAGTAAGTCAAAGAATGACAAAGCGGGAAAAACAATTTCTGCAGTCAACGGAACATCATATATCCAAGCAAACGAGAAAAAAGCGGCAATGGAAATAAAAAATGGGATACAAGACCAAATGAACATCGCAAAAGCACTAAGGATACCAATTTTTTTTTGAGCTTTTAGCTCTTTGTCATTTCTGACTTCACTCAAACGTTCGAGCATTGGTTTTTCCCATGAGTATAATTTGATACTCTTGATTGTGCTCAAAATTTCAGTTGTGAGTGAGATCCTTTCATCTTTATACAGAAACCATTTTTTCACAACACTTGAAAAAGATACATTGATAACAACAGCACCGGGTATAGAAACGGCAGCAGCAATTATCGCACCATATGTAGCTTTACCAATGAACTTATATAAGCATACCAAAATCAATACCAAACTGACTGGAGCAGCAAAATACTCGTGGAAGTTTTGTAAGAAATTTTTAACGTTCCCAACATCAGTACTGATGTTACTAATAATATCACCAGTTGATTTTTTCTTTCTGGAATCTGGCGATAAATTCATTGATTTGTTATAGATCATAGTGGTTAAAGAGGATTCAAGTAGAAAAGATACTTTGAATTCATTTGCGTAACTTTGATTCAAATTAAGAAATCTAGCAACAGAAACAATCAACATAATAAAGACATAATAATAACCGATTATCATTGGCGGACTTTCAACAGACGCCTCTAAACTTAGCTTAGCACTAAAGAATTGGATCAAATTTTTCAAAACAAAAGGTTGATAAAAAGATAAAGCAAGATCAACAAATGAGTAGAAAGAGGTTAGTAACATGGTACTGCCAAATGATTTGATAAGGACAAGGAATAAAGATGGTTTCAACATTTTGCTCTCATCTCTCTTTTTGAAAAGTCTAATAAACCAAAAAAAGTCATGTGGTTTTTGTTGTTGCCAACGTCTATTCAAGGTTTTGATTGTTCTTTTACATGAAATGTTGCTAGGGGGTTTTGGCAAACTGTCAAAAGTCACTTCGTCTGCTTCATAAACCATCCTGATTATGGGTTGGGCCCAAGTAAAAGTCAAACTGCTGAAGACATTATGATTTGATTCAAGATCCCAATCGTTTAAATTATAGTAATCAACTAGTTCGATGCTGGGGTTCCATACGAAGATTTCTGAAATTAAAATGATGAAAATATTCAATAAAGAAATTATTTCGAATGTTTCACCAAGAATCGATCCATTCGTGTTTATGATTTTATGGCTTGAAAGAACATCCTGAACTAAAATGACTGTTGAAATAAAAAAGTTACCTAACCAATATAATAAAAGTGAAGCAGATTGTACAGTTGACCTTGTAGGTTCAATAATGTGTAACGGCAATATGATAGCACCAATTGACACTGCATTGATGGCAGCATTCAAATTGGCATTGTACACAGCCAAGAACGTGTAGATTACTATTTGTAAAACAATCGAATTGAGTCTAAATAGATGAACAATCCCACAACTTCTGACGCGGAAAGAAGAGCCAAATGAATATTTGATACGATGACTTTCGAATCGATTGAGGAAGGTTAACCAAATTAATTGGTAAAGGGCAAATGAAGATGTTACTATGGTGAATACAATGGCAATCGAATTGATGAATGCAGGATTTAACGTGTTTTTATGTAGGGAATACAAAGGAATATACCAAGGAGGGTTCTCGTGATGAGCATAACTTATCGCCACGGAATTATCGAGCATGTTCAATGTCGACTGAAGTCCCATGCTTGAAGGAAGAAAGATTACCGAATATAGCAAGACAAACGAGATTAGCACCAGGGTCTTTATATATCAATACAAAGAAAAAAAAAATGTGAAATTTAAAATGCTTTATACGAAATGACTTTAAAAAGTGAGATTAGTTGCCGTTAGTTGCACACCCCGGATTAACTTGATGCCATACACAGTTGGGCTTTCTACAGCTCTCATTTTCAAATATGTCATCTTCTTCTTCTTATCCATACAATGACATTTTGATAAGCTGTCTGTGAAACTTCTATTTTGTTAAATTCTAATTTTTTCTGCAACGTGATTTTCACGTTCATTTCCATTTCTATAATTCGGCTGTATCTAGTCGGCCATTAATAATTTTCTAAGCAACGGCTTTAAGACTTGTTACATTACCCTTGTTAAATCATATGTATATATAAATATATATCAACGGGCTACAGTTGCTGTTTCAATACAACCATAAGAGTAACTTATTAGTGCTGCTGCTGCTGCTGCTCATGTTACTTTTTAATATCACCCGTACACCATTCAGAAATAACTTAAACTTGGAGCAGCCGGTATTCATGACATTTATCAAATAACCTTTGTATATTTCATGTCTTCGATTAAGTAGGCTGGTATCATCTTGTCTAACCTTAAACCCTTCGACGTTCCTTGAATACCCAACTGTCATAGACTTACTCGTCGCTTTCATTCAGAAGCTACATAACTCGTTTCATTCAATCTCATAAACATCGTCCCCCTTATCCATATTAACAATTTCATTTATGTACGTTATAATATGCTCGTCAAAAACAGTACTTTTGCGTCTAATATTTGCTATACGAATGTCAATGGGATAAATATAATATGTAAGGCTAAGACGCATACACTTCTTTTCCGATCATACTCATCTACTAAAACGAAAAACAATAGCACCGATGGTAGTCCTCTTTATCCTATATCCAATATTCCTCCACCTAAAAATTATGATCCAATGAAATATAGAAAATGGATTCAGCTTAATCCCAACCCAATTGATCAGAATGAAAAAATATCCATCATGTCATATAATTTACTATCTCAACATTATGTTTGGAAACAAGTATTCGGCTATTTACAGAAAGATTTCTTGGACTGGCCCCATTACAGGTTTCCATTGATAAACAAAACCATCGAACACTTTCAGTGTGACATAATGTGCTTTCAAGAATTGGAATCTCTGGTTTATTATAATGAATGGAAGCAGAACTACCCAAAAAAAAACTACGAATCAGTATATGTAAGGAAATCGAATCCTCTATATTGGGGAAATAAACCTGTAGATCAAATGGATGGAGTCGGCATTTTTATAAATAAAGACAGATTCGATCTAATTGATCATAAGAGAATAAATTTTGCTAAATATATTGGTACGCATTTGGATAAGTTTTCGGTAACCAATGATTTAAGAAAAAGATTATTACCTAGAAATACTGTTGCACTTTTGGTTAAACTACGTGACAAATTAAACGGTAAAATCGTTTACGTCGCCAACACTCATTTATATTGGTCCCCAAAGTTCAATGATGTCAAAGCATATCAAACAAAGTTATTGTTGAGTTTGTTACGAGATTTCATTGGTGACTATAAACCAGATAGTCCGCCAAATATAATAATGTGTGGAGATTGGAATTCAACCCCAGCTTCTATAGTTTATGACTTATTGAGCACTGGCAAAATCAATTTGGATCAATCAAGAGAATTCCTTAATTTCAACTACGGGTCAAGAATAAATAACGAAATTTTGATTGATAATATTATGAAAAGTCCATTTCTTCTCTCTCCAGCTTATGAAGCGCTTCTCAAAGGCAATGCGTATGCTGGGCACAAACTAAAGTTTACAAGTTATACAAGAAGTTTAACAGCTGTATTGGATCACATCTGGTACTCAAGAGATCAGTTTAATGTATATAGAGTTCTCAGTGAGGTTGATACCAATTACACACTCAATGCGAAAGTCAACGGCTTCCCAAACGATCAATTTCCTTCCGATCATATACCTTTGGTTACTGAATTAACCTATCTATAGATACTTTTCTAACAGTATGTATTGCATATATCCCTGTACTTTAGTCTTCTTATTTTTCCTGTACATAGTGCATTACAATCATATATGGTCGTGTTTGCGGCAAACAATTGTTCAACATCAAAAAACAAGGGAAATATCAAATACCACTAAGTAACTCAAATTATAGTAATGAATCCAAATCCACACATAGTGAATTCAACAATTAGAAAGAAGTATACAAACAAACGAGCTCGGAAAATACTGATACTTTGCTGAAGTGCTCTCCTATTACCCCTCTCACCTTTTTTCCCTCTTTTCTATATTCATTAATACTTATCCTTTTTCGCCGTCCTATTCGAATCAACGTTCAAGATTGAAGAACGTCCAAACCATCGATCTTGTTTTAATTCGAATTGTAACGTTGAATTAAAGCTTGCCGCTCATACCCCTTTTTTGTTTTTGTTTGCATTCGTTCTTGATATTTTCATATATTAATTTTTGCTATGAATATAAATCCAAAGTATCAACAGGCGCAAGTTCAAGGACAACAGCCAAACTTACAAGCACAACAAATCCTATTACAACAATTACAACAAGGACAATCCCAACTGCAAGGGCAAAATAATAATAACAACAACAACATCAATAACAACAATAACAATGCAGGCAATACCAATCAGTTTAATCAAGATGGTGTTTACAATGATAATTTGAATAATCAGCAAGGTTATTATCAAAGACCTTCACAAAATCAACAACCTCCTCAACTGCAAGCATTCTTTCCTCAGCAATTTCTGCAACAAAACAATCAGCAAACTGCTTCCCTGCAATTATATCAACAGCAACAATCTCAACCTCAGCAGCAACAACAACCGCTTCAACAATTTCAAATAGCTCAATCTCAAGCACCTCCACATTTACAA
This sequence comes from Soucietia sequanensis, assembly GCA_030557975.1. Classification (NCBI taxonomy): domain Eukaryota; kingdom Fungi; phylum Ascomycota; class Pichiomycetes; order Serinales; family Metschnikowiaceae; genus Soucietia; species Soucietia sequanensis. Next base: position 165,413 of record JANIJN010000025.1, read on the forward strand.
CAGCAGCAGCAGCAGCAGCAAAAGTTCTTTGGTCATCAACAGGCGGCAGTGATTCAGCAGCAACAGCAGCAAGCTCAACAAGTTCAGCAAGTTCAGCAACAACAACAGCCCAAAATGAACTCATTAAATATAGATTTACCCAACTCACAATATTGGCAACATCAAATACAATTATGTCAATTATCAAGAAATGCTAATATTCCCCACTTTTACGCTAGACAATATGCTCAAAACTCAAGAAAAAACAAAAATGCATATAATGATGTCAAGCCCGTCAGTTTGATTGAAGCAACCAAACAAATTGTTTCAGCGTTGGAAGAGCAAGAACAAAAACAGGCAGCTGATACTACACCAAAAACCAGTTCAGCAATATTGTATAATAAAAAGTTAGCACAAGATCTGGAAGATGATCAAAATGAAGAAGAAAAAAGGATACTTTCCAAGACAAATGGTAAACAGTTATGGTGTCAGTTGGATCTCACTGGTCAAGGATTGGTTAATATATCACCGAAATTATTTCAATATGATTTTTTAGAATCATTATATTTGAGCAATAATAAATTAACGAGTGTTCCTCCAATCATTAGTGAATTAAAAGGATTGAGAACTCTTGACTTGTCAAACAATAGAATAAGCGAGCTTCCATCTGAGTTAGGATTATGCTTCAACTTGAGGTACTTGTTTCTTTTCAACAATAATATTAAATCTTTGCCAAATGAGTTCAGTAACTTAATTGAGCTATTATTTTTGGGCATTGAAGGTAATCCCATTGATCTTAAGTATGCCAACATCATTGCTGAAAAGGGTACGAAAGCATTAATCGCATATTTAAGAGATTTGATACCACTGGAGCATACACCTCATCCAAGGCCGTGGTTATTATTAGAAGATGACGGTGAAATAATTGATCCAATTTCAAATGCTAAAGCCTACATGGATGATGGTAATAAATCTGATTCAAGTGACACATTTACGTTAATGTCATATAATGTTTTATGTCATCACTATGCAACCACAAAATTATTCAAATATACTCCATCTTGGGCGTTGAATTGGGATTATAGAAGAAATGCATTACAAGAAGAGATATTGAGACATGACACTGACATTGTTTGCATGCAAGAAGTTGAAACGAAAACTTATCATGAATTTTGGACACCAGTCATGGCCAAATTCGGCTATAAAGGATTGTTTTTCAGCAAAACTAGGTCCAAAACAATGAGTGAAACTGATAGTAAAAAAGTCGATGGATGTGCTACATTTTTCAAAACATCGAAATTTCTGTTTATTCTGAAACAACATTTCGAGTATAATAGTGTCTGTATGGGATCTGATAAATACAAAAAAACAAAGGATTTGTTCAATAGATTCATGAATAAGGATAATATAGCTTTAATCACTTTTTTACAACATGTTGAAACTGGTGAAAAAATTTTGATAGCAAACACTCATTTACATTGGGATCCAGCTTTTAATGATGTCAAAACTTTACAAGTTGGTATTCTTTTGGAAGAGTTGCAAGGAATTATGAAAAAATTGCATCGCACAAGCTCCATGGATGAAGCAAAAAACTCATCATTAGTAGTTTGTGGGGATTTCAATTCAACAAAAAATAGTGCTGTTTATCAATTATTTTCAACTGGTACAGTCTCGAAACATCAAGACTTAGATGGACGTGATTACGGTAGATTTACTGATGAAGGTTTCCACCATAATTTCAAGTTAAAATCTGCCTACGATTATCTACCAGATATGCCATTTACCAACTTTTCTCCTACATTTACTGACTTTATTGATTATATTTGGTATTCAACATCAAACTTACAAGTTAAAGGTTTATTGGGTAAGGTTGATGAAGAATATGCAAGTCATCATATTGGTATTCCGAATGCTCATTTTCCATCCGATCACATTCCCGTTATAACTAAATTCCAAATCAAAAAAAGTGGTTCTTTGGCAAATAAAAAGCCTGATTTTAAACCAGACTTCAAAGCTGGATCTTCAAGAAAAACTTAATTTAATTTTCCAAACGAATATTTTCATCATATGTATTTCAATTTATGTGAGGTTTTGTATAAACCCAATGTATACTAATTTATCAATTTCCTATTTTTTATTAATTTTTGTCACATAGAATGATTTTCGTTTGCCATAATCACAAAAATCTGGATTTTGGTTGTTCCGTTCTTTTTTCCACCTTTTTGCTTTGCTTTTTTTCTTTATTCTTGTTTTTTTTCTGTTCCGTTTTGTTACTTGTCCTTTTTCCCCTTACTAGTTTTCGTTTGTTTGCATTTTCATTTTCAAAAATGCAATGTTGCTGAATGCAATGATCTAGCTTATTTATTTTACTCTGCTTATTTGTCGTTTTGCTCGTTGATTTTTGTTTAGTTGTATTTCTCTCTTACTGTATATGTATATCACATGTATATATGTATTTGTGCACTTTCAGTTTACCATATAATAATATAGTATATCATAAATTATTCTTCACAATCTAAATGTTTGATATTTGGCATCGTCCCATTGATTGTTGAACGAATTTGAATTCAATGATTGTGCTTCATTTACTGTATTTTATAGGCGCAATTATCATTATGCAAGTATTCTCAACGTTTATGCATGTGATGGTTCCTGATCTCTAAATTCATTTCTTGTAGTTATTATGCTCGTTGCTGCTTTATAAAGTTTTTAGCTAACTGCTAAAATATTGTGTGGCTTATGTAATCGTATTCTTCGCATCCTAATTAGGAAACTATTCACACCCACATTCATCTAAACATTAACGTAAATATACTTTTAATCAACTCATTACAATTCAAGCAACTTTCTTAGCATCAACTCACTGCTCCCTTTATGGTTTTACTACACTTGAGACTGAATGATTTCAGGAGAGTATCCTTTTGGAATGTTCTTCTATTCTTTTTGCTTGCATCAATAAACGTTTCAGCGTTCAAATGGCCATGGGAATCAGATTCCAGCTCTAGCAGTAGTGAAAGTTCCACTTCTACTTCGACTTCTGCTTCTGCTTCTGTTTCTGTATCGTCTGTATCAGCATCCCCACTGGAAACTGAATCTAGTAGCAATGACTTATATGCTCCGTATGAAGTCTCCTGCCCATCTCACAAGTTGGTAAGAGAAGCTGATGGTTTATCAAGCGATGAAACTGCATATATCAAAAACAGACAAGCAATCACCAACGAGAATTTGATTGATTTTTTGAATAATACTTCCAACTTGAATGACTTTGATGCTGAATCGTTTATCAATGAAAATTCGCAAACTCATAATATTACTATTGGTCTTGCATTCAGTGGTGGTGGTTATCGTGCGATGTTATGTGGTGCTGGTGAGCTTTTAGCACTTGACGACAGATACGATGATTCCAACGAAAGTGGATTGGGTGGTCTATTACAAAGCTCAACCTATTTAGTGGGCTTATCCGGTGGTAATTGGTTAGTTGGCTCAGTTGTGTTGAATAATTTTATATCAATAGGTGACGTGGTGGATAACAACATTGATATTTGGGATTTGAAAGACTCTATCTTGAGTCCCAATGGTAGACATTTGATAAAAACAGCAGAATACTACCGCTCAATACAATCGGCTATTCTGTCAAAGCAAGATGCAGGGTTTGACACTTCAATCACCGATATTTGGGGCAGGGCCTTATCTTATCAATTTCTTGACGATGAATATAACGGAGAGAACATTACCTGGTCGAGTATAAGAGACTTATCAAAGTTTGAAAACCACGAAATGCCCTTTCCAATAGTTGTGGCAAACGGAAGAACACCAAATACTGTTATTATTAATGAAAACTCAACTGTGTTCGAAATCAATCCTTATGAACTAGGTAGTTGGGATCCATCACTTAAAAGTTTCATGGATGTCAAATATGTTGGCTCTTCTCTAGACGATGGAGATAAGAATTCTTCCGGTAAATGTGTAAACGGATTTGATAATGCTGGTTTTATAATGGGAACCTCTTCCTCGCTTTTCAATCAAATCATTTTAAAAGTTGCTGAGTCTGATATGAATTCGATTCTAAAGAAAATTTTAAATGCAATCTTAGGTAAGTTGAGTTACTCAAAGGATGATATTGCGGCATATGAGCCTAATCCATTTCTTGGAGTCACCAATGGTGATGTTGAAACAATAACAACAAACAATACTCTATTTTTAGTTGATGGTGGTGAAGACCAACAAAACGTCCCATTATATCCTCTTATACAGAACGATCGAGATGTGGATATCATCTTCGCTTACGATAATTCAGCCGATACTGATTCAAACTGGCCAAATGGATCATCTCTTGTCTATACTTACCAAAGACAATTCTCAGACCAGGGTAAAGGAACTCCATTTCCGTATGTTCCTACAGTAAATGAATTCATCAAAAACGAACTTAATAAGAAACCAGTATTTTTTGGTTGTGATGCCTCAAATTTAACATCATTGATTGAGTATCATGATAATAAAGATATCAATGAAACGGATATACCATTAATTGTTTACATGCCAAATGCAGACATGTCTTATCAATCAAATACATCAACTTACCAATTATCATATGAGGATGATGAAAAGTTATCCATAATATCGAATGGTTTCGAAGTAAGTTCAAGAGCAAATTTCACAGACGATGAAGATTGGGCAAAATGTGTTGGGTGTGCAATCATTCGAAGACAACAAGAAAGAATGGGATTCACGCAGTCAAAAGAGTGTAAAGAGTGTTTCAACAATTATTGCTGGGATGGCAACTCGAAAAATGCAGCTAAATCTCATGCTTCTAGTTCTTCATCTTCGACTACATCAACAAAAGTAAGTAGCAGTAACGGTTCTAGTGCTTCAAAGTCAAGCACATCCACATCATCTGGCTCGAGCAGTAGTACTAGTAAACCAAAGAAAAGTGATGCTAAACTTAACTTAGCGGCCCAAGCTTACATACTAACCTTGTTACCACTCATTATTGGATTTGTTGTCTGTTGAGTATATATCGAAAAGGACTTCAAAGTCCTGAATACCCCCCTTGTAGACCAATTAATAGCAGTCTATTTTTAATTCTCTCGCCCCTTGACCTTTTGTTTCAATTTTTGTTTATATTTTCAAAAATATATGTTTTATCAATATCTATGTTAGTAAATTTATAATTTATTTCTATTCTACCTGAAAACTTGTAGTATTTTTCAAAATCAAGCGAAATTGGAAAAAGTTAATAAACAAACATACATATACTCGAGGTTTTTGCTAAAAGTTGAATTCTATACTCGTGATCAATAATTGTCTTTTAGTCATAAGACAGCTATTGCAGGATGACCAAAGTGTAGGGTAGATTTTGCAACTTGGAGCCTTTTAACTATGTTGCCTGCATATACCACTCATCTCCATCGCACACTAAAAAAAGTACAATATGTATATAGCGATACTGAAAAAAAAAATTTGAAAAAAGCATAAATGTAACAAGCTTTAACAAAACCTAAAACACCAAGATCAGCTAGCACAAACAAGATGGTCAAGTCTTACGATCGTTATGAACAGGAACACTCTTTTGGTGTGATTGCTGCATCCTCTAATATAGTCTGGTTACCTCCTGCACCAAACCAGTCATCAAAGTCAATTGGTAGAGCTATCTCATCAGGTTTAGAAGAAATCTTGGAATGGGACATCAAAACAGGAGAAATTTTAAATAAATTAAGAGATGGTTTGACACCAGGGGCATCAAATGCACCAACCTCTCTGGCACCATCAACTGTATCATACCTCACATATCACGAACAAACCAATATTATCGCTGCTGGATATACCGATGGATCAATTAAAATTTGGGATTTAACATCAGGTTCTGTTTTGATTACATTTCAAGGTCACAAATCGTCAATCAGCATTTTAAAATTTGACACTAGCGGGACAAGATTAGTTAGTGGCTCTTTTGATTCAACCATAGTGTTATGGGATTTAGTTGCAGAAGAAGGTTTATTTAAATTAAAGGGACACAAAGGTCAAATAACCGGATTGTTTTTCTTAGACGAAAATCCAGAACTGAAAGAAATAGATGAATTGGAAGATTATTTATTAAGTGTTTCAAAAGATGGACTTATCAAAGTGTGGGAATTGAAGACTAAACAATGTATTGAAACTCATTTAGCACATTCTAATGAATGTTGGTCATTGGGTATCAATAAAAGTCATGATTTAATAATAACAAGTGGTAATAAAGATCAAGTCAAAGTTTGGCAAGCTGATTTAAGTAAACCGGATGGTGAAAAAATCACAGAAAAAGGAGCATTCGAAAAGCAAAGTAAGTCAAGATGCTCAAATATCGAGTTCACTTCGATAAAAGATTCAAATGACATAAATGAAATTTTCCAGTTACAAAATAACGATAGAAGTATTGAAATTTTTAGACTCAGGACGGAAAATGAAATCAAAAAAGGTATCACTAAAAGAACGAAAAGATTAAAAGAAAAAGGTTATGAAGATGATGAAATTTTACAATCATTAAGAGAATCAGAAATAAGCATGATGATAACTCCTTTGACTACCATTAGAACAGGTGCTAAAATAAAATCAAGTACTTTTGTCACCAATAAAAATAACAAGAAGTTAGATATACTTATATCCTTGATGAATAATTCTATCGAATATCATAATATCCCTATACCTGAACAAATAAAAAAAGCTACTTCCACTGATCTATACTCTATCAAACAACATTCTATTGATATATTGGGTCACAGAACCGATGTAAGGACAATGGATTTATCAAATGATAATAAGTTATTGGCTACTGCATCGAACGGTGAACTTAAAATATGGAATATAAAATCAAGAAATGTTATTCGTTCATTTGTTTTGGAAAGCGGATATGCATTAAGTTGTAAATTCTTACCAGGTGGTACATTGATTGTTCTTGGTTTCAAAAATGGTGATTTAGAGCTCTATGATTTAGCAACTTCATCTATTGTCGACAAGGTAGAAAAAGCACATCAATCCTCTAACAACGACGAGAATGGGTCAGCTATTTGGTCATTAGATATAACACCTGATGGTAAAACTCTAGTTACTGGTAGTAATGACAAATCAGTCAAATTTTGGAATTTCAAGCCAGAACAAGAGTTAATTCCAGGTACTTCTAGTTACATAACGAAATTGAAGCTAGTTCATCATCAAACTTTGGAATTACAAGAGGAAATTTTGTGTGTGAAAATTTCATCAGACTCAAAATTTTTGGCTATTTCCTTATTGAATAATAATGTTCAGGTCGTATTTCTTGATTCATTGAAATTATTTTTAACATTATATGGTCATAAATTACCTGTTTTGTCAATCGATATTTCTCATGATTCGAAATTGATCATTACATCATCGGCTGACAAAAATATCAAAATATGGGGTTTGGACTTTGGTGATTGCCATAAATCAATTTTTGGACATCAAGATTCTATAATGAATGTTAAATTCATACCCGAAACTCATAATTTTTTCTCATCAGGTAAAGATGGATTAATCAAATACTGGGATGGTGATAAATTTGAGTGTATTCAAAAATTACCTGCCCATCAATCAGAAGTGTGGTGTTTAGCGATAAGTAGTGATGGTTTATTCATGATTTCAACTTCTCATGATCATTCGATCAGAGAATGGTCCGCAACGAATGATCAAGTGTTTTTGGAAGAAGAACGTGAAAAGGAAATGGATGAGTTATATGAAAATACATTATTGGATTCATTAGAGCATGACGAAGAAGCTAGTAAGAGGGCTAATGGCGAAGAAGGAGAAGAAGAAGGTGAATCTGAAGAAGTTACAAAAGTTACTAAACAAACCATGGAAACTTTGAAAGCGGGTGAAAGATTGATGGAAGCATTAGACGTTGGTATTGAAGATGTCTTAGCAACAGAAGAATACAAACAACATTTAAAGCATTTTCAACAGAAGAAGACAGATGTGCCTCCAACCAAGCCAAACGTCAACTCAATTTTACTTGCATTTGGTGTTAACGGACAGGAATATGTTTTGAACACCATACTAAAAATCAGATCATCACAATTAGAGGATGCATTATTGGTATTGCCATTTTCATACACTTTGAAGTTATTGAAATTCATAGAAATATGGACCAACAAGGAAAACATTACTAATAACATTGTCAATATATCATTGATTTGTAAAGTATTATTTTTCATAATTAGATCTAATGCCAAGGAATTAATAAATCAAAAGGATGGACACTTGAAGAACCAATTGATCAAAGTTAAAGAACAATTAAGAGAGGAATTGACCAAAGCGTCAACACAGTTAGGATATAATACACAAGGTTTGAAGTTCAATAAGCAGCAATGGAAATTGACTCATGAGCTTCAATTCATTGATGAAGCAGAACAAAGAGAACACGATGACAAAAGATCTATCAAAAGAACATTTACCACCGTTTCATAAACTCAATAGTGAATACGTATTAATATAATCTTGTATATAAGTCACAGTCAAGTAAAAGGTCCAACGATCAACTCTTTTATAAGCTAGCTTCTCACAGTAGATAAAGTGGCTGCGTAAAGTTTCTTTATCAGAAAATAAAGCACAAGCGAAATGCCGATTTTATCCCGACTAACGGCTAAACTCGACATGCCTCAATTTTTCATATCTTCTTGTAAGAAATTGTAAGCTCAATTGACACCTTATCATTCATAGTGTTTGGCATGTATTACCAGTATTGTGCTGTTACTCTTGTAGTATAGCTCTTGATGTGATTGGTAAAGTAAACGACTGATTTCAAGGAGCTTAAACTTGATTACACTATTCTGAGTTAGATGAAGTTTTTTCAATACATTCAATTAATGGTTCGCTAGAAAGTAATGGAGACCCAGCACGGCGTGTCATAAACTTTCACGGAGCTTATTTAGAAATTTTTACTGAGAGTACAATTTGTAGGTGGTTGTGTCTCATTGTTATACTCAATCTACAGCAAAAGAGGTTTCCGGACCATAACCTGTTGTTGAGTATTTCTCCCAAAAGAGGAACAGCCGTTTAAGCATTGCTAGGTTTAGTTACCTTGGATCATGTATAGTATAGAATAAAGCATATACCATATAGTAAAACAAATAGTGTTCATTTTGTATACAATTTATTCTCTATCTTTTACAAGTAGCCTCACTTTAAGAATTTAAAATTCTGCTTATTTTCATTTTTTTTTCCTTTTGATTTTTGTTTTTGCTCGATTAAAAATTTAGACAACAACTCTGCTTTATCCTGATCACATTTGCTTCTTTCTTGTCGTTATTCAGTTCGTTGTGCTAGTATAACACTGATCTTCAATAACTTCTACACTGTATTGAATCAGCTGTGTGTTCAGCCAAGTTGTACAGGATTTCGCTCTTCCCCTCCCGCTCCCCTAGTCGTCATACTAAAATTACTCGGAGTTTTTTAATAAAAATTTGATATCTTAAAATCCGTCGTTTCCCGTTTCAATTTGAAGTATCTCAAATTTCAACTTTATTTCTAAGTGTCTTGAGTTTCTTTTCGGCTATTGAGTTTCGAGGAATTGGTTTCAACGTTGGCTCGAAAGTTTAAAATTGGTTTTTACTTAGTAACCGATTAATGGCCCCTAAATAATATTCAATTTTTTTTTCAAAGAACAAGGTAGATATTCGCTTGTTCAATTCAACATTATATTTTCAATTCACATTGATCTTCCTATAATTGGAAATCAAAAACCTATTTTTCAACTATTCCTATCATTTTGTCTTCTCTCCCATTAGAAGAAAACTTGACAATAAAAAAAAAAAAATATTTACAAAACAGTTCGAACACTCAAACCTGAATTCAAGAAATGAATAATTTACAACAGCAACAGAATATGAGCACATGGCATGCCGTCTACTCCTTTCAGGATAGACAAAAGGTAATCCAAATTTTAGTCGGTACTTTGAAAGACATTCAGGGTAACAATTATGACCCTCAAAAAGCCAGTAACATGGCTGAAGAATTTGAAAAATTCACTTTTATGAAATCACCAACTAGGGAAGATTACCTAAGATCAATAAAGCAAAAAATCACTCAATTGAGAAGTGGGTCAATTAGGAACGTCGCAACCACTAATATTGCTAATAATACGAATAATAATAACAGCAATATAAACCCTAATGCTAATATGAATTTGAATAATAACTCAAATATCAACGGTAATGGTAGCACAGGAAGTATCACAAACACCCCACAGCTTAATAATGTGCAACCTACAAATAATTTGAACCCTCAAAGTATGAATTTTCTTCAGCAACAAGCACAGGCTAGACAGCAATCAGCTGCTCAAATCCAGGCTCAAATGAGAAATAATGGTATACAACAACCAAACCAATCACAGCCACAAGGTCAAGTACAACCAAACCAACCGGCAAATGGTCAACAGCTTGTAACTCCATCTGGTTCCCCACCTCAACAAAATATTCAAAATAACCAAATTCTGCAAATAATAGGTAATATGATCAAGAATGTCCCTATTCCTTCTGCTTTATTATTGAAAATTCCAAACTTGCCTCCCAATTGTAATACTTGGACCCAAATCTTTGATTGTTTCCAGAAAAAGATTATTCCGCATACAGCTATGCCTGTTATTAGGGAGATTCATAATGCTCACATGCAATTAGCATTACGCCAACATCAACAACAAAAACTTCAACAAATGAAAAATCAACAGAATAATCAAAGTCAGCAAAGTAATCAAATGCAAAATCAAAATCCACAACCACAACAGGTCAAACAGGATGTGAATCAGAATCAAAATCAACAAAATCCACAAAATCAACAAAATCAACAAAATCAACAAAATGGTCAAAATAAACCAATTAACTTTGAAAATCTTCCTGGTAACTACAATATCAATAATTTGAATCCTCAACAGAAGCAACAATTATTACAAATACAGCAACGACAACAGCAACAACAACAACAACAACAACAACAACAACAGCAACAACAACATAGGCAACAACAACTTAACAACAACAACAACCCAAATCCCCAGCAAGTTTTACAGCAACAACAACAACAGCAGCAGCAGCAGCAACATCAACAACAACATCAACAACATCAACAACAACAACAACAAAAAAATCAAACTCAACAAAATAAATCTATTCAACCACAACAACCCCAACCCCAACAGCAACAGCAACAGCAACAACCACAAGCACAACCGACACCAACCCAACAACAAAGTCAAATAAATCAAGGTCAACAGCAACCCGTGCAGGGTATTCAAGGTCAAAATAGGCCCCCAAACCCTGTTGTAAGCCCAGAAGATATCTTAAAGTATAGTTCAGATGCATTGGCGTTATTAACAACCTTGCAAAACAATGGTTCAATTCCAAGAGACTTGGACCAATCTCAAAAGCAAAGCTTCATTCGCAAGTATATCCAGCATCAAAAACTTAACTTGTGGAAACAACAACAGCAAAGGAATGGCCAATTACCATTGAGTAATGCAAATCCTGCGATCGCTGCCAATAATACAGATGCAGTGAACCAAGCTCAAATTCAAAGAAGACTTCAAGCCCAAGCACAAGCGCAAGCACAACAACAACAACAACAACAACAAGCACAAGCCCAAGCACAAGCCCAAGCACAAGCACAAGCCCAAGCACAGGCACAAGCCCAAGCGCAAGCACAAGCACAAGCCCAAGCGCAAGCACAAGCCCAAGCGCAAGCACAAGCCCAAGCGCAAGCACAAGCCCAAGCGCAAGCCCAAGCACAGGCACAACAACAAGCACAAGCACAAGCACAAGCACAAGCACAACAACAAGCACAGGCACAACAACAAGCACAAGCCCAAGCACAAGCCCAGGCACAAGCCCAGGCACAAGCCCAAGCACAAGCGCAAGTACAGGCACACCAACAACAATTACCACAAGCTAGAGGAAATCAAGTGTCTCAAGTGCCAAATATATCACCAGTTCCAGGCTTTCAACCACAACCAAATTCTGCAGGTAATGTAGGTAATATAGGTATGCATCCTCAACAATCACCTTTAGTCAACAATTTGCAAATGCCAAATCAACCAATGATGAAACCACAACCACTGTTGAATAATTTATCGTCACCTTTGATGCAGCAAAGGGGATTAGGGAATGGACAGACTCCTGTCATGGGTAACGCGTCTGTTGTGAATGTCAATAATAATAACAATAATAATAACGGTCTCAACGCTTCCAATAATGCTATCAGCGGCAACAATCAACAGGGTCCCGCAGGCCCTGGTGCTAGACCAATTCCGGCAAACTCATTGAATGCAATTTTGCCTCCATTGACTGATGATATGAAAATGACGCTAAGGAAATTGATTGAGGAAGTATCGAAAAATAATGTTGCGTTGAAAGATGTTACCATGTTATTAAGCCCACAAGACAAAGTTCTTGTCGGTGAAACTCTTACTAAAATAAGTCAACAATATGCTAATGTTGATACTATACTAAGTTATTTTTATGTTATAACAAAAAATTTGGAAGGTACTAAAAGATTAATTCAAATGAAAAACATGACTAGAAATATTGCTGAAAACGTAAGACGAGGTATTTACCTCGCAGGTCCTGACTTATTAGAAAAATTAAGATCACAATATCAGAAATATTTCGATTACGTTAAGGAACAAGTTGCAATTAGAAGACAAGCACAACAACGTCAACAACAAGCACAACAGCAAGCACAACAACAACAAAACCAGGGAGGTGTACAAAATAGACTTCCTCAACAACAATTTATGAATCAACAAGGCTCTATACCAATGCCAAATCAAACATCTCCTCAAATGAGAGCTGCTATGGTTCCCGATCAAAATAATTTGACTGGTGGACAAGCGGTTAACAATTGGTCAAACACCGGTAAACCATTGATGCAAGCGCAAATGCCCGACCTTATTCAACAACAAAGTCAACATAACATTAATAGCAGTCCTATGATTAATAACAGCACTTCACCGCCTTTACAGAATCTTCACTTACCTCCACAACAACAGCAACAACCGCAGCAACAACAACAACAATCACTACCACAGCAACCGCAACAACAACCACTACCACAAGTGATTCCTAAAGCAACAACCAAACAAACAGCTGCTCAAGCTAAAAGGGCAAATGCTACAGGTTCAGGTAGAGGTAGAAAGAGTGCATCTAAAGCAGGAGCAACACCAGCAGGAGCAACACCTGCAGCAGCAGCGAACGCTACGACACCCGCTACACTAGCCAATGCAATCAAAACTCCAAACAGTATTGCAACTCCACAAATACCCCCAGCTCAAAGTACTAAGAATACTCCAACTGGTCACTCACCTAATTACTCATCAAAGTCGAGCTCAAGCAATCTTATAGTAAGCAAAGAAGCAGCGGTTACTGACATTTTCAATCACAGTGGAGCTGATTCAAAACTGGCCAAAAGGAGAGAATTGTCTAACACTGATCCAGAAAAATTCTTTTGTGCATCTTTGGCTAACCTTTTAGAATTAAACGAATCTGAAATTAGTAAAAGTGGCTTGCTCACACCAAAGAGCGCATCAAATAGTATCAATACTTCATCAAGCGCAAATAGCACAGTGAATGGATCAACATTTACTATGATTGGAGGCAATGCTAAACCGGATGCAAAATCACCTTTATCACCAAATTTATTGGAATGGAGTTGTGAAATTAGGCCAGATGCTATAGTATCTGCTTTCAAGCAGATTGATAGCATTAGAGAACTAGCATCCAATAACATCATTGATGTTTGTACTAACATTGTCCATGAAGAAAACAAAGCCAAAGCTAAAATTCAACAATTTCAATCTCAAAAAGATTATAGTACAAGTAATGCTACTACTGACACTAACATCAGAGATGGAATCAAACGTGAAAATGTTGAAATGGATGACAATGACGATATCGATGGATTATTCGATGACAAGAAGATTAAACTTGACGAAAGTGATGATTTCAAAAAATTTATGTTTGATTCTATTGGATTTGATGAATGGAAACAATTTGTTGTTACAAGTCTACAATAGTTTATCAAATACTAATATTACTATGGTGTAATGTATTTGTTTATTAAGCTGAACAAAGAACATTATTGACCGTTGTCTAAGTGTTATGTTTTCTTTGGTTATTCACTGCTTGTACGTCAACAATAACAAGTTTATCTAGTCAAACAATTTGAATATTCTTAAAAGACTTTGAGCAAAAATGTATACGCTCTTTGCCCAGATTTTCTTTTTTTATCTGTTTTATTATACTACACTTTTTTAATTTCGTTACCTTCTTATTTTCTCATTTATCTTTAATACATATTCGATATTAATAATTGCAGAAACGATTTAGGAGCTCAGGTCTTTCGTGTAATTTAAAAAAAGGTATAGTCGGTTTTTAATCCATATGGTTGTAAGGACGTACATGCTTACAACCAAATTCACTATTGTGTTCCATTCTTTGATCTCGTCTCTTTTTGACAACCATTCACAAATAAGAATATACGTCTAAACATATACGGAAAGGCTTCATCTATCAAACTCGTAATCGTTTTCCGGCAAGACACTATCTCTACATTCTTATTGATAACTCGTACTTTTGCAAAAACTCTTTACTATAAATAATCAAGACCATTCCCTGGATAATAGTTGAGTTCAAGTTTAGCTTAATCAACATTAGCCTAACAAACTACACACTCATTCACTTAGCTAGAATTTATTTCATCACAAAATCAGTTTGACGCAGATTAGATCAATAGTCTACGCAATTTTGTTATCAAAAATTTGCACTCAAAAAATTTACTGCTGTCAAAATATTGCTAAAAATAAAGTTTTAGGCATTCCATAGTAGTTTCGAGATATCCATTCTAACAACAATAAACTCTTATCGTAAAGTTCCACAATAAATGCCAACAATTTTTTCCTCTCAAGATAAACAAATTTCTGTTGCCTTTGTATGTTTAGGTAATATGTATGTATACTTTTGAAGAAGCTCATTCGAACAGATGAGACATATATGATAAAAGTAATAAACTAACAAATATTGATATAGATGCCGTTCACCAATGGCAGAAGCCGTTTTCAAACACAAGGTTGAAGAGTTAGGATACTCATCCTACTTTAATATAATAGATTCGTATGGCACCAGTGGCTGGCATACAGGAGACACTCCAGATCCAAGATCTACAAGAGCTTGTAAAAAACATGGCGTACTTGTTAGACATTATTCACAACAAATAAATTCAAGAGATTTTGAAAAATTTGATTATATTATTGCTATGGATGATTCAAATAAACAGGAATTACTATATATGAAACCAAGAGATAGCACTGCAAAAGTAGCATTATTTGGAGAATGGAGAACTGATAACACATTTCAAAAAATTGTTGATGATCCATACTATGGAGGTCGTGATGGGTTTGAAACTAATTTTCAACAAATAAGTCACTTTTGTGAACAATTTTTGATTCAAGAAATTGGTGAATTGAATTAAGTTAGAGATATTCGCCTTCATTACGTTAATTGGAATCGGATAATTTTGGATCAAGTGGAATATAAATTGGATAAAAAGTGGGGGTTAGTTAGATTTATTTAGAGTAGAATCTTTTCAAGAAGCATATTATTAGACAAAGAAGGCTTTTACAATAATACTAGTTTCACGCTGATTGTATAATGTATATACATCTACGATGATAATCAAAAATTATCCCCACTGTTGTAGAGATTAAATCTTTGACCCAAAGCCAAAGAAACATTCAGTAAGCTTATTGCATCATGATAACATTATAGCTTAATGGTCCATGAAGCTTATCAAGCACGAGAAGATATATAGTTTCTACTTTCAAAAGAGTAATTACAGCATAGTGAAAAATAAAGTCATGTTATATAGTATGGTAATTTGGATGTTGATATGTCTGTCAGTAACTTGTAGCACGATATAGTGAGGAAAAAAGTGAGAAATGGTGTGTATGGCTAAGTAAAAATGAGCATAAGACAAAAGTTTACTATGCAAAAACACATTCAGCAAACGAATTCGAGTTCAAAGTAATAAGGTTCAAATAATCTAACACATTCGATTAACAAAAAGTGGTCACCATTATAGTAAACAAAGAAGTATAAAGTATATACGATCATTGATAACATAAGATTTATATATACTTGATAATTATTGCTCATTGTCCTGCTCAATTAAGAAGTGTCGAAGACTGTGAATGACTAAAATAAAAATCATATAAAAAGATTGAATACGAAATGAGTGCTAGAAAACTACAACAAGAATTTGATAAAACAAATAAAAGGATATCAGAAGGTTTATCAGTATTTGATGATATATATGATAAATTAATGACAACTGAAATTGCAAGTCAAAAAGAAAAATTAGAAAGTGATTTAAAGAAGGAGATTAAAAAATTACAAAGATCAAGAGATCAATTAAAACAATGGTTAGGTGACACAAGTATTAAATTGGATAAGAATCCAATTCAAGAAAATAGAACCAAGATAGAACATGCCATGGATCAATTTAAAGATTTAGAAAAATCATCAAAAATAAAACAATTTTCAAATGAAGGATTAGAATTACAAAGTCAAAAATCAAAATATAATAAATTTAATGATCCTGAAGATGCTAAGAAGCAAGAATCAACAAATTATATAGGTGACATAATCGATCAAATTGAACAACAGAGTGAAACTTTGGAACTGAGTATTCATCAATTAACAGTTCAAATGAAGAAAGCAAAATCATCAAATTCATATTCAATTCAATCATCAATTGATGATGCAAGATATAAGATCGATAGAAACAAAGGTCATTTAACTCAGTTAGAAAGAATTTTAAGAAGTATTGAAAATGAAAAATTAGATCCTGAAAAAATTGAAGATATTAAAGATGATTTAGAGTATTATGTTGAAAATAATCAAGAAGACGATTATGTTGAATATGATGATTTTTATGATCAACTTGAAATTGATGATGATACTCTTGATGTTGTTGGTGGATTAGGAGGTGAACATGATGATGAAGAGAATGACAATGAAGAAGATGAAGAAGAAGATAAAAGTTCAGTATTAGATCAATTAAATAGTTCTACTCCTGCTTCATCAATAAATACAAGTGTTTCAAAACCATCATCAGCAACAATCCCAACAAGTGGTTCATTAGTTAATGGTGGAAATAAAGCACCAGTTACGACACCCATTTCTTCAGGCACAACAGCTACTAGTGCTTCAATTACTACACCAACGAAGAAAAAAATAGTTGCAGCAGCCCCACCTCCACCAATAACAAATGCCAATTCATACTCCAATGTTATAAAGGCGGCACAAACGGCACAAACGGCACAAACTTCACAACAAACCAATAATAATGATAATACTAATAATACTAGTAATACTAACAATAGTGTAAATAATGAAACAATAAGTACACCAGCAAAAGTACCACCACCAGGATTAAATCAAACAATCAAGTCAAAATCAGGTTCACCACCTGTACATTCAGATAAATTTTTTGAAGGCATACAATCATCATCATCACCAAATAATGAAACCCCTGAATATCAACAAAAAACGGATGACATTTTAAAGTCACAATCACAACTGCCATTATTATTATCAAATGATAATAAATCATTTTGGGATACGATACCAAGATTATCAACGATACCACAATCAAGACTAAATAATCCATTACCATTTCAAAACATTAGTCAATTATTAGAATCATCATTACTTAATTGTCCTGATTCATTTGATGCTGAAAAACCAAGACAATACAATCCAAAAAACATTCATCCATCATCAATTGATTATCCACAAGAACCAATGTATGAATTAAATTCAAGTCATTTAATGAAAAAATTCGATAATGATACATTATTTTTCTGTTTTTATTATAGTGAAAAGATGAATAGTTTAGCTAAATGGAATGCAGCCAAAGAATTAAGTAGCAGAGGATGGATATTTAATAAAGATACAAAACAATGGTTTGCTAAAGATAATAAAAACATTGGTAATGGATCAAAATCTAGATCATTATCAGTTATACAAAAAGATGAAGAAGGTGAAGAAGGGAAAGAAAAGGAAAAAGAAAAAGAAACAGAAAAGGAGAAAGATAAAGAAGGAGAAACGGAAAATGAAGATGGTTCAAGTAATGAAGAAGTTAAAGAAGAAAATTACAAGTACTTTGATTATGAAAAAACTTGGTTGACAAGAAGAAAGGAAAATTATCTTTTTTCACCAAAAATAAGACAAAGCTTTTGAAAAATTGAAGTGAAGAAATAGGAACAACTATAATTAAAGAAAAAAAAAACAAAAGAAAAAGAGAATTTCGTTCACTTTGAATTGGAAAAGATTGTTTATTATGTATTTTAGCTATTTAGAAATAATTTGTTTGTGGAAATTTTCCAATATAAAATAAATATTTTGCATTTGAAATATATCGCGTTATCGTAAGGTAAAAAGTAAAGAAAGACAATAAGAAGTCTCAGTCTTTGTTCAAGTAGTACGAATATTTAACAATCGAATTGAATTGATAAATTGAGTTTTTCAAATATTGAAATGTCGTCAATTAATACTCTATATCTTGTACATAGATAAAGAACAAATGTGAAAATTGTAAATGTGAAATCTAAAGATAGAACAAGCAAAGATACGAGAATCAAAAACGATTGTCAAATCTGAAACCAAAAAATTAGACGATGAAACTAATTATACCTATTTGTTACGTTATAAGTTAGAATTGTCATAAAGAACACGAAACGAAGCGAAACACGGAACCCAAAAAAAACAGTGCAAAAAAACAGTGCAAAAAAACAGTGCAAAAAAACAGTGCAAAAAAAAAAAACCGAAAAATTAGCAGTTCTCCATTAAATTCTAGGCAACGTGAAGAAAGGAGATCGCGTGTGTCACTGGCGTATAAACAATTCATGAACAGACAATATTGGATCTTTGATCTGTTATTCTATAATGGGTTTGCTAGTCTAAAATCGAATATCAACTCTGTGACGATGAGTATCAAGTGAAATCAAGGCCACACCAACATTCTTGCATTCAATTAAAACCAGACCAAAGCACAGATCAACTTGACTCTATCACACTTCCACTTAACCAAATATCATCTCAATTTATCAGTCGAGAACCACATCAGAGGATCAGTCGACCAACAAACGAAGACATATATGCTTGTAGCAACGTTCTGATATTTTCTTTTTCTTTTCTTCTTTCCATACTAAGCCTGAAAGGCATATTAAACTCCCCTTAAATCTTTTTTTTTTTTTTTTTTTTTAATTAAAATTAAATCAAACTTCTCGTACTAACAGCTTCTCGATTACAATACAATAAAGCAAAATAACATACAACATTAAACTCATATCAAAACATTTTGAATTTGATAGTTATTGTACATTCAAATAACTACTTTCTAATTCAATCAACCATTTCATTAGCTACGGATCAAACAAACTTGCTTATCTTAAAGAAATAAGCGAACATTTTTCTTCATCTTAAAACACGTCTATCTATGCAAAATAGATCGAACGAGGAAATACATTCAGATATACTAGGATCATACTAAAATTAAAAATCGGTGAAATAATTAACGTGCTTCCTTTTTCTATAATTCCCATATAATCAAATTTTTTTTTTCTATTCTTTTTTTCACTCAAAAATGTCACTATCGTATCATGATTATCGAAGAGCTACTCAAGTTTTCCAAAGAGATTTATCAAGAGATTCATCAGGATGTGTAATTTGTGATGATGCACCTTCTTCCTGTCCATCATGTGATGATGATGAACAATGTGAACAAAGTGCTCAAACATGTGATTCATGTGCCAAATATTATTGTGCAAAATCGGATGATTCTTCTTCAAGTTCAAGTACTCCAATTGGTGGGATTATTGGTGGTGTTATTGGTGGTGTTGTTGTAATTGCTTTAATCTGTGGATTCTTATATTATAAATATGTTTATCGTAAAAAACATCCTTTATCACTTGATGATGGAGATATGGCTATGGGTGAATATGATTATGATTATGATTATGATGATGAATATGATGATCCTGATTCAAGTAGCGGTGGTGCTGCTGCAGGTCATCCAGATAAAAAAAATCTTGAAGGTACAACTACAACAACTACTGCTCTTGGTGGTGATAATGAAATTGATAATACTGCGGTTGCTGGTAATAATTTAACAAATAATGATAATCAAAATAATAATACCAATAATACTAATGTTGTTAATGGTGAAAAAATTCAAGAAAGACCTCAACAAAGAAGACTAAATAGTAATGGACAACCTGCTTCAAGATCAGCCAATGCAGCAGCTCGAAGATCAAGAGCTAATAGAAGATTATCAAGTTATGAATCATTTACAAGACCTAAAAGAGGAGGTAGAGGAGGCAGAGGAGGAAGAGGAGGTAGAATTAATAATTCAGTAGGTGCTAGACCAAGAATTAATCAACAAGCACAATCACAGTCACAACAATCACAATCACAATCACAAAGTTATGGAGGACCATATTTAGATCCAAATTCAAATAATAGAAATTCAATGGCAACCACAATATCAACTACTAATGCATCAAATATATTACCAATCGCATATATCCCCGGTGTCACAGTTAGACCAACGAGAAATAATACAAGATCAGTTTATTCATATGAAACTGAATCAATATTTTCTGATTTAAATACAATTGAAAATGCATCAATTATAGGAGATGTAATGAAAGCGAATAATCATAATGGATTAAATAATTATAATAATAATAATAATAATGATAATTCGTTAAATGGAAATTCAAATGAGAGGAAGAATGAATCAACAATGACGGCAATTAAAGCACAACCAAGATTAGTTAATGTTGATAGAATTGAAGAAGAAGATGAAGAAGAAGATGATGAATATATAACTGATGAAGGTAATGATGATAATGATGATAATAGTCATACAAATAGTACTTACAATGATACATTGATTAATAGTAATCATAATATATCATCTGAGTATTTGAACAACAATAATAATAATAACAATAATATTAATGATAATCACAACAATAATGGGAAAGGATTTCAAAATAGTGAAGAAGATGTTCAAAATCATTCACAACATTTTACACTTGAAGAAGAAAGTGAAGATAGTGATAGTGATGTTGATTCAGATATTGGAGAAATCACTCGTGCAACAAGTGTGAGAAGAACAAATAATAACAAAGAATCCCCACAAAATAGAGAAATTTTAATTGATGATGATACAACTAATAACAATACAAATAATAATAGAAATATTGGTAATGGAGATATTCAATTAGATTTCTTAGATTTTGCAAAACCACCATCGAAAAATAAAGATGATAATGAAAGTTTACAAGGATCGAGCAATGGATCATTCATACTAGATGTTGAAATTGATGAAAATAATCATAATCAAAATCAAAATCATAAAACACCAAAATCAGATACCAGTGGTGAAAAAAGTCCATTTGATGATCCAATAAATTGAATTGAAAAAGAAACAAGAAAAAAAAAGTGAAGTAAAATTGACTTGAAACAAGGTTAGTTTATAATATTTCACTGTTTAATTTGTTTAAATTGATTAATCACTGGTTTGATATTCAATAATTATATATTTTTAGTTCAAATCTCCATATATTTTTCCCTCATATATATATATATATGAAAAACCATTTATTTCTTTTTAGATCCATATACATATAAATATATATGTCAATTAAATGGTTTGCAATAACGTATAACCGTTTTTGATTGCGTCTTTGTTACTTTGATTGTTTGTAATCCATATTATAAATCAATTTTATTTGACACAATTAAGTGTGCGGAATTTATCCACCGGAATCGGAGGATGGAAAATTTCTTCTCTCTCAATTTATCGTTGATAATTGTTTCGTTCCCACTTACAATAACAATAACAATAACAAATACATATACAACTATGAAGTAGAGTGACGATTCTCATAATACCATGATGAAATGGAAGCGGTGTGAAAAGTACAAAGTATAGCACTGTATTACTTGTAGAAATAAGGTCGATGAGAGTCCGTCGATGAGAATCCGTTGATTATCAAATCAATTGAGATAAGCCATGATACGTCCGTGAATTACTAATTTCCCTTATTATTCTTGAAACTGTGTTTTGATGGTTCTGTCGTACAATCATACAATTGTGATATTGGACAATTGTGCAATACATTTATCAGTACTTGAGAAATATCTTGTATCGGCTCAATGACACTCCCCATCACTGCAAACTGATTCATTGAACGAGTGCAGTCCACCAGAATCGAGAATCTCTTGTAAAAACCAACCACCCGACCATTATCCCATCATCACCCTACCATATCATCCTACCATATCCCATATCGTATCATTTCATATGTCTAGATGTGATTGTGATTAGTGATTGGCCTACTCCGGTCGGAGATGTCACCCATACACCCATGCACCTGGTGCCCCACCCTCGTAAGAGTACCCGTACCCACCCTCGGAAAACCACCTTCACTTACTAATCTTCCCGCCGGTTTTCACGGGGTGTTCTTTCTGGTTCTTTTTTTTTTCACAGTTATTATGATTTTTTTTTTTTTTTTTTGGCTTTTTTTTTTGGGTCAATTTCTGTAGTAGTTCGATTTTGGTTGAATTTTATATGAACAGCGTAATTTCCACCGATTTGTAGTTTTCAATTATACCTAAAATCTTTTTCTCTTCCCCCTTATACCCTTATACCCTTTAACTCTTTCTTTTTACTTCATTTTCTTATTCAATTGACTTTAATAGAAATAAATCAAATCGAATAGAATAGAATTATGTCCGCTTCAAATATTGATCAATTAGCTGTTAATACCATCAGATTGTTATCTGTTGATGCTGTTGCTGCTGCCAATTCTGGTCATCCAGGTGCTCCATTAGGTTTAGCACCTGCTGCTCATGCTGTTTGGCAAAAAATGATATTTAATCCAAAAAATCCAAAATGGATTAATAGAGATAGATTTGTTTTATCAAATGGTCATGCTTGTGCCTTATTATATTCTTTATTAGTTTTATATGGTTATGATTTAACCGTTGAAGATTTAAAACAATTTAGACAATTAGGTTCCAAAACTCCTGGTCATCCAGAAGTTTTAGATGTTCCAGGTGTTGAAGTTACTACTGGTCCTTTAGGTCAAGGTATTTCAAATGCCGTTGGTATTGCTTTAGCTCAAAAACAATTTGCCGCTACTTATAATAAATCTGATTTAACTATTTCTGATTCTTATGTTTATACTTTCTTAGGTGATGGTTGTTTACAAGAAGGTGTTGCATCTGAAGCTTCATCATTAGCTGGTCATTTACAATTAAATAATTTAATTGCATTTTGGGATGATAATCATATTTCAATTGATGGTAATACCAATGTTGCATTTACTGAAGATGTATTAGGTAGATATAAAGCTTATGGTTGGAATATTTTAGAAGTTTCCAATGGTGATTCTGATTTAGAATCAATTTCAAAAATTATTGATGAAGCTAAAAAATCAACTAATAAACCAACTTTAATTAGATTAACTACAACTATTGGATTTGGTTCATTAGCTCAAGGTACTCATGGTGTTCATGGTGCTCCATTAAAATCAGATGATATTAAACAATTAAAAACCAAATTTGGTTTTAATGCTGATGAATCATTTGTTATTCCAAATGAAGTTACTGAATTATATTCAAAACATGTTAAAGAAAATCAATCAATTGAACAAGAATGGAATAAAACTTTAGAATCTTATAAATCAAAATATCCAACTGAAGGTGCTGAATTAGAACGTAGATTATCAGGTAAATTACCTGAAAATTGGTCTGATTCATTACCAAAATATACTCCAAGTGATAAACCAGTTGCTACAAGAAAATTATCTGAAATTGTTTTAAATGCCATTTATCCTGTTGTTCCTGAATTAATTGGTGGTTCAGCTGATTTAACTGGTTCAAATTTAACTAGAACTGCTAATGCTGTTGATTTCCAACCTCCTTCAACTCAATTAGGTGATTATTCTGGTCGTTATATTAGATATGGTGTTAGAGAACATGGTATGGGTGCAATTATGAATGGTATTGCTGCTTTTGGTGCTAATTATAAAAATTATGGTGGTACTTTCTTAAATTTTGTTAGTTATGCTGCAGGTGCAGTTAGATTATCAGCATTATCTCATCATCCAGTTACTTGGGTTGCCACTCATGATTCAATTGGTTTAGGTGAAGATGGTCCAACCCATCAACCAATTGAAACTTTAGCTCATTTTAGAGCCATTCCAAATTTATCAGTTTGGAGACCAGCTGATGGTAATGAAACTTCTGCTGCTTATAAAAGTGCAATTGAATCAACTTCAACCCCTCATATTATTGCTTTAACCAGACAAAACTTATCACAATTAGAAGGTTCATCAATTGAAAATGCATCAAAAGGTGGATATACTTTAGTTAAACAAGATAAACCAGATATTATTATTGTTGCATCAGGATCAGAAGTTGAAATTGCCGTTGAAGCAAGTAAAAAATTATCAACTGAAGGATTAAAAGCTGGTGTTGTTTCATTACCAGATTTCTTAACCTTCGATAAACAATCACAAGATTATAGATTAAGTGTTTTACCTGATGGAGTTCCAATTTTATCAGTTGAAGTTATGTCAACTTTTGGTTGGTCAAAATATTCTCATGAACAATTTGGTTTAAATAGATTTGGTGCATCAGGTAAAGCACCAGAAATTTATAAATTATTTGAATTTACCACTGATGGTGTTGCTGAAAGAGCTAATAAAACTATTAATTTCTATAAAGGTAAACAAGTTTATTCTCCATTAAATAAAGCTTTTTAAATTTAAATTAAATTAAATTAACCTTATTAAATACCAAATAGAAACCTTTATAAATATTAATATTTAGATTTAAATTTTGTTTTATTGAATTGAATTGAATTGAATAAATCATTGTAGATTAAATCATTGTAAATTTTCATTATTATTATATTTTCTAATTATTGTTCACACCGCTTGGTGCACGGATGTTTTTCTTTTCATCCATACAATTTGCAACAAATTTAAAGTATAAATAATCAAAGGGTTATGAAACAATAAATAAACAATTTAGGAATATAGCAACAGGGACCAACATGATATATATCCGGTTTTTTACTTTGTTTAAAACATACTTTTTATATTTCGACTTTTAAGTTTATTTAATTCGACCACAGTTATTATTCGTAAAATATATATTAGATACCCCTGATATTATCCTTTATGATCTTCGTAAAAAAAACGGCTTAATTAAAGTTGAAGTTTAGAGTAATTGTAATTTATCATTTCTCCTCTCCTCTCCTGTTCTCTTCCTCTTCTCATATATCTTTTATTCATCTTTCATTTTGCTAAATCATGATATATCATTATATACTTGACTACTTTTTTACATTCATCATACATGTCAGTATATAACAATTGAATCTATATTAGTATCAAATTACTTCCCTGTACCAAATATGATTGAAATGGAATTATAACTAACCTATTCTTACTTGTAAATTACTCAATTTTAATAATTATTCTTACAACATTGTTTACAATTATTCAATTTTAAAATTTTTTAATTCAAGTGAAATAGTATGATTAAATTGTTAGAAGTAATTGAAGACAAATATGATTAAAAGAAGGAGGAAATTAACATTATCTGAATATTCAAAGTTATAATTGCTATTAGATTAATTGATTTTCTTTTTTTATAGCAATTATAATATTCGCATCCACAAAAAAAAACAAAAGATTAATTACATTTGTAAATAAATAAATAAATAAATAAATGAGAAATTGAAAAATTGAAAAATCCGGTATATTGTCTTGTATCAGCTTATACTAACATAAGTATTGAATACACTAAGAAATTAAAGCTAATTTCAAAATATTCACGCTTGAAACAAACATGTTGAAATTCAAATTTCATTCCTTCTTGCCAGGGTGAATATTATGAAATGTTGTCACAGTAATTTGTTACAGTAATATACGAATACTCAAAGTATATTAAACAATACAAAAGTATTTAAAAGTTAAAAGTAACTTATATAAAGAGAATAGTTATTTCATTTCGTCATAATTTTTTGATTCATGTTATTTTTTTTTTTTAAAATTTTTAATGTTGAAATAAATTAAAGTAATGGTTAATTATAAGTATGGGTTACATATAAGTTTGTTACTTACTTATAAGTATCAACAACATATCTACCTAAAATTTTACCTTGTTCCATTAATTCATAAACATCAGGTAATTCAGATAAACCAACAATTTTAATTGGACATTTAATTAAACCTCTGGCAAAGAAATCAATAGCTTCAGCAGAATCAGCACGATTACCAACATAAGAACCTTTAATTGAAATTGATTTAATAACAGAATTAAAAACCGAAGCTTTAACTTCAGCACCAGCAGGTAAACCAACAAGAACAACGGTACCAGTTGGTCTAACATAATCAGTTGATTGAGAAATTGCAGCAGCAGAAACAGAAACATTAATAACACCATGAGCACCACCGTTTGTAAATTTCAAAACATCGGCAACAATATCTTTTGATTTTGTAAAATCAACAAATGATTCAGCACCTAAAGATTTAACAAATTCACCCTTTTCTTCACCACCATCAATAGCTAAAACTCTATAACCCATAGCTTTGGCATATTGAATAGCTAAAGAACCTAAACCACCACCAGCACCAGAAATAGCAACCCATTGACCAGCAGAAAGGTTAGCAGTTTTCAAAGCTTTATAAACAGTAATACCAGCACATAAAATTGGAGCCGCTTGAGCTAAATCAACACCCTTTGGAATTCTAGCAGCTTGAACAGCATCAGCAGTGGCATATTGTTGAAATGAACCATCATGAGTATAACCTGATAAATCAGCTTCAGGACAATTTGATTCAGCAGCCTTTTGACAATATTCACAAGCCATACAAGAACCATTCAACCATTTAATACCAGCATAATCACCAATTTTCCAACCAGTTACATTATCACCAATGGCAACAACTTCACCAGCACCTTCATGACCACCAACCAAAGGTAATTTAGTATCAAGAGGCCAATCACCTTTCCAAGCATGTAAATCAGTATGACAAACACCTGAATATTTAACATTAATTAAAATTTCGGTTGATTTTGGAGTTGGAACAGGAATATCTTTATATTGTAATGGACCACCATTTTTTTCAAAAATAACGGCTTTTTGAGTTTTTGGAACAGACATGATTTAATTTGAGTGGTAGTTATAGATATAAATTATTGAATAATTATAATTGAATAATTGTTATTATAATAATTTAATGATGAAGGATACAAAATGAAAAATAAATTAGAGGGAAATCAACAAGTATTTATAGAGAATAGGGTAGTATATGATAATGAGTGATTATACGAAAATCCGAGATAATTAGAGGGGACACTTTGTATACGTAAAGCTAAGAGAGTTAAGTGAAAAGTATAAAATCAGACTTGAAAAGGACTTAAACACCTGATTTAAGTGAAATAGTTCCCCCTCTCTTATGTCTCATGTCTTATGTCTCTTATGTGTGTATCTATTTATTACACTACACTACACTAGACTAGCTACTAGTTACCAGTATCCTTGTATCCATGTCCTATTGTTACTTGTCCCTTGTCCCTTGTCCCTTGTCTTGTCTCTTGTCTCTTCTCCCTTCTCCTATAATTCTTGTCTGTCTCCATTCTGTCCATTCTGTCCATTCTGTCTCCACGTTTGACTACTGAAATGTACCTCCTGCACACAACCGCATAGGCGATAACAAAAAGTCAGATGTTGAGCCCTAAAGAAACAGGTGGTTTTTTGTGTGTCTTTTTGGTGTTCACCAATACTATCCATTAACACTAGTATGAATATACTATTAGTGTATGAGGTATATAGATAACTACAGTTGAAATGGCTAATGCCAATGCCAATGCCAATGCCAATGCTGGTGAATACTAATGGATAATAAGAATACAGTATATGTAGTAATGGCTATTGATGGCTAATGGGATATAACCATAGAATCCCCACAATTGAAAAATGTCATAGTATTGTATTTCTCTTCGGAGTGTAGCGAATGATGTGTAAAAAATCAATGGGCTAGAATAAAAGAGTGTAAAACTTAATTTTTGAAACTTAAAATTATCCGAGCCATTAATATTGATTGGTGGAGTATATCGTGTATCATTGCTATATATTAATAGATCTGGGGTATCTGATTGGATTATACATATACATGTATACTAGTACATAAAATGGATGTATGCGATGTAGCATTCTACAATATAGTATAATACAACATAGTATATAGTATAGTATAGTATAGTATAGTATAATACAGTATAGTCTAGTGGCATATGCGTTAACACCGTCACGTCTTATGTCCGGGAGATGGAAAAAGTGACATAGCCAAACAGAACACCCGTACACCACCACAACCAGTATATAGTAGTATAGCATAGTAGAGCGTAAACCCGAGGGTGGTGAAGGCCAATCTTAATTCCGAAGCACACAACCAGGACACAACCAGAAACACAACCAGGACACAACCAGGACATAACCAGAAAGAGGGGAGAACAAAGACATCGGCAATGGACATGAAAGATACGGTGATTGAATATGACATAATGCTATTCCTCCAATACATCATCAATTGGTGTAACCACTGTTTCTAGTCATCTAGTACTTGACTCGACTTAATCCCGACCACCATACTGTTAATTCATTCAACCCAAAACTTCAATCTATATTTCACTTACCTCCATCTTCTCATCATGGATTCTACATTTTCCAATCTAAGTAAATTTTTTTTTCATTATACTATCGTTTTATATACTATGCACTGTGATATACTTCTTCGTCTGATCTCACTTCTCTTACGTCATTTCAATAATATTAACTATGAATACTTAATCATCTCATACATGTGATCTTACACGATGATCTTGTACATATAATCTCATACATATAATCTTATACATATGAAATAATATTTGTTTCTTATTCTATATTTGAACATTAACGTAAGTAAGACCGTTATAAATGTCAAATATCTTATAATCACTTAAATATTCTTGATTTATGACTTGATCTTAATCTTAATCTTAATCTTAATCTTATTTTTCCTCGCTCTCTTCTGTTTAATGTTTTGATTCTTGTTTCGTCAACAATGTTTTCTCACGAATATGATATGATAATTCATTTTTCCCCTTTCGTTTCCCCTTTCGTTTCTTTATCAATATGTGTTTTTTTTTTAATACTCGTAATGATCTACGTAATTAATTCACCTGATTCTTAACTTCTTCATTTGATAACACGATTTCCTTATTTGTCTTTTCTTAATCCTATCTTTTCAATGATTCATTTTCATCTTCATTTGATTACTTATCTTAGTCAATTTCTTTTTCATTTAGATCAGAATATTTTTATCATGATATTCTTATCATAATATTCTTATTATATTTTTTTCACTCTTGTTCGCTCACTGTTCACTTCGTTCACAGTTCACTCTTCACTAATAATAAGTTATTCTTGGTTCCCACCTATCATTTTGAATAAATTCAATTAATGTCTTGGAACCAGTTTGTAATAATGGATGACCACTAACAATTAATAAAAATTTTTCTAAACCTTGTCTTCTTTTTTCAATATTTAAATCATTAAATTTATTACTATTTAATAATATTTTACCTGGTAATGTTGGTATTATAACTCTGGTTGTTTCTTGTTCTAAAATTTTTCTAAAATTAACAAAATCACTATACCTTCTACGAACTCTACTATTCCTTTTTTTAAATGCTGGTATATTTGTCTAGATGATTTGTTAGTAAAAATATCTTAATAAACGGAAGAAGGAGAGGGTGGATTTAACATACTCGACAAATTATTTCATAATCTGTATACAATTCTTTTCCCATATGAGTTTGAGGATTTTTAACCTATTAAAATAGTTAGTATATCAATATGATAAAATAAATAATGATAATATAATATCTTTAATAATATTATTCTCTTTGGTTTTACATACCTCAATTTCTAAAAAATTTTCTGGTTCTCCATAAATTTCATTAAATGATTGTTGTTTATGTCTTGTACTTGATGTATTTATAATATCACTTATTGGTTGAAATGGTTTTGACATTCTTAATTTATTTTTTATTTATTGTAACGTTTTATTATTGTTTGATTGATTTTGATATTAATTGATTTATTATATTTTTGATCCCTGTTATTCTATGTATTATGAGTTTCTGCTTTCTTGTTACGTAAATCAATCTTACTCTTACTTATTAAATCTTAATCTTAATCTTAATTTTATTTTATTTTATTTTATTCGTTTTAGTTTTAGTTTTTTTTAATATTTTTAGTTTAATTTAATTTAACGGGGTCTCAATTTTTAAATTATGTGCAGATTAATTCCTCACTTTTTTTTCGATTAGGTTTAATCATGGTACCTTACAATTTATTTATGCTTGGAAAGCATACACCAGTATTTCATCAAGGATAAAGGAAATTATACAATTATCAAGATACAGTATATGTAATTACTTAATTGATGAATTTAACAAATTTTGAAAAATTATTGATTTAACCAAATTGTATGGATATCGTATATTTGAACCGCCAATGTAAGTAGATTGTATCACTTGAACCTTAAAGTATATTCTTATATATTTCTCGGTGTTTATTGTATTCATCAATTAATCATGGGTTAAAATGCACATTGATGATTCTTTTTAAATTTTGATGAATGTTTAATCTAAATGTATCATAGTTCACAATTAATCAATATAAATGTAGAAAATTTCGAAAAAGTGATCAAATCAAAGGGGGAACAAATAATTTGAAGACAATTTATAATGATAAAGTTTGGAAGTTCGTTCATGCTTGATTGAACATTAAACTGAAGAATTGTTTAGATAGTGATGTACATCCCGCGGCGGCCATGAAACTATTGATATACTTTCTATTTTGTATATTTCGATAATTTTCAATAAACACATCTTTATAATTATAATATGAACATGTCACGAATTGATATTTGCAGTACGTTATAATTGAAATAATGACAATCGGCTAAGGATATATTAAAGTTTGTCATCTTTAATATAACCTTACCTCAGCTTAATAGCATGCTTCCTATATTGAATCATGCTTCCTATATTTAATATCATGCTTCCTATATTTAATATCATTCTTCCTATATGTCTTGACGAGATTTGCTTACTTTGTTTGTATAGCCTTAGAAAGATTAACTTTAATGTTAGAAATAAATCCCCTCATGGAATACTATCATTTACGAAATGCTTAAACTACACGTTTATATGTTATAACATAATACATTTCTATATTAAATTTCATTTATTCATTTCTTTCGTATCATTATAAATTTACATAATCATTAAAACAAACTTAATTAGATATATTAATCTTCATTGAATCATTATCATTATTAATATCATCATGATAATAATCTTCCGGTTTAATAATATATTTTGAAAAATCTTTAGCCTTTAATTTTTTTTCAAATAAAATATCTAATTCTTCATAAGTTCTATCCTTGGTTTCAGGTAATCTAAAATAACTCCAAATTAATACAGGTAATGCAGTACCAAACCAAACAAATGCAGTTTTACCTCTTAAATTTGCTTCACCTGGATTTATAAGGTATGGTTCAATTATATTTGAAATTAATGAAACTAAATTATATGCATTCCTTGCTAATGAAATTGATTGTGATCTTAATTTTGTTGCTGACATTTCACTAACTATAGTGAATGCTAATGGTCCAATAGTTAATGCATAAGTTGCCACCCAAATCATGGTTATACCTGCTTGGGCCCACTTAACACTAGTAGAATTATCAGCTACTGATAAAATACCAATTAAAAATAATAATACCGTTAAGAAAAAATACCCGGTAACATAAATTGTTCTTCTACCAAAATTTTTCAATAAAAACCATGAACATAAAGTACCTGTAAATGCAATACCGGTAACTCCTAAATTTAATTTATAAGTATCACTACTATTTAAACCAGCTTGAGAAAAAAAATATGATGGTGAATATGCAAATGTTGAACCTGATAATACTTGACCTGCAAATGCAATACATGCAATTTCTGTTCTTCTTAATGACGTACCTTTAAAACATTGATAATAAGTTTTCCAACCTTTTAAATTTTCTTTTGTTAAATTTTCTTTTTCTTGTTCTAAATTATTTGTATGAATCATAAGAGCAACAGTCTGATGAGATTTTTCTGCAATTGATTTATGAGATAATCTTCTAACTGATTGTTCAGCTTCTTCATATCTTCCTTTACGTACTAACCACCATGGTGAATCAGGTGCAAAATAAGCCAACATGAAAAGTGGTATAACCCAAACCCATTGAATTGCAAATGGTATACGATATGACCATTGAGTTGTATTACTAACTAATCCTTGTAATACACCTGCGGCAATTAATTGACCAATAGCCCAACAAAGATTTATATATGAAGTTAAATAACCTCTTAATTTAACTGATAATACAACTTCACTTGAATAAGATGATCCCATAACTGCAAATACCCCCCATGGAAGACCACAAAGAATTTGACCCGCATATAACATACCAACTGAAGTTGCAAAAAAAGTTATAAAAATGAAAGCAGCCATGAAAACAAGACTAACCATGATAACTTTTCTATGACCAAATTTTTCAGTAAGATAACCATTAGCGAAAACTCCAAGAATTGTACCAACTGAACTTGCAGTACCAAGAGCCAGTTGCCAAGAGCCAGTTATTTCATATTTATCAGTATCACCAATTTGTTTACCAAATCTTTTTTGAAATGATGGATATGCATAAAATGATGACATTAAAATATTATCATAACCTTCCATAATAATAGTTGCACTCATGGCTATAGCCCAAAATATAGCCAGTTTATATAATTTAACAGCTTGAAAAACGGTTAATTCATGATCAATGTTGGTGGCATCTTGTGCATCTTGGAAAAGAGTTGATAAATCTTGCTTGGGTAATGTAAATGAATTTGCATCAGATGAAATATTCTCAACATGAAGAATATCAACTTTTTTATTATCTGAAGTAGTATCCATATTGATTAGTTCCTTATTTTATATGGTGTGAATAATTAATTCATTTTAGTGTTATATTTAAACAGGGTTTAATTGAGTATTTATAGAAATTTTCAAGTTTCGTTTTAGTTTGTTTAAAATTTATTTCTTTGTTAAAATTAGCAGCAAGATCAAAAGAGGCGTCGTAAACGCAAGAAAACCCGAGAACCACACAATCAATTTTGGTCTCAAAATACGGTGTTATACTTTTGAATAAAAAAATGGGGTAGAATAGATCGCTGGCATATATCAATGAAAATTTAATTCGTATGACCTATTAAAGAAAGAAAAAAGAACATAGCACCACTTCAACTAACAAAAGTGGAGAGAAATATTTATTGGGTTATCTGGTTAATTGTTCAATGAACGTGAACAACACATGGAGTCACTTCAAACCAATGATAATTAAGCTTGAAATAGCATTTCTCGCTCGAATAATCGTAATGATTAATCAGCCTCACCTCAAATTTAAGTGGGGGGACATCACATTATCGTTTTTAAGATGGGTTTTCACCAATCAAGGCACAATCCGGTTCTCGTTTTTTTTTGTTACCCCACAAAAATACAATTCTCGAGGAAAATGTGCGTTTTGTTTTTTTGCGGCTATTTTCGAAACAAAAACCATTATAATATTGGATCATGGAACCCTGGCTACATTCATTATGGGCCAATCAAGTGAGGTTTGCTGCTGCATACTGGTGTTTTATTTTTTTCACTAGTGGGAAAGTTTCGCAATTTATCTCGCAATAAATCAGAAACATCAGAATTCGGGGAAAGGGATAATAGAAAGGAGGGGAAACTTGTATGGGGGAATGAGAGGAGTATGGAGGTATTATTACGGAGAGGACGATTAGACTAAGCACATTTCGCAATTGATCTCGGAATAAGTTTTGTGAGGATTGTAGTGGTTGATTATTGTATTACTGATATTGGTATTACAGGATAATGAGTTTTAGATAACTATTTAAGTATATAGATAATTCATGAAAAAATAAAAATGAAGTAGATCTAGATATAGTATAATATTTTAAAGGTTTGATAGTTAAATATTTCAAAGCTTTGATTATTTCATATATTACAGAAAACAAACAAAAAAAAATGGAACATTATTCAGTTGATCGTCATGTTGATTCAGATACTCGATTTAGTAGAGGTATGTGGGAAATGAAGCAAGGTGTTAGCATTAGATGGGCAACAACCAATGTTAAAACAGAAATTCAAACTAATGAAAAAAATCAATCGTCCATTTATAATTTATCATCAACTTTCCCCATTAGGAATAGAGGATCATCATTAAATAATCCAACTATTACTACCCAGATTACTTCACCAATTGAAGGTGTCATTGGATTTGAAGCTTATCATCATTTATCAAGTTATAAAAATAACAAAGAGCCAAGATTTAACATCAATCAACAAGCATCATCAGCTTCGTTTACACCACAAGCCATTCAAACAAAACAATTAACTTCATTAAAAGTAAATGGAGGTATTGAAGCAATTGTCCCAAAACAAGATTCATTTCAATTAGATTTTAAGAATTATGAAACCGGATCAACTTTAACTAAATTGGGTCATAAATCAGTTGGATGGGTTGAAGATTCAAGATATCTTAAACCAAATGGTAAACCAACAAATTATATGACATTACAACTTCATGTTTCCAACGGTGAGAAATTTTTTGGATTAGGTGAAAGATTTGGACCTTTTATTAAAAATGGTCAAAGAGTTGAAATTTGGAATGAAGATGGTGGTACTTCATCAGAATGGACTTATAAAAATATTCCATTCTTAATTTCATCAAGAGGTTATGGAATTTTTATTGATTCATCATCGGATGTAATTTTTGAAATTCAATCAGAAAGATCAACTAGAATTAATATTACTGTTCCTGGTGAAGGTATTAGAATGTTTATTATTAATGGTCCAAATCCTAAAACAATTTTAAATAATTATGCCAAATTAACTGGATTTCCAAGTTTACCACCAATTTGGACGTTTGGACTTTGGTTAAGTACTTCATTTACAACTGATTATGATATTGATACTGTTACTTCATTTGTTCAAGGTATGAAGGATAGAGATATTCCATTAAGTACATTTCATTTTGATTGTTTTTGGATGAAAGGATTTCAATGGTGTGATTTTGAATTTGATGATGAATTATTTCCTGAACCGAAAAAAATGTTAACCAATTTAAAACAAAAATATAATTTAAAAATTTGTGTTTGGATTAATTCATATATTTCACAAGAATCAAAATTATTTAATGAAGCTGATTCAAAAGGTTATTTAATTAAAAATCTTGATGGTCTGAGTTATCAAACTGATTTATGGCAAGCAGGTATGGGTATTGTTGATTTTACTAATCCTGAAGCTTGTAAATGGTTTAAAAAATTATTATCTAATTTAATTGATTTAGGAGTTGATTGTTTTAAAACTGATTTTGGTGAAAGAATCCCCATTAAAAATATTACTTATCATGGAGGTCAAGATCCAATGGCAATGCATAATTATTATACATTATTATATAATAAAACAGTATTTGAAATTTTGGTTGAAAAATTAGGTTATGGTAAAGCATGTCTTTTTGCAAGATCTGCTACCGTTGGAAGTCAACAATTCCCAGTTCATTGGGGAGGAGATTGTGAATCAACTTTTGAAGCAATGTCTGAATCTTTAAGAGGTGGATTAAGTCTTACATTAAGTGGATTTGGATATTGGAGTCATGATATTGCTGGATTTGAAGGAAATGATTTACCAAATCCATCATTATATAAAAGATGGTGTGCATTTGGATTATTATCAAGTCATTCAAGATTACATGGTAGTGGAACTTATAGAGTTCCATGGAATATTGATGATGAATCAAGTGAAGTACTTTCACTTTTCACAAAATTAAAAATTTCATTAATGCCATATTTATATAATTTAGCTATTGAATCTCATAATTCAGGTATTCCAATGATGAGAGCCATGTTACTAGAATTTTTTGATGATTTGAATGCTATTGGTCTTGATAGTCAATATATGTTAGGTGATTCATTATTAGTGGTACCAATTGTTAATGAAGGTAATGAAGTTAAATATTATTTACCTCATGGTAAATGGTATGGATATTTAGATGGTGAAATTAGAAATGGTAAAGGTAATTGGATTACTGAATATCATGATTTTAAATCATTACCTTTATTAGTTAGAAGTAATTCGGTTTTCATAACTTCAAGTTTAGATGCTGAGAATGATCAACCTGAATATGATTATGCAAATAATTTCCTTATTAATATTTATAATTTAACTAAAAATGATGAAAAATTTGTTAGTATCCCAGATTCAAAAAATCAAGGTAAATTTAATGTCGAACTTCTGGTATTACAAAATAATGATGATGAAATTGTAATTAAAGTGATTAAAGGATCGGCTAAAGAATTTAGTATTAGATTATTAGGGGTTGATAATATTACTAAACATGATGGAAAACAAGTCACAGCTGATAAATTTAAAAATGTTGTTATTTCAGCAAATAGTAAAGTCGTTAATATTACTATTTGATGATCTTCTTATTTGTCTCCTTTATATAGTTTCATACTACAAATATATTAAATTTATATGAAAGTTTATATTATTGAATAATTATGGAAAGAGAAAGTGAATATACATTATAAGCGTAAATTGAACCAGATAAGTAGCTAATTTACCAACCATTAAATGGTTAGTTTATGAAAGAAGAAAGATTTTTATGCAGCAATGGATTTTAAGTAAATCCCAAATCAATGTAATTGATTATGGAAAGCTTTATTAATATTTGGAACTTGATGAGATTTATTTGAAACTGCAACAATGAGATGAGGCCATTGTAAGAAAAGTGCTATACCAGTACCCCAAACAGCTAAGAGTGGTAATCTTCTAGCGAATAAAGTTCTATATGGAGTATGATTGAAATGATGAACGGCAGACATTGTGTGATTTGAATAAGTTTTAGTAGTGTTCTGAGTTTGAATATTTATTGATTGATAATCAAAGATGTTTTATAATGATTAAAATATATAACAAGAATATTATTTAGTTGAAGATATACATGGCTTTATATACTGTTACGATGAGATTACTCCACACATCAACATCAATGAAGATCATCATGACATGATCGGCTAATTTAGGATGTAACTGAAATGGTGGAATGTCAATATTGTAAAAACCACACCACTTAAACCTGGTTGCAAAAATTCAATTTCAAACAGGAGATTATTGTAGAAAAGTGAGGTGGTTCGATTTTAAAAATCTCCTGTTTTTTTTCCTTCGTTTCACTTACTAAGGCGCACAAAGAAGGAAAAAGAAAGAAAAGAAAAAATCGTTTTTCGTATATGATAATGTCGCTGGTGAATGTCAAATAATGTCGCACAGGGTTGCTTAATTGTGCCAAAAAACAGACAATTGAAATATGACTAAGGTACTTTATCAATTAACTAAATAATTGACTCCATATACACGTACAGGTCTTGATTCAAAGATCACAATGATCTTGAATTGAATTTGGGCTGATGATAAACTTGAGTCGTTGTTTGTTGTTATTTTGATTTACAGGTGGTTGTAAAATCTCATTAATAAAATTAATTTGGCATCAATTTGACTTTAGCCTGTGGTAGATCTACAATATCACTAGAGGTAAATTGAAACTGATTCTCGTAGTGAATTTACAATAATATCAGGGATTATTAAATCATTTTCGTGAAATTATTGTATAATATCAGAGGTAATTAAATATGTTATTTGTGGTAAGGTTCATCATATTATGAGACATCAAGTATAACTATTGTTCGTAGTGAATGTAATACCCCATACTTACATGTACTTACTTAACATGTGTAACTTCACTAGGTTCTAACACAAGAATAATTCAACTCTATTCCCCTTATACCAATTTAACGATTTTAGTACTGTGTACTATTTAGCGATCAACTTGCCAAAAACTAAAACTAAAAGTTATCATGACAGTGTTTCAAATCTTTCTTTTGATTCCTTAGATTCTTCATAATCAGTTACAATTGATTCCCTAGATCTTCAGCATCAGTTATAGCTGATTCCATACTTGATAGTATATTCGCTGAGAATTTTTCTGAAATTTGTTTATTAAATACTCCTCTTATTAAATAAGCGTAAATTGTATTGCTAATTATATAAAATGGAGTAAAAATAACTAATAAAACGAGGGATAATAATCTTAAAAATCTTGGCATGTTAGTATAGTTTTGAGAGTGTTTGAAATTATATATATGTGAATATATTCGAAATATGTATTGTTAAAATTTTAGGGTGGGTATATTGTCACTCATTTTTATTGGGGCAAAATAGTTAGCTCACTTTTAATTTTAGGTTGTTCCGATATACTCCATTAACCACATAAATATTACACTAATTGCAGCTATATATGACAAGTTTAATTTAATTTAATTTAATTTAATTTAATTTAATAATAGTTATATTATTGAAAGCAAACTATATAACAAAATATGAAAAAAACGATAATAAAAAAAAAAATATACACCAACGATTTAATTTATATTAAATAAATAGATAATAAAGATTTAGATAACAAAGAATAAATTTAAGTATCTTTCTTTGTATCTAAATATTCTTGTTGAAGATCAAAAGTATTTGCTTGAACTTCACGATCTTTAATAACAGCTACTCTCATAGTTGCTAATAAATTATGAGCTGCATTTGAATGAGCATAAACAGCACCATTAAAAGGTTTTGTTACATCTTTACCTAATGAAGCTCTTACTAAAGCTTGACCACCAGGATGTTGCTTTATAAAATTTTTAACATTATGAACAATACCAGCAATAAGGATAAGACCTTCCTTTTTAGCTCTTTCATTAAACATTTCACGATCCCAAATTGGTAATTCATTAACTTGAGAACCCCAATTTAATTTTATCTTCATACGATCTAATTTTTTTTGTTGTTGTTGAATTAAACCTTGTTCAATTGCATTTTGAGAGAAAGTTTTTAAATTCCAAGCTAATCCAATTTTTGATAATCCCCAAATAACACATTTTGTTGGATCATATTGATACCAATGTAAAGCATTTCTATAATCGGATGGGAATTCATGATGAAAATTATGATAACCTTCACCAAATGTAACAAATGCAGTAACCATATGATCTCTTGGAGTTCTACGATCATCAAAAGGTTGAACCCCAATCCAATGAGCCAAAGAATTAACACAAAAAGTTGCTTGTTGAATAACAAAAATTTTTAATATACCACCATAAATGAATCCACCCCAATAATCACCCCATAATAAACCAGCGGTTAAAGTTGGAACGATTAAACCGGAAAAAATCATAAGGGTAAGGTAATGACGATGTTGAAAATTAACCACCCAATCATTAGTTAAATCAGATATATCAGCTCTAGCTCTATTTTTTGGATTTGGAATACTTAACATCCAACCCATATGAGAATACCAAAATCCTTGTCTTGCATCATAAGGATCTCTTGGAGTATCAGTATAACGATGATGAACTCTATGAGAATGAGACCACCATTTAATTGAACCTTCAACTGCACCGGCACCAAAAAATGCAAAGAATAAACGAACAGGTAATGCAGCATCATAACATTTATGAGAAAATAAACGATGATAACCAGCAGTAATTGAAAGACCCGATAAAATATAAAGGAAAGTACCTAATATAGCCGTTTTCAATTGAGGAGGATAATAAAAAGCACTATAAATACCAAATAAAGGAACAGTACAAACCAAAATAAGATTTAACCAATTAATATGTTGATACCAATTTGAAAAAGTCCAAGGTTTTTCAGAAATATGTTTAATTTTGGTATATTTTTCTTTTTCAATAGCATCTTTTTCACCAATGGTTAATTGATTTAATTTTGCATTTTGAGAATCTTGAGTAATTTGTTCAGCGGTAACATCAACCAAACCTTTGGTACCCATTAATTTACCACCTAAACCAGCAGCTACAATTCTGGGATTTTTTTTATTTGTACCGGCTGCAAGGGCATTTAATTTTGTAATATCAGCAATTTCTAATTCATCACTAGGTTTTAAATTTGATTTATCGGAAGTGATAACCATCTTTAAGAATTAATTATTAATTATAAAGAAAAGATAAAACACCGAGATAAAAAGATAAACTAGATAAATTTTTTGTAGTTAATATAATTTATATATATATATATATATATATAAATATATAAATTTAAATTTAAATTTAAATTTGTACAACAAAAAAAAGAAACCAAAAGAAAAATTATGTACAATTAAAACAATATTTTTTTTTGGTGCGATTTAATTGACTGTGAAAACGAGGAAAGTTTTAGAAATAGATTAAATCCGAGGCAGGTCAAATGGAAGTAAGAGTAAATGTTGGTAAATGTAGGGATGATGGTACGAGAAGTTAAAGAGAAGAAGAGATTGGAAGGGAAAAGAAATAAGAAGGAACAAATAACACCATAAGATGATCATAAGATGACAGTGTTGTGATGTAAATTGAATGGTGTATGAGAGAAATTAAGATACGATAAGAAGATTTACTTGAGTAGAGAAAAACCAAAAAGGTAATTGATATAAAGGATTGTACGATAACTAGACCAAATATACATAGTTAAAGGGCAAGAAAAAGAAAAGAAAAGAAAAGGAAAAGGAAAACAGCAATAAGAATTGAGAAATAATAATAAATAGAGCAATAAGAATATAGCAAATTAATATATGTAAATAGATGATAGTAAATGATAGGGATAGTGATAGCGTATAATATAGTATATGGAATAGTGTGTAATATAGTATATAGTGGTGTAAGTATAGTGTAGCAATTAAAGCACCAAACGGAGGTGACAATAAAAATGATGGGTTGCACGATTGCCTCATTGGGATTATATAAGAAATATATCAGATTCCACTGATGTGCCACCATGCCAATACCATCTAATCATCTAATGAAAAGTTTTGGGTGGGTGTGTCCTGCACACACGCAGTCGTGATTCCATTGTCTGACTGGTTCTTGTTTTGTTGGGTCAATTGCATGGGTCACGGTGTACGGGTGGTGTACGGGGTGTTTACAGGTTGAAGTCACAGTGCAGGTTGCACAGATCACGTGGACACGGGCACGTGACACACAAGCACGTGACACACAATACACTCCCGTACACCACACTAATCACACCACAATTATACACTATACACTATACACTATCATCTATACTATGATTATTGGTGTCCCTGTATTC
Organism: Soucietia sequanensis; assembly: GCA_030557975.1. Taxonomy (NCBI): domain Eukaryota; kingdom Fungi; phylum Ascomycota; class Pichiomycetes; order Serinales; family Metschnikowiaceae; genus Soucietia; species Soucietia sequanensis. Next base: position 206,843 of record JANIJN010000025.1, read on the forward strand.
ATCAACCATGTAGAACATATACATGGTTGTTATCTTGGTGTATGACTGACTGATTTGTAGCTATGGTGTACACATCATACCATATCATATTATACTATACACTATACGATACACTATACTATACTATTGTTAGTGTATAGTATGCTAAATAGGAGTCATACCTTAAAACAAAATAAGAAGAGAAAGCGAAAATACTCGTATGATTATACTATTGCTAGTGTACACTGTGCTATACACTCTGGTCTACACTTATAAACACTTCTCTATTCTGTATTCTCTGCTCTCTACACACCACTCTCTTCTGCTGTATACTCCATAGTACTCCACACTCCACACTCCATAGTCTACCCTGTCTCAGTAGCATTAGTATTAGTATTAGTATAAGTGTGTGCTCCACATTGTCTCGTTTCTCCACTTGTCTCAATCTCACTCTTCTCAATATTCACTTGATCTCATTTACGCATCTTCAATTACTCAATACTCAATACTCATTACTCAATCACTCAATTGCTCATTCAACTACTTCATTCATATCAATTGATACACCTCCCTATTATCATTATCATATCCCATTCCCATATTCCACTTCATCATTTATCATTTATCTTTATCTTTATCATTTATCTTTATCTTTCGTTGCTTGTCCCTTCACTTGTCTTTTCCTGTTATTTAACCGCCCACTCATTGCCACCATCAATCTTCTATATCTTTAATAATGCATAATCATAATACTTTCCAAAGACAACCCCCCTCAAGTCCTTCTCAACCTTCTTTAGACTCCCATCATCATTCAATCTCTCATCATTCTCATTCTCATAACAATAGTATATCTTCCAATCATTCTCATTCCAATTCAAATTCCAATTCTTCTTCAAATTCAAAAAATCCTTCTCGTAAAACTTCAATCGTTGAATTACTAAGTTCTCCTCCTCCTTTACCCAATACTCCCGATACTCAATTCAATAATTTGAATTTAAATGAAGATATTAATTCGTTTAGTTTATCAAGAAATACTTCAATAAGTTCAAAAAATTCTTCAATTTTAAATAATGGTATTGATTGGTGTGATATACCTTTACATGATTTAGCTGAATCAAATAAATTAATTTCAATTAATTCCGATTATTCAATTCAAAAAGCTTATGAAACTTTAATTAATCATGATTTAACCAGTTTACCTATTTTAAATGATCTTGAAGATTTATCAAATTGTTTAACTTTTGATTATAGTGATTTAAATACTTATTTATTATTAATTATGAATAAAATTAATTTAAATGATTTATCTCTTATTGATATTGATAATGATGATAAATCTCCTCAAGATAAATTAAATTATGTTATTAATATTATAAATAAAGCCAAAAGAGGTGAAGAAGTACCAGTTGATTTTATTATTAAATTACATCCAAAAAATCCATTCTTAAAATTTGATTGTAATGATAATTTATTAAAAGCAATGGAAGCCTTAGGAAATGGAGTTCATAGAGTTGCAATTACAAATAAAATTGATAATAAAGAAAATATTATTGGTATACTTTCTCAAAGAAGATTAATTAAATATATGTGGGAAAATGCAAGAAGATTCCCATCATTAGATTTTTATTTAAATTCAACATTACAAGATTTAAAAATTGGTTCAAATAATCCAATTACAATTTATGAAGATCAATTATTAATTGAAGCTTTACAAAAAATGTTTTTCGAAAGAGTTAGTTCATTAGCCGTTATTGATAAAAATAAATTATTAATTGGTAATATTTCAATTGTTGATGTTAAAAATGTTTCATCTTCAAAAAATTCAAATTTATTATTTAAATCAGTTATAAATTTTATTGGTTATAAATTAACTCAAAAGGGTATTGAAGAAGGTCAAGATCAATTCCCAATCTTTCATGTTAATAATCAAAGTTCTTTAGGTAGAGTTATTGCTAAATTGGTGGCTACTCAATCTCATAGATTATGGATTGTTGAAAATAGACCTTCAATAAGTCATTCAATTAGTGGTCCTTCATCAAATATAATTAATACTGATAAATCGAATAATAATACTAATGTTAATGTTAATACCAACGCCAATAAACCTAATATTAATACCAATCAATTAAATTCACTTTCTCCAACTTCAATTGAATCTGCTTTACAACCATTCCCATCAATATCAAATATTAATTTTGATGATAATAACAATAATAATAAATCAGTTGAATCATCATTTATTCAACAAACTCAACAATCTTCATTACAATCACAATCTCAACAATCAATTACCAATGAAACAAATGGTAGACCAGGTAAATTAATTGGTGTAGTTACATTAACTGATATTCTTGGATTATTTGCAACTCTGAAATTAAATAATGGTAAAAAAATTGATCCACAATTTGCTAGAAATCAAAGAAGAAGATCATCAACTACTTCATCAATAACTCCCAGTGTAAATTTAAATCCAACAAGTTCGAATTCATCAAGTAGTGGAACCACTACGGGGAATTCAAGTTCAAGTGGTAATGGTAATGGTAAAGATATCACCGGTAATTCACCATCTTCACCATCGATTCATCATCAAGATATTTTTAGAAAAGCTTATACTTCAAATAAATCAGATAGTGTTTTTTCAAAAGATGTTTAATTGACGAATTGTTGTCATCTTGGAATAAAATTAGACTTTGCTTATTTAAAAGAAATTATCGGAATCATGAGTATAATTGTTTCATTTTTCTTATGTGTATGAATTTGATGGAATAACTCACTATGATGATCCTTATTTTTGAAATTTGATGGAATAACTCACTATGATGATCCTTATTTTTAGAATTTGATGGAACGACTCACCATGATGAACCTTCTTATTATAATTTGATGGAACGACTCACCATGATGATCCTTATTTTTAGAATTTGATGGAATGACTCACCATGATGATCCTTCTTATTTTAAATTTGATGGAATAACTCACCTAATGAAAGAATTGATCCACGTATTGGAATTTACCAAATGTGAGAATTAAAATACTAAAAATTCAATCTTAAAAGACTGCAAAAAAAAAGAACAAACAAACAAACAGACAGACAAACAAATATAAAACAAAAAAAAATCATGAAAAAAAAAAAAATTATCATAAGATTTATACCCAGTTTACATCTTTTATTTAATAATTTTATAGTATATAGTTAATATTAAAATTTATTTATTTATTTATTCATAAAAGAAAATCAATTCATATACCTGATGAATGACAACAATGATCTTCAGTAGGTAAATTAATTACAGTAGCGTTAGCTCTGAAATTAATTGAATTGTTAAGTTCATTACTTAAATTGTTAATTCCATTTCTTCCAGTAGCGTTACTGGAATTGGTTGAATTGTTGAGTCCATTACTTCCATCAATGAACAGTTAACGAAGAACAGAGGGAGAGAGTGACAAGAGTAACTGTGAATGAAGTGAACAGTTAACGAAGAACAGTTAACTGTCAACAAGAGTTAGAGTTATCTGAAAACTAAAAAGACTTATCTGAGAACCAACAAGAGCCAACTTTTCACTTCGCTCACTTTTTAACTCTTATTTCCCTCTCCCTAATTATCTATTTTTCGTAAACTCTTTTTAGTTCTCAGATAACTCTTATTTAATATTCTTCGTTAACTGTTCACTTCGCTCACAGCTAACTCTTATCTCCTTATCCCTAATATTCTTCGTTAACTATTCGCTTCGCTCATAGTTACTCTTGTCTCGTCATTGCTCTTGTCTCCCTCAGAAGCGCATAACTGAGAAAAAATAACTGCGAAAAGATAAAAATAGGTTAAAAGTAATTAAGTGAACGAACAAGTATTAGATCACTCATAGGGTACTTTGATGTGAAACTATATCTGAATCTACCTGCGTTCAATCTTCTGTTATAATGTATTTAAATCAAAGTATAAGTATAGAGTGGTGATTATCTAATTAGTGCTATATCTACGCTTAATCTTCTGTGACAATTTACTTAAGTTAAAGTTAGAGTGGTCATGATCATATGTAATTCATACATTATTACCTAGTTGGATCAGTAAATTTTTTTGTAGATGTGAATAAATATAGTTTGATCAGTATCAGATCATTAAAGTATGTGAGGTTTTTATATAATCTTTATCTTAGGAAATAATTTCACGAACACACAATCAATAAATATAAAAATCGTAATTGGTTTAATTGATTTTGGTTTAATTGGTTTTGGTTTAATTGGTTTTGGTTTAATTGGTTTTGGTTTAATTGATGTTGTATGTGTTTATTAATTTTTGGCATAATAATTTTATAGTATATAGTTAATATTAAAATTTATTTATTTATTTATTCATAAAAGAAAATCAATTCATTAATATTTCAAGTAGGTTGAAAGTAATTAAGTGAACGAACAAGTATTAGATCACTCATAGGGTACTTTGATGTGAAACTATATCTGAATCTACCTGTGTTCAATCTTCTGTTATAATGTACTTAAATTAACGTACAAGTTTGGTGTGGTGATTATCTAATTACTGCTATATCTACGCTTAATCTTCTGTGACAATTTACTTAAGTTAAAGTATAGAGTGGTTACGATCATATGTAATTCATATATTACTACCTAGTTGGAACTGTAAATTTTTTTGTAGATGTGAATAAACATAGTTTGATCAGTATCAGATCATTAAAGTATGTAAGGTTTTTATCACACACATGCAACTAGTGTATGAGAAAGTATAGGTTAAAATAAAAATTAATTTGAACTATGTAATGTAATTAAGTAACTCATACTTTAAATTGATGATGGTATTTGAAGCCAAGTATAAATTAACTTGATCATCCTCTTAAGCTTTCAAGGAATTTTAACTATCAATAAGGTTGTTTGTGTACATTCAGTAGCTACAGTATATGCTGTTAAAGTGTTCTTTATTAGTCTTTATGTGAATATAGAAGAGGCAATTAAAGTGTAATGAAAAGACTTACACAAGACATCGTGAGTTTACATTTTCTATCAATATGAAAGCACTTACTATGGAGATTTAGTTTCGTGTAAATAGGTGATGGTTTTATACTCAGAGGTTCAATAAACGATTGATGAAATAAGACGTACTCGTTAGTTTAAATCTTATCCTTCTTGCCGTTTATGTTTTATCATCATATGCTTGGTAAAAAAAAAAAGATTGGTGATCTTACTATACGACCATTGGTTGATAGAGACCAATTGCTTTTTGGTCGGTTTGTCTCAAAATGTTTCATTTTGCACCTAAGTATACTTTCTTTCGATTTTTTCTATTTCATGATCAATGAAGTTCATTCATCAAATGTGTCAAAAGATGATTTATCTATTAAGATTAAAAAATTTCAATTAATTTGAAATCCACCCTTACTTTTAGGATTTCATAGGTATTGTCAATGAATTTCATTATTATACGCCTTGATATATATACTATAGGGAAACTCCTATTTTTACTTCTTTAATCATTTATGTGATTGTTTGTATTTGTTTGTTTTGATTTATGTTTTTTGCATCCAATTTAAATACAATAGTTACCACGGAATTTTCGCAATAAACTAGTTACCACGGAATTGAGGTTCTTCACTAAATCAAAGGTTACTATGGATTTTTTGATTCAGTTGTGAAGAATTTTTGATCAATGATTCAGGATATACACTTTTGGATTAGCTTGACCTAACATCAAGAACGTGTCACAGCAACGAATAACAGAACAACTAGTATATAAGGATATGATTGTAAAACTAAGAATTGATCGTGTACAACATAGATTATTGTGTGACATATGCACACTTTATTTGATCCACATGTATCCACAAACATCCACTCTCACTAGTTGGGTATAGGTAAATAAATAGACACTAAGCTTCAGTTGACAATTGTCACAATTGTCACAATTCACACAATTCACACAATCCACGCCATCCACCCTTTCCTTCCAGGAAAAAGTATGGCTTGAGTCATACTTGGTTTCATAGATAAGACTAGCATGGTTTCCATTCTTTTTTTACAAAAACCGTTCACTTTGTTTCCTCAATGGCATTGATAAACGAATGCAATTGTATATAATGGCATACTTTCCCATTCATTGATTCATACAATTCGCTGACTTGCACAAACCCAAAGGGCACCAGCCCTAACCACTGGTCTCACGGTCACATGACTATTAAATACGCGCTCGTGACTCGCTCGTTCTAGTTCTAGACCTCCCTTGTCGCTCTCCTCCTGTTACCCGCCCCCAAGAACCCCCATTTTGCGCTCTTTCTCTCTCAGTGTCTCACTTGTCTTCTGTTCTGTGTTTCCCAGTAGTGTGGTGAAATGTTACACAAACTTGCTGTTTAAAACAAAAAACTACTAGAAAATTCTATTAGTTAAGGGGTTCCCTTTTGTGTCATTTCATTTAACCACTTGAATTTCTTTTTTCTTTTTTTTTTTCTTTGTTTCAGTTTCTGATACGCCTATTGCATGTTAACAGCATCTCAAAAAAATTTTCCCTCTATAATTTGCCTTTGCCTTCCCTTTCAATTTAGTACAAATAAAACTATATATATTTTTTTATCTTTCCTTTTCTAATTTCCTCTTTTTTCTCTTCTTTCTTTACATTAATTTCTAATTATACATATACAAAATGGGTAAAGAAAAAACTCACGTTAACGTCGTTGTTATTGGTCACGTCGATTCAGGTAAATCAACTACCACTGGTCACTTAATTTTTAAGTGTGGTGGTATTGATAAAAGAACC